>CH002991.1:71841-109975 GCA_000149265.1 Ciona savignyi | reverse complement strand
AAACAATTAAACATTATACTTAAGGGTTGCACAATGTCCTCCAATAAAAAGGGGATAAAAATAGAAATAAAGACATACAATTTCTTATTAAAACTGCACTAGGTGGCATTGGTTAAATTACGCATATACACAAATACAGAGAATAGGTTAAAAAGAAGATCCAACAGTCAGTACCGACAAAATGAGTACCAGACCACAACGTACCGTGGTTTTAACTGGAATTAAGATTTTTTTCGCACATTTTAGTCATGTGGGAATCTCTGTAATTGCTTTTTATTTTCGTTTATGACCGAATAGGGGTTGCAATTATTGCACCTTGAATAAAAACGATTTATAAATATCCAACCAAGCAACGGCAGGTGAATCGTAGGTCACTACAGGTCAGTTACGACAGACTGCTTGGCAGGCTTAGGTGCCTTGCGTGGTGCTGGAACAGGTTTTCCTCGTCCCATTGCGTCTGAACTTGGTTTGCGGCTCACTGCGGGCTTGATATATGGTTTGGCAGTTGGCGGATCAATAAAGATTTCTTCGTACTGGTGCTGGCGTCTTTCTTTCGGTGTGAATGCTGGTGGCGGAACAACCTGATCTGAATGAACTTTCCCGGTCTTGGCCTGCTTGAACGACCCCAATAAACCCATGTCCTCTTTGTCGGAGCCAAGACTACCCACTGTAACTGATCGAGGCATTGATGGCTTATTGCCAGAGGAAGTCAGATCATCCTGGCTTTTTGAAAGCTGCTTTTCTTCTTTTAAATCTTCCTTTCTTTGATTCAGCATTGCGTCATAATCGATCATCTCATTGATCTCCAAGCAGTACAACAAAACATCCATCTGTCATTAGGAGACAACTTATTTATAAACATCCTCTACAATTTAGCATCCTTAACCAAGTCTAACGAATATTATTCCATAGCTGCCAACACAGCTTACTAAAAAAAACTGTGATTACCTACAGACATACCTGATAATGCACATCCATCCTTAGAGCATTGAGGGCAAGAGCGGAATTCCCTTGTGGAGATTTATCCTCAGCTGGGCGAAGTAATGTGGGCCCGAACACTGTTGCAAGGTTGTGTAGGTTCATTTTGTTCTCTGACTCAAATTGTGAGACTCTATATGGGAATTGTATAACAAGTTACACATCTAGTGACAGAGAAGTAGCAATGCAAACACCTTATTCATTGTGACAATGCGTAAAATGCCGTTAGTTTATGAACATGTCTGTGGACTCTGCCTTGGCAAATATGCTGTTGGTTTGCCAAGGTAGCGCAAATTGTTGATTTCTTTAGTGGGGCGCCGAAAGTTAAAAAAGATTCGGGGCATGCACAAAGTATCAGTAAGGGAACGTTTGATGAAGATAAAACAGAAAGTTTTAAACACGTGTATTGACATTGCTTGCATATGTGTAGTGTGTCAAAGTGGTTCTTGGTCTTGTAAAAGTCACCAAACGAATACCACTGTACACTGAATGGATGGCAAAAATTCTTACTTGATCAGATGCTCTCTCATGAAATGCAGTGTTCTGTAGTTAGGTGCCGGCAAGTCATTGATCAGTTGTTTCATTGTGTGTTGCTTCACATCGGGATCTGTCAGAGAAGAGGCTCCAACAAAATCTCTGCAACAACCATAAGATGATTTGTGCAATTGGGTTTTGTGTAAGATGGCGATGCAAGAACATACGAAGCAAATGATAATGAAATGATTGCTCAGCAGTTTAACTAAATGAAGTCACAAATGGGGAAATGCCATGAAGCAGCATGTTCTGGACTGTATATTATTGTTCTGTTTGGCCAGGGTTAAGTAAAATAAAGGAAAAAGATTCTTCCGTTTATACTGCTAGTTTGTTTAAAGAAAGTTGCCAACTTCTAATAAGGGAATATAGCTTAAAAAATTCTCAAAATATCATGTTGTATCAGCCTGTTTGCATGGACGGTTATGAAAATCGTAGCACTGACCTGTATCTTGAATCTGTAAACAGAGGTTCTGGTAACTCCCGAAAGTAAAGTTTTAGAACGCCAGCGACAGCATTGATGTCAACCTCCCCAAGTAACATGGTAACATCCTTTCGATCTGGTAATATAAAAGTGATAAGCACACCTTGATTCGAGTGATGTAAATTAAGCTTCTAACAAGATCTCAAGATCCCGATATTTTCAACGTGTTTGTGACAAAAGGTAATATACAACAATTTATATTTGATCAAGGACAGTTTTCTCCAGAATAGAATTGTAAATGTACTTGTATCAAAAGAGGCCTTTAAAGCTTGGATCTCGGAAGCCACTCCTGATACTCTGTAGATCCCAATCTCCTCCATCCCTCTTCTTTCCACCTCAGCCACACATTTCCTCACTATACTCGGAATGCCTGTACTCTCTCGTCTGAAAATTAGTCAATCAATACAACAAACTAAACATCGCACAATAGTACATTAATAAATTAAATGGTCTGGTGAAAATTGAGGTTAATGTAGTTATTACGTATCATCTCATCATATGTATTTCGTTTCATATTTTAAGCTTCTGGTGGATTTGATGATGAAATTTTGATAACGCAAAAGAGTTAAATTGTAAAAAGAACAATAACTGGTTTACTCAACCATCATACGGCATAAAAAATCTTACTTTGCTGTAACCCCAATCTTAACTCCGAAAACTCCGTTTGATTTTTTTGATGGCAGTCTTTGCAGGCTGTGCTCCCTCGGAGTGAATTTCATTGAAACTCTGATGGAGAGTTCGTTCATGAGCACGCTCACTTCCTTCCATTCCCCGTGTGTACGTAAAGACTCTTGTACCAGCTGCACAGGTTTTAATAATATAATATAATGAAAGACTTGGAATGAAATACATATTGATCAGAAGCTATTAATAAAAGATTTTTATTTGATTTAGTGATGATTCCCTTAAAATGTCTTGAGATAAGAAACGAGTACCAACCCCAACTTTTCCTTTGGCAATGAGAACATCATCATCATACGAAGCACCAGCCACCGCATCACGAGCTCGATCGTAGCAGAGGATGCGGAGAGTCTGCGCTCCATCGACCTCCAATTCAAACTCCTCGTCCCAACTGGGCGACTTTGTGTCCTTACATGGTCGTGTTTTTGCTTTAGTCTGAAACTGCCCATATGAATCCACTTCCAATGTACAGTATGGGTCTGTGAAATACAGGAGAACCATGCAAAGACGTCACTATCATGAAACTATTTTACCTGAATAAGTTAATTAGCATAATCTACAATGAGAACAAAATTATATGACACATGATTACTTATGGTGATTTTAAAAATATAGCGAAGGATAAAACGTACTGCAGGCGTGTAAGAATCCTTGACCAGAGTGGATGGTTGCGTTCAAATATCCGGACAATAAATCTTCATCTTCCTTTATCATCATCGATCCAACGTTGTTCATCTGAACAAAACAAAGAAGAACATTATGCGGCACATATGATCGCACAATTGTGCCCTGTATAGTTGAATATGAGGCAAAAATAAACTACGGTCATTGGTACCTTAAAGAAAAATGCAAAATATGTTTTACCTTTCTAAGTCGCACACAAGCTGCTAATAATGCATTGACTTCTAGCGATGCTAGAGAGAAACTTTTAAAGCAAGTTTCTTGCTGCTTCATGATTGCCTCTGTCCATTCAATTCGTTCATAATCGGAAGACATTAGGAACATGTAGGACTGTGGAACAAATATGATGTGTTTATGTTTAGAACTGGTACAACACGGGCTTGCTATTCTTGATGGGATAATCCTCGATTAACTTAGCTTGTTAAATGTAGTTAAAGGTGCATTAATCTAAGTTTTTTAATTTGGTGGTACTTGGGCTAAAGAACATACAATCCATAGAAATTTTACTTATGAGGCATCAAAAAACATTTACTGATGAACTACTTTTAAATAGTTTTCATAGTACAGTACGCAATAACAATAAAAAAGCACATCAGCACATGCATAGCAATATACACATTATGTCCAGCATATTTGGTCGTTAAGTTTTTGCATACAGCAGCTGCTTGTTAGTTTCGACCAGCGTTGGTTAGGCTGTGAAGATTTCGCTCTTGCTGCAAGAGCGTAAGTAAAATTTGGATCAAATTTAACGTGCTGCTACTACCAAAGTTGTAACAAAGAACTGAGTACAAATCTGCACATACCCATGCAAGGACAACCCACCCACACAATTCTCATACCTTACTCCGTTCCTATTATGCAACAAAATAAAGAAAAACTGTGAAACATGTTTTAATTCAGCTACACTGTACAAAAACAGTAAAAAACAATAATTGAAAGAATTAAACAAATTATCTTGTCAGATTACAAAAGACACCATGATACACTCCCGGGGGGATTTGGTGATAAATATAATGAAGTCCCTGGCCTTCCTACCTTTCCCTGCATGTGGTATATACGGAACGAAAGGTTAGGAGCAGCGAGAACGATCCTCGCTTCAAGTTCAGCAAGTTTCTTTCGAAGTCTCTCTTCCCGACGAGACTTCACCGGCGAGCTTTCCGATGCCCTCGCATTATCCTTCGTATCCTTGCTACGAGCCTTGCGCTCCCGAGCGATGTCACGCTTCACCTGCTGCGCTCGGTTGCTGAGATCGCGCAACTCGTCCTCCCCGGTGGCCGCCACATCAGGAATCGCTGCAACAATTTTTATAAAATATTTTTTTATCCAGCAAGCAGGGTAAATAAACATAATGGTAATATACTATTTGGAACATTAATTTTTATCTTCAACAAACTAAGATTTACTGTAATATCAAAAACAAAATACTAAAATCGCGTCAAAAAGTATTGTATGTCATTGCTTTAATCATGTTTATTTCATACCTTCAGAGTCTTCCTTTGGTTGAAAAGAAAGATCTGCAAGTGGAATGTACCATTTGCATTCATATGAGTCTTTGGAGTGGAACACCCTGAAAATATTTAAATAAAGATACTGTTTTCTAAATAACGATAGGGAAACTCGATTGTTTATGGGTTTGACTACACTGATAAAACTAAATGATACATATTCATTGTGAAGACAGTAAAGTATTTTAAAATAAGTGATAGGCACTGTACCTTTTTTCCAACATTTATTTTATCTAAAAGAATGCAATAAACACTATACAGCTTAAAGAAATGCTATGATGTCACATAATGTACACATATAGGCTTGTGTGGTTGCCATTGTCCATGTTTTTATTAGTATGACAATAGTTTAATAGTTAGAAATGATTTGTGAGAGCGCAAGCAAATGACTCACCCAGCTGCACTCTTTTGCTTTGCACATAAAAGGAGATCATTGTAGAGGAAGCAATGTCTTAACTTTCGTGAGCCGTCATTGGAAACCTGCCCAGTAAATAACAAACAATCATGAAAGACTACATGGTTTACAACTAAAAAAGCTTAGACTAGCAACATCTATTTGACTTCTACACTTTACATGCAATATAGAAATCTTGGTTACCTCGACAAGAAATCCATCCTTGATCAACTCGCGGTCGGCACTTCGTGCAGCAGCAGCTGCAGAAGAAGGGACGCGACGCGGTTTGTAAGACGACGAGGATATTGAGTTTATTCTCTCCAAAAATTGTTGCGCCTGCTTTAGCACCTAAGGGTTGCATGTGTGAGACAATGTAGTAAACAAGATATATAATGGTGCAAATCATGCAGTTAAGCTAACAGTGCAAACTATGGGTTTTAACATGTAAGACGCATCAGTTTTGTAAAACATTTATGTAACAACAAACTGATGCATTTAAACACGTTTTATCATAATTTGGAGAAATTCCTTATTATGAAATGTTTCTAATTGTAAAAAATCAGTACAAACAAATTAATTGAAGCCAGCATCAAAGCATTAGCACAAATTCAACATAATTTGCGGATAGCTTTATATGCATGGTACATAAAGGCGCTGATTCATGGCTAATACGCTATTAATAATTTACTTGTCGAAGTGTATGATAGTCCGGGTGGCGATGTGGTGTATGCTTCAATAAATCTTGCAAAACAAGTGTCGTCCGCATCACACGCTCAACAGGCTTGTACAACACATCTGTAAGTATAATCTGTAACTCCTCTATCTGACCAAACATACAGAAAAAATGTGATTCTTCACATAAAACTATTCGGTTGTTAAAATGTAAAATTTTAGTTTTAAATAAAATTACTGTTATAGAGTATGTTCATGTAAAGTATGTACTAAAAGATTAGTTATTACCAGGTGCGACATGGTTGCAATTTGCACCCCTAGTATATATATATCTGTATTACCAAAGATGCACATGTAACATTGTGGTAAATTATTAATTTTCTCTAGGCATTTTTTAATTATGCTTAAGCAGATGGTTTCATTAACAAACAGAAACAGCATACCAATTAAGCTGATCGATTCCACATCCTTGCTGCCCCTGGACTGCACTTTTAAGCTCTGCAGACAGAACAACATTTATGTTTTACATGTTTACGGCTTGAGCAAGTGCAAACTCACCTCAATGATTTGAGCAAATTGTGAATTTTCTTTCGCACATTTTTCCACTGTGTGTTGGGCTCGTTTATAATTGTTGAGATAATCTCCATAAAAATTTAGCTTCGACAGCTGAATTGAAAAGATAGTAGATGTTAAACATAGTAGATGTTAGTAGAAGTTAAACAAATACATCATATATACTACAAATATGCTTTTGACTAAACAAATTATTGAAACAAATTGATTAAAGTTAACATACCATTGTCAATTTAAAGTACAGTGCATAAAAGCATAAAATTAAGGAAGCAAAAAGCCTTGATTGTACTTTTATATCTTTACTCTTAAAACGTAATGTAGACTTAGTTGTTATGTTTAATTCATACCAGCTTCTTAAACAAATCACCAACGACTGTGTCTGCGCTCCACACATCCAGCCGTGGCTTTAGCTTCTGATAGAAATTGCCATGAAGTTCGTGAAGATCTCGCACACGAAAGAAAAGCGTGTCAAAATCTTGAGCCGACATCACAGGTTGCGAAGTTCCAATCGTAGCTTTCAACGGTTTCATATACTGCACCAACATAATACTTTATTTCTACATACGTGCTACATGATACATTGCAAAACGAAACTCATAGAAAACTAACTACGAAATGCTGTAAATATAAAAAAGCAAGTGCCACTGTGCAGTGCAATAATGCTATGATATTTAACTACTAAATTACCAGCAAAAGGGTATTAAGATACTGCAGATATGCTTCTTCGTTTTCCAGCAGTGAACTGAGAACCCATTTCCGCATCCGGAGTTTCTCAGCTTCCGCAATGCTACGAACTTTCTGGTAATCCACCATATCCGAAACTGCTTCATTCTGGTTAATAATCACAATTTAACACTAAAGCTTTTGTGGAATGCCATGTCCATAGTTCATGGGCCAACCAGTTATTCTTGAAAAATAAAGTGAAAAATTTTATTTTATTCTTTAATTATTTACATAGACAACTGTATACAACATGTTCACTTAATTACATAAAAAATAGACATAAAAAAAATTCTATGGAAGTTACCAACTTACTGCATATTTAAACCTTAAAGGAAAATTTTGTTTAGGTTTAAATTATTGATACAATTACTAAATTTAATCAATCAAATCTCAAATCATAAGAGTAGCTAGCTACCTTGGAAGGGGAGCCATGAGATGAATCAGTGCTTGTGGCTTGCTGAGGGACAGATATTGGTTGTGTTATTCCTAGATCTTCAGTTTGACCATCCAGTTCAGTTCCTTTAGGCCTGAAAAACATTTTTCGTCAGTCTTAGTCAAAATGAATTGACATTTTATCACATTTTGCAATAATTCTTATATATTTGCAATCACTAAAAAAGATAATGTGTTCATGAAACAACAAATCTAATGACTTATACAATAAAGGGTATAAAACAGAACTAATAGCCTGATGGTATATAGTCAACAGATTGTAACATAATATCTTAGAACAATCTTATTAATAAGGTAAATAGTTATAGAATATATCAACATAATCTTATCATACAAAGTACAATGATTAATCAAAATCACCTATATATTTCGTAAAACATCCAAAAGAATACTTACTTTGAAAAGACAAATATTGGCGTTGGGCTGTTAGAATGTTCATTCCTGGCTTGGTTGGTCACATGCACTGCTCCTGATAAGTTGTTTGGTGCCAGCGTCACATCATCTGAACCTGCGATGTCCAAATACACAAGAAACTGAGATTTTGTCAAGTTGGGTCGATTTTATAGATGCAGTATGAGTTGTTTTGATAATGTGAAATGAAGAATAATAATTTACAAACTGTTTCAATGAGAAAATTAAGATGCTTTGATCAGTTAGCGAGATATATTTGTCTCTAAATAAAGCCTAGTGAATTAGTTTATGATTCTGTTTTGCTATAATAGATATCGCAATGAAATACATAGTTGTCATACAGCGGGTTAAGAGATTCCCATTTTAAATGTTCGTTTATTTAGAACTTTATACAAACTTACGGGAGCATAAAGTATGTGGGATGAAAAGTAAGTACATAGGACCAGGAAAAACTATCACAGGTCATATGAACTGTGATAATTTGAAAGAAACTTATTTTACCTTCATCAGATGAGTGAAGTTCAATAGATTGCATAGAAAGCATGGACGATCGGTCGGGTGTGGTTCGATCATCATCTGACCAATTGGAAAACGCTGAGTAAGCAACACTCATTCTCTCATTAGTTGTTCGCGCCACCCGTAGTTGATGTAGAGGTGATATTTCAGGAAAAGTATTCGACTTTCTCTGTTGGTGGAGATAGTGTTTAAAGGGGTTTAAAATATGTAGATGTTTGTTGTTCTCAACAAACATATATACTAGGGTGTTTTTTATTTCAAAATTTAAACCATGTTGTCAAATTTTTGTACATATCTCAATTAGTCGAGTATTTATTATGAAGATTTTATTCAACTTGTACTTAAATTGAAGATAATTAAATTCAAGGCAAAAACTAAAATGCATGTTGTCAAAAAATAAACCGACACAACAATGTAAATTGTGTTGAATGTAAGACGGTTAACAATTAACAAACGTTTAAGTGAGTTGAAAGCTCGGATGTTGAATCGAAGCTGTCATGACGACTGCTTCCGCTATGTTGGGAGAAAGAGGATTGGTCGTTATCAAGGTCGCTAAGATCCGGAGAATAGCGATCCATGTTTTCATGTTTTTCGAGATCACCGTCTGCCTCTTCTTGATCCTGGGGTATTGAAGTGAAACTTAGATTTATGACTTTGGGAATAATAACACACCCAGGAACGCAAACAATACAGAATTTTACGATACAAATCAAACAGGATTCAAATCCAACTCTGCTTGCGAAATCATTTAAATGCACAAAGGTAAAGTTTTAACTGATGTTTATACCGCTAAAGGCCTTGTACTCCGAAAGCAGCCAGATATATACTTGTGTACATAAACTTTAAGGGTTGGAGTTTTATGGTTTTAAAATCACATTGCTAAGAGCATTACAAATTAAAAAATGAAGACAAAGTTTGAACTAAGCAGAGTTTTATGCTTTTGCAAGCAGACTTTGGAACATATTTATTACTTTTATGACTAAACAGCCATGTACACCATATTGCTGCTGAAAACAGTACAGCCTCAGGCACTTGTTACTATTCATACAAACGATTCACCAATAGTAACAGAATATCTATTTTATTATTACGGTCACGGACATATATATATATATATATATATATAGCATACACACTCAGAGTTAATGTTCAACCATAACCAAACAACTATGTGCGATGTGAGTTAAAAAATCCTTAAAATACAATCTATAAATATATATTTATATTTTTCACTAACATAAGCATCATTAACAAGAATAGTTGTGCAGGTCACTGTTGGCAGTGCAGTTGGTGATTTGGCAGGAAGCATACTGATTACATCAGATATCCAATGATATAATTGACATTTTGTACAATGATTACAAAAATATGCCTATTTTACACTAAACTGTGTAAGTAGAAATTATAAATCAAAATGTACTTTCTTGTCATGACATTTTAAACATTAAAGAACTTTATTACTGTACCATTAAAGAGTAATGTTTAGTTAGTACACACCTTTATATCCAAATTAAGCTTATATAAAGATCAACAAGCATGTAAAAAAAGATCAAAAATGACTAAATTCTTGTGGGGTTTTGCATATATTCAGATTTCAATAATGTTCGCAAAAAAAATCAGGTAACCTTTATAAATATTTTGAAGAACAACTGAAAGTAGCGTTCAATGGTAGATTTAGAGTTTTTGTAAGCTTTTTACAGGACTTAATTACGGTACTGTTTTGTTTGCACAAAAGTTGGGTATACGTTTCTTAATTTTGTTAGTGTTTAACCGACTACAAATCGGTTTAACCAGTTTAGTAGTAAATGATGCACAGCCCTAACTAAAGATACCGGGTAGCACTTAGCAGGTATATACCCCAAAATTTATTTTTCTCATTCTTAAGCACAACTACAGGTTGATTAGCATATAAAGAAAGCTAAAATTACCAGATTCTTCTAAATCACTTATTTGTTATATCTTTTTAATACTAAATACTAATTACTTTTCTATACTGACATGTTTAATATTAAACTTAATAAATCTGTGGTTCAACCAGTACTACAGTCTGCAGTACCTTAACATCAGAACTTAGAAATCCTCTAACTTTGCACTTATGTGTTACCTTTAAAATAAACAGAAAACTCTAGCCAGTATTTTGATTAAACCAGTCTACAAGTTTGTTTTTTTAAATATTGTATAAATGATCGTTATGTTATTCCAACAATATACTATGTATATACTATATTATGTAAATCTATATCTTAATTGATACAAATTAACCTTTTTAAGTAAAAGGCTTTCTAAGTTTTCTACTAACAATACAATACAGCTTGGCTAGATGCCTTTCCCTTTTTGTTATGTGGGAAGCGAACTGGATGTCATCCGTACTATGGTGGTCACCGATCTTTCCACTTCCTGTTTCATTCTTTTCTTGAAACTCAAGCATCACCTCTCACTCATTGAACTTTTTTAAATAGTTTTTGTGTATGTTCGATCACTTGACACGGCTTAGTATTACTGCTTTCCTGTAAACTTGTGAAGCCATTCTGCGTAGTTCAAGGTCAATGTGATCCTTATTACCATTAGAATTAGAAACTATAGATTTTGTTAATAACAATTTACAATAGATATTAATTGACCTAAATAAATTTTAAATTTAAAAATAAATTGTTTCGAAAACTTAAAAAGCTTACACATTCAACAACACTATTAGACACAATTCTCATTTGCACTGGCTTGAACAGTGTACTAAGTGGTTCAGCTAAGGTAATATTTAATTAATACATAGTGTAATGAGACCAGTCATGCCGTGTACTCTAAAATCTGTAGTCCATACTGAATCTAAACAATGAAGGAACATATCAACCTAGTAATAACATGTTATGTTGTGAGCATGATAATAGTCAAAAAGATGTTGTATATATAGATTCTTAAAACATATTTGTATTATACTGGATGAGCAAGCATCTAGTATAAAAAAATTCTTAAATAATAAAATTGACAACATGGCCAATATTCTACACTAAAATTTAATGTATAGTTTGTATACATTTCTAATTTATCACTTGTAGTTTGAACAACATCTGCAGGTATATAAGTTAATTCAAAAATAATGATTCACCTCAAAATTTGGTCCAGCTGCTGGCCAGGTAAGCCGACTGTTGTTAACTGGGTCTGCATTAGCAGAAATACTTTTACGAAGCTTCACATCAGAACTACCCAATGTATAATGACGCTTTCCATAACCATCCTTCATGTCAATATCCGACAAATCGTAGTCCTGTCAATTTTAATTTGCGATATATGTATATATACATTTCTGTGTAAAGTTATAATAATAATACCTTGTCATTATTGTCTTTGTTTAAAGTTGACATGGAAGTAAAATCTTTCTCACCATCATACATTTCAACATTAGCCTGAAATTTAAAATCTGGTATAGTTTTACATACATTATATATACTAATTGAAATTGTTAGTATTTATCCTAGCATGCAGCAATGGCAATATAAACAATTGAATGACAAATGATATCATGAAACTTCCTCAAAAAAACTTCACACACATAACATCAAATGAATGGCCTAAAACTAACTGACATTACTCTGGCCTAATGAGTCTACCTGGTTCCCTGTATTACAAGTCCACACTTCAACATAATCTCCTCTACCACTTGAAGCTTTCTGTTTCACTCCAGTTGCCATAGCAACAGCAGCATTTATATTTTCATTGGAAGACTCTTCCTGTTTCACGGCAAAATGGGTTTTGGCACTGTCATTGCTTTCATTGGTGTCTTTATCAGGGCCAGTTTTGCATTGCCACACCTGAATTAAGTGGAACAATTACAGGGAAATTAAAGGTCAGATTGATGAAGAATAGTAAATTGTAGAGTAGCAGCAGAATTAAATGGTTAGTACAGAACTACAGTATAAATTATGTTGTGTTAGACAGTGATGTAGGTGACCAGTCTAAATCTGAGAAGAATATCATTAAACTATGAAAATTGGATGCTTCAAGGCCAACATGCACTGATGACAGTACCTCTAAATATGATGTTCTTTTCCTTAAACTAGCACGAGGTGGAAAGGTGGAATTTGGGTTATCCGACATTTGATCTTTGGGCTCTGATGACCTGGCTTCAAATATCTTCACATTTTCGAGAACTTTAGACAGTCTGTTTTGTGTCTTTATATCTTCTTCTTTTTTTAATTTCACAACCTTTGGGCCAACTGCAGGTCCTGTTTTTTTTATTTCCTCTTTTGCTTCATTAGTATTAATATCCACATTGCTAGACTCCATGGCTTGATTATCTGATCTTAGATCTACAGATGTTGGTTCGGAGTCAACAGAAGAGTTCTGAGTGCTGGTGTATCCCCATTTATCTTGGGTGTAACTTCGCTTCTTTGCAGCCAAGCATGTCTAAAAATAGAAAAAATGTGTTTAATTTGTGCAATATGTGAGATGCATCATACATGAATTAATGCTTGTCACGCAGTGAACCACGGTACAGAACAATTGGTAAAATGGTAATTCAAGTCACATACACTATACCGGTATATCTCGCGATGGTACCTGTAAATAAATGAGATGAAACTTTTCTTGGTTTAGTTTTCCTTCCAAGTTTTTAATCAGTGCCTTGCATGTCGTCAAGCTGGCTTCTACGTCTTCCACATCTTGGAAAGAAACCTTTCCTGGTGGGTCTACACCTGGAAACTTTTCTGCCCACTGAACAAGAAACTCCCCCTCCTGTATTTCCATTTTAAGCACCAGCTAAACACAGTGGGAGGCTAAGATATCAGACAGGTCATTTCACAGTGGGAAAGTAGTTAAACTGTTACTTATTGATCTATAAGAAATGAATGTAGATGAACATTAATACAGTGAAGCAGTATATTGTTAATTTTTAGATGCTGGCTAATTTAAGTAAATGAAAAGATATAACATAAACTGGAATTCCAAATCATGTTCAAGACGGCATGAGTTATTAACAATTGTCCTGACACCTTAGTAACAACTAACAAACTATCATAATTGAGGAAATCACAGTTGGTACGAATTGCATAAAATAAATTGCTACCAATTGAATGCTAACTACTACAGAACATAGTCCCCAGTACACCAATACCAGAACTACTATTGATATATAATTTCCATTATAAATAATAGATGATATTCTAAAACACCTGCAATGCAAAAGCCCAATCATTACGAACACTAATATGTGCAATGTAGGTGGATTTAAACTACCGGCGTTAAAAGTTCTAGAAGTTAAACCATACCAAGAAACAGAACATGTAAACCACTACTGCATAATAAATTAATCGTTTCAACAAATAGGTTAATAAACAGTCTTACAATGATTAGGTAAGCTAACAAGAGTCTGTTAAATTTTCGACCACAGATAAAAGTATTTAAATACACTTTACATGATATGATACCGATGTAAGTATGGCCAAATCTAAAAGCTTACCCTTACCTGGCAAAACAAATTCAAGATTCAGCTTATTTGTCCTGGGAAGGTTGGACAACTGTCCTCCTTATTTAATAGCATAGGACAGTATTAATAAATTAAACCTGTAGTTTATGTAAGGTGCGTAATGAAGCTAGATCACTAACTAAGGTCAATATTTATTTTATGTAAAACCTTTCGTTCCTTACGTTCATCTGGTTGATAGCGGTGTTTTTTTAGAGTGCGTTATATTTTTTTCTCGTATCCACAACTGGCATTACGCGGTGAGTACGTTATTTTGGCCGAGACTTTTACCTTGTGATAGTCCAACGGTAAAATCCGGTCTACGTAAATACGAAGTAGGGGAAACGAAATTACTTCTGTCTACGTCACGCGACCGCGCTTTATGGTAAATGCTAAAATGCCATCTGGCGCAGAGTCTGTCATCTCTAACAAAAGGCACTACTGTGCCACAAACAAGTAAATTAAGCATTATACTCTTAATTTATTCTAATTTTCACTTAACCGATGACCCATGTCGCGATTTGATTTCGTGATTAGGGATAGAAGAGCCATACCACGAAGTCGACGACAGTTTGTAGATTTTCATAAAATGGCCAAGAAACAAATTTTAGTAATTTCATGGGTAATAAATACGACAGGAGTTGTGTGGCCGGCGGGTCTCCAGCATGTACAATAGGCCATCCTCACAAACAAATGCCGTCAGGTTGCAACAAAAAGAAGTGATTGTTGTTTCTAAAGAATACGACAGACGAAAAAAAGAAGTCGATGTGTAACTTTTCCCAACAGTTAATAGCAAGTTATTCGTCGCGTGAGTTACAACTTGTAACAGAACACCAAGCAGAAACACGAATAGAAATGATAGGAGAAACGCAACATGGGTATTACGGGTTATCAACACGCACTTCAAATCGCTCGTTTTAGTCACAGGATGATGCATCACATGTGTGTTTTATTTAAGTACCTTTGGTTAGAGTTCATGCGAAACCGTTTTAAAAACGTGGTTACTTGCATAACAAATCGGCTGCTTTAAAAAAAATTATAAAACCGAAGGTCAAGCTAACATTTAAGAACACACCAGATATCCGGCTTAAGTACATACCGGGGTTTAATCTAGTGGTCTGACTAGTCACTATCTTTCATGGTCAGTAAAGTCCTATGAAGAAAGAGCTATTGGAGTCACATTTAGCAGTTTGACAACTATGAGAGACCGAACTCCCGGTCAAAAATAAACAATATTGAAACCCACGCAATGAGGAGGCACATCCATTTCAGTTTGTACCTCTTGCTTTGTGTGGGTTGTTTGTCCCATTGCAATATGTCATTCCGTCTGCCCGTTAAACTTTTAGCAAATTTAATTTCCCTCGCACTGAGTTGCTTTCATAATATAGGGGAAAAGTGGGTAAAACGGGCCACGTGGGTAAAATGGGCCCCCTCCAATTTTCAATATATTTTGAAGAATAAAAATTTGCTGCAAAAACCAGTGTCAGTATATCAAATTATGGAATCTCCAAACCGAAGTTTGAGCGTGAAATCGACAAACTCAATGTTTTCTGTAGCTATTTCGGTTTGAGAAGGTCTGAATCTAAATTTGCAATTTTTGTTTTCTGCTAATATATAATAGAAAAGATCAAATACTAAAATAAATTTTACTGTAGTTAAATAGAACTATATAGCCTAGACCTACTTTTACTGGTAGAAATAAAACTTCTTTTTTTTAAATTTTTTTATAGAGATTTTAAGTCGTATGTTGGCACCTGTCTAATATGGGCCCCCTGTGTTCATTTGGTAACTAACGGGGCTAGACTTAGCATTAACAGTACTAACGGGCTAGACTTAGCACTAACAGTCATATTATGTGTTTCACAATAAACAAAACGGGTTTTCTAAATGCTATTAATAACATGAATTGATAGTTAAGCTTCCACTAAAGTAGCAAGGTGTTATTGCATTAGTATACTAGTAACTGGGTATTAAATAAAAAGTAATTGCTGTAATCCAAAGTGTTAAATTAAAAAAAACAAACTACATCATAAAAAGAAAAGTAATAACATTGTTTGTATGGGAAGCGAATATGGATACTGTTATCTGGCGAAATGTTAATGTCGAAAACGGGCCGGGGCCCATTTTAGACTACACCCTTGTCTAAAATGGGCCACTAACGAAATATTTTTCTTTGTTGATAAAATATATTTAACAAAAATTATTAGAAAGTTAACATGTTATGTGTGAAGACTTTAGTATTAGGTGACACCACATGAAAAACTTAAGTCCAGCGGGCTTTATATCAGTAAAAAAATCCGATTTGCAACTAAAGGGCCCATTTTACCCACTCTTCCCCTACTATATATATATAAATATATATACAGACCTACTTGCTCCCGACCAGTATTTTAAGGATTATGTCTGGTTAAAAGCAGTCATAATACGCAGAAATTGATTTTGGGGTTTTAAAACAACACGTGTTTACAGGAAACAGAGTAGTATTGTTGGTATTAGTAAAACAACGAAATATCACGATTGTACACAACATTACAAAATTGTAATCGTTGGTGAATTGTTTTCGACACGAAGTTTTCTAGAAATCGGCGTCGGCCCAGATTCGATTGTAAAAAACGTGAATATACTGATTGTTCGATTGTGTTTTACCAAAAAGTCTAAACAATCGAATACTGTAGAAATCGATATTCAACTGGGGTCGTGCAGTTCAGAACTATTGGTCGTGATACCGAAATAGCTATTTGCATTTTGATTAGAATATTAACAACAAATTGACATTTTTCTTGCAACGGCGATTCTTGTTTACCTGGTACCGCCCATGAGCTAACGTATTTTTATGTTCAATATCTTCGGTGCGAACTGTACTGTATCATTTCTTTCTGCTAAAGCACACTGGTATGACACACTTTACCAACAAGTTGTGGACTTTTAGTAGCCGGAACTGCTCATCTTAGTGTATATCCACGCATGACCATACATAGCCGGTCAATCCTCGATTCTAACGAGCGTTTAGTGTGACGCGCGTGGTATTAATGGGCTGGTCAGGTCAATATAACGACCCCCGCGACTTTGAAGAATGGTTTCTGACTCAACGCACTGCGGGAAGCATACATCGGACGAAACTAAAATAGCTGAAAGTAATTTCTTCTTTTGTGCACTTTTTTATGCCTTTAAAATATCTTAGTCGTGTAAAAGTATGGAAAGAAAACACAAGTAAGGTAAAGTATTTGTAAATGTATCGAATGATTAGAAAAAAAAAATCATCAGTAGACCTTGCTAAGGTTAGACACAATTCTATTACACAACCAACAACCCAATTTATACTTTTACAAAACATACGAGAAATGTGTTGTTATGAAGAAAATACCTTCGTTTGAACACCACGCAAAATGTGTATGATCTTATAATCTTTACTGTAACTGCAATGTTGAACGTGCCAGATTTCTGTATCAGTTGTAACTGTGTCTTCAACGCTAATACACCTGAAGAGCAATGTTAGCACCTCTATATGTTAAACATCAATCAAAATCATAATCTATCTACTAATTTCCGCAGCTTCGGCAGCAACACCATGCTCCTCTCGCATTACAAAGCAATATTACGTCATTGCACCACATCGCTTCTCGGTCGCCATATGTCATTACGTCATGAGCGGAACGGCTGGCCTTGCAATAAGATGCGAACGGAGTTAAGTGCTGCTTTGTTAAATTGGGAATTTACACGCTGGAATTCAATAGTAATAGGAACTAATAAAAGTTACTACCCCTTCTGGGAAAGGATACAGATGCTGAACAACAAAGCATACCTTGTTGAAACAAGCACACTATTTTCAAAAGTTCAGTGCATCGTAGAGATTAATATTTCCGCCTCGTGTAATTAAACGGCGACTTTAAAATACACATATACCGTATTTAAAGATTAATTAATTTAAAGATTTTATTTTTAACAAAAACTATAAAATATGCAAAACACTGAAACAGCTGGGTTTCCATGTACTTCCTTAATCCACATGAAAGATAGGCAATAGGGAGTAGAGTAGTACACACATGAGTGATCATGAATAAAAAACGGTAACGCACCCTTTTTCGACCTAGGGTAATTGGTTTCAGTTGCTAAAAATAATTTTGCAGTTTCCTATTTAACACAATTCTGGGTTGCATTTTCTCTGTACAAAGTGGATAACTAATGAACTGCAAATTAATTGCTTAAAAAAAATAACACTCCGAATTTTTGCAAAACATTTAATGACTTAGACCAGGGATGTCCAACCTTTTATTGTAGTGGGCCGCATTGTCACTTGAAAAAACTCAATGGGCTGCATAACCTATTAATTCAATGGGCCGCATAGTCTAATAGTTATATAAAACCTGCGTATTCATGTTGCTTCCCTACTATAGTCTACTATTACTACGTCCCTAAAAGCTGACTGATACATTTTAATTAGGCTAAGATTCAGAGAACAAAATACTACTTGGAGTGAAAATGACTAGCGGGCCGCACAAAAATCTCAGGTGGGCCGCAGTGTGTGACATCCCTGACTTAGACAATACATTCAATTTTGTTCTTTCTGGACAAACTATAAAATATATATTTGCATAGCAACATACATTTAGCTTCTCAGTGTCTCGAACAATAGATCTGTTATATGTGACAGTTTCTAAAGTTCTAAAATGTTGTTTAAATATCCCGTATATATACCAGTTTAAAATTCATTTGTGAAAGGAAGTACATAAAATTGCATTTATTGGAACAACCGCATGAAGCATATGTAAGGATAGTAATGGTGAAAAATAAGACTGTGATAAGATCTAAACAGAATGACTAATTGTAACTTCCTACGGTTAGTATTTCATTGCAAAACCGGAAATGTATCACAAGGAACTGATTGGACAAGATTTGTATATGGTAAACTATTGTTGAATAGGCATAGCTATAAAAGGTAAGTAAAGATGGCTTCGACAATTCACCATTCCTTTTTGTTGTCACCTTGATATTGTTACTATAATGCATCCTTACTGTGCTTCACGATTAAACTACCATAGGCCTCAAACTAAAATTACATAGTCAAAATGAGCAGATACTACAACAAACAAATAAAAAAAACATTTGGACAACATCATTTGGCAAGCTATTGAAATCACTTCAACAAAGCTACAGTAGTAAAATGTTGGATCGCATTCACAGAAGAAGCCATTGTGGCTTGAACTGGATATCTTTTAGTCTGGTTTCTTTGTCAATCCTTAAAATTCAAAAACAAAAATTATTTTTACCAAGTCTCAAAACACCCTACCGGTACTAAAAATGATAACTTACGATTTGCCATACATCTTACATTTTGCCGTACCTTTTCAATTATAATTTAATACTGTATGCTTTATAGCAAATATATCAATTTAATAAATGCTTTTAAGGTTAAAGCAACAGCACAATACTAAGTTTTATTTTCAACTATAAGAATAATGCTTTTACACAAGCAGTTTCATGGTGTTTTCTATTCCATATCAGTGAATTATTTTAATCTATCTAGTCACTGGTTCTTTATTCGCCTGGCGTTCGTGGAATAAAAACAAATCATAAAAGCATCAATAATGCAAACCTGCAAAAAAATATCTTCTTCTCACCCATACAAATCTACTAACTAAATTTTGAATACAATTTTTCCCTAAAACCTCTGTAAATTTGTTAAATCTAATGTGAGCACAACAAATTATATGAACATAATTAACCAGATTTAGTGTATCAATTTGGCCTATTTAAATAACTTAGCATGTTCATACTACATTATTTAATAAAATTGTTTATGAATAACAGTGCTGGTATTGTAAATGAAAACAAGACGAACTTTTATTTAGCATATGCCTTTAGCTAAAGAAATCAAGATAATTGTTGATCTCCCAAACTTTTTAGTGTTATGAACCCTTTTGACGATTTGGATGAAAGCTGTGGACCATTTAATAAAACCAGTGGACACTGTTACCTTAAAAGTACTATTTACACTAGATCAGTGCTTTGCAACCCATTCAGGGTTAGTGTGTCGCCTTTCAAGAGTTGCAGGTTCGAAACTGGTCACTAGCTAGTCGGTTGTGTCCCTGGGCAAGGCACTTAACACACATTGCCTAAACTCAAAGGAATTATTGGGTTCTACTAAATTAAAGAAAGGTGTGTATCATATACAACACACTGTAAGAGCGCCTGAGCCTGGTTTTCTGACACAAGAACTGAAGAACATAGGATACCTAAAAATTATAGGCCTGCTTCATGAAATCATATTTTAAACATTAAAATACTGGTTTTATGCCTCTTAAGGCTTGGGGGTAATATTCCATTATATCACCTAACATACAAATGTATTGCACACTTTGAGTAAGAACTGACACGTTTTAGCTTTAGTTAAAACTTCATAAACAAATCACCGAAATTCCTATGGTTTGCCTGTTTACTGAATATGCGTGAGCAATCAAGCGTCCCAATCTTAAACATAAAGTATATATAGACATATACTATTTGGTTTAAGTTAATACTTGTTACTACGCAAGTTAATAATGACTATATAAAGACGGATAATAATAGTTTGTTAAAAATTAGTATGCGATACATACTATGTTTCGTTTAAATTATTAATATGACGTAATACTCATAAATGTGATACAATTAGGTGAACGTAAAATAAAATAACTGTTTTTTTATTTATTACATGAAAAATTGCGAAAAAATGTTTAAAAAAAATTAGGACATGTTTAGTTTTAATGCCTGGTTTAGGTTATATTAAAAAGGAGTGGGTCGAAACCAAAAATGACAAAATCCTCTTCTTCCACAACTTCTACAAGGGGCAGTGAAGAAATAAAAAATAAAGTGTCGTTTGCAAGATCTTCAGTAACAAGTCAGCATAACACCAAAGCAACGTGGTTAGTGTGTGATTAGTTTGTGAGGTACGTTTCCCAGTGGCGCAGCAAATATGGGTGACTGTGTATCATAAACTTTGTTATGGCTTAAAGTATTGTGCCATGTTTCTGCTAGCAATAAAAAAGGTATTGGACGACAGGTGTAGCTTCTTTGTTGCGAGGATGCGCTCGTTGCGTGCGTATTTCCTAAATTAACTTTAATAACTTTTTTTAATAACCGTAAATAAAATATGATTTGCGTTTATTTGGAGCAGCAATCTGTTTAGTGTATTTGTGGAGATAATAATTTGTTAAATTTAGACAAATGCTGTGTATTTTCCCTGGTTAAAATAAATATTTTCAGAAAGTAAACAAACACTCAAAAATTAGGTAATATCAAAATTAAATCGATTAGTTTACTTGTCTTTTGACCAGAAATCTCTGTAATAGCCGAACTAGATTTACAGTTATATAGCCGAACACAAGCGCCAACGTCAGCACTTGAAAGCATACACAAGTCTGTGTTTCAGGAATCGCTCTTCTTCTTCTGTGGCAAGGATTACTTAAGTTGTACGCCTAAGCCATATATATAGACATGTAATTTGTAACTTTCCATTCCTTTCACGAAGGAGTTAGGAAAAGAAAATTATTTGTTTTACAATGTGATAAAACTTAACAAAAACGCAATCAAACAACCAAAACAATTAAAACAAATCGGAAACGAATGTAAGAACCATTACGCTATTCCGATTCTAGCTGATATCTAAGCGCCGACGTTTCTTTTCAAACTCGAAAATTACGACATCATAATATTTCAAGTTCAAATCACGGTGTATGTAAAGGAAAGCAAGACCATTTAACCGAGTTCCGACCTTTGTGGAACGCAAGTAATTTTTAAAGAATTTCAAACTATCAAACGGCCTTTCACTGGTAATCGTTGTCACAGAAAGGTTAAAAAAGCTTGCTGGCTTCCTCTAAGACAGTGGTTCCCAACCTTTTTCCACCCACGTTCCATTTCGAGGTTTTATGCAGTGCTCGCGTACCACCTACATAAGTTACGCGCGCCGAAGGCGGTCAAAAAAGGTTTCCACCATTTATGACGCCATAATCACGTATTTGACCTATGCGAGGTGTAATAACAAATTCTATTAAACTAGGCATTATCAGCCAGGGTTGATGGGATGCATGGAATTGTTTTTTCACCACCAGTCACAAGAAGAACACTGAAATCAGAAACAATTGCTGTTTTTTGTAAGCCAAAATTTGCTTGCTAGGTAATATTGCCTTTACGTCATTTGATTCGCAGACGTAATTGATTCACTTAGCTCGTATTTTCCATGGAAATGCCGTCTGGAGGTGATTTGGAATCTTTTAACGGTGCAAATATGACGTATTTTTTACAAAAAAAAACATTTTTAATTAGAGAAAACGCAAAGCATTGATTGGCGCTAGTAAGTAGTAATATGTACTTGATCAACTGCATGTTCAATGTCCAGAGTTGCGACGGGGTTCGATTGATTAGTGTAACCGCTGCTGCTGGCAACTGTTCACGGCTTACTTAGCAAGAAATTAAGATCACCGTTAACTTAGGCATACTACTCGAAGCGAGACGGATACCTTCTACGTTCTCAAAAACTAACTTAGCTCGTTCCCAAAAACTAAAGATTGTCCTTTTGATAAAAAATAAGTTTCGATTATACACTTCATTATGCTGATATAACAGAAAAAGCAACATACTACTATTATAACATAAAAATAAAGCAATAATCATTAATAATGACCTTTGTTTGTAACCCAAGATTGTCACAGATTGAATTATGTCTCGTAATAAATTTAAATCAATAATGACTATAACGAAGGTGAAAAGGCACATTGGGGTTAACGCCGAGGGAGGCATGGCACCATAATTCTCTCTAAATACGCCACCGTACATACATAACACATATCTTTTCATTATAATAGTGGTTTATAAAAAAGCAGACAAAACGGCTTAGCAGGAAGTCTTTGTTTAATTTTAGCCGATAAAACACTCTCATCGCAGCACCCCATCGCAACCGAACAAATGTGATGACGAAAATGGTGAAATGAAAGAAATCGAGATAGCTATGAATTCAACTATACTCAAAAAGTCGCAGTCGCTTCTTAGTTCGACCCAATTGGTAAATGAAGCATTGACGACGGCATTGGATGACTTTATTGTCGAAAGTTGGACAAAACAAGTGGATAACTATGGTTTTGTCCAGAGTCAATCCCAACAAGACTCGATCATCTTAACTGAAAAAAACACCGAGGGTAAGCCAAACATCTTGTTATCACAATAATAGGCCCATCCGAAATATTTCAAATGTAGATGCAGCTCCCAACTTGTTGGTTGAAGTAGTTAAGACTCCCTGGGAGAACAATTTAACTGGAAGCGAGGAGAGCGCAGTAAGCGAGAAAAAGGTGAGGCTTAGAATTTCATCAGTCTAACTGATCTGTTTAAAAGTAGTTTAGTTTAGTAATTTTTTGTTTCTTCGTTACAATAAAGAAGAATAGAACAATTATTTCAAACTAAGGAGACAAAACGGCAAAACTACAGTAGTTAAAACACGTCAGTGACTAGACACATTACAAGTTAGGGGAAAAAGTACCACACATAGTCTGTTTTTAATTAATCGCTCACATCATATTACACTAATAGATGATCAAAGATTGACCCTATTTACAAAGTGTTTGTTGTCTTACCAGGAATTTGTTAAAAAGAAGATTCGCCGTAGTACAAAGCAAAAACAATCGCTGCAACATATTTCATCAAAGAATGCAATAAAACCGTGGTATTCCTCGTCTTCTTTTGATAATAACGCAGGTATATAAGTACAAAGACTATTGTCTAACAATGCCCATTATCTATATTTGGCCTACTATGATATATTCGTACGAGGACTAGCATTTGTAAATATCACATAATACGTACTTAATTTACGTAGCGGAATTCCTGGCCAACTGCTCCCAAAAATCATCAAGACTCTCATCAATATCAACGAGTAGAACCTCGCAAAGTTCAACCTCGTCTGTGGTTCGCTCAAGAATCAGGGTAACTGGTGGCGAAATTACCGGCGAGATTCGCCGACCAGCATCATTGAAATCAACCATTGTGAGACACAAAAAGACATCGGCAAATAAAACGAACCTTGTTATCAAAGGAAGAACTATAGCGTAAGCAAAGTTATACTTATTTTACCATTTTGCTAAGGCAAATACGATGTACATGATCATGCCCACTATATAATAATAATTTGAAAATCAAATCACCGTAATAACATTTAGACCTACAAAAAAGGAAAAGATGAGAGACTCTGGATCCGACGACATTCCAATAGATGCACAAATACAGGTTACATTTCTTTGTATCACTTTAAATAAATATATTACCACAACATTTCACCGATGGCAGTCGGAAGACGACACTGAAGGCGCACAGCGTGGATCTTCCGTACCATCTTCTCTCGGTGAATCAATAGACCACATCACTCGCCCAGCCCGTGTTTTTCAATTCGTAAGTAACATAAGTTTGCTTTTTACCAGATGAATTAGTTAGTTGAATTCAGGATGAAAAGTTTACGAACGAAAAATCAAAATCTTCGAATATTTCGGCGAAAATATCAAATAAGCCAAAACAAGGAGCAAAATTCGACCTACAGGTACACGCACACATATGTCTATATATATCTTTACATATCTATGTTTAGACATATGGAAATACGATATAAATATTAAAAGACCTTACTGAAGTCGGCATTCATATTTTGAAAACAGTGACGTACTCTTCGTAATGGTCAATTTCTATCTTTCAAGATATTTTTGACATGTATATAAAGAGCCAATTGAACAGTAGACTAGATAAATTGAACAGTATATTGCCCATAATCCACATATAATACTACTGGAAAACCTCTATTCTGACGTGGCCTTTTATAGAACGCCACTATATAGGAATGGTTTAAAAATAGAGCGCCACCTATAATAATTAGTAATCAAAGGTTTTCCTAAAAGTAGAGCGCTATTTAAGCACCACCTCTAACAGAACGACATTTAGGGGAGGGGTAAAAAATAGAGCGCCGTGGCTCACAAATAGAGAGCGCCGTGGCTTATAAACACAAAAATAAATTTTACAGTAAATGTATCACCAAGATAATCAAATTACCTTTCAAGCGCTTTTGTATAGACTGTAGAGAGTGCAGACCAACGGTTTACACATATTTAGTCTCATATTGTACAAAGTTAAATTTAGGTAATCTGAATAGTCAGAGAAAGTCTTAATTATTTAGTTTAATTAATGAAATAGGAATCACAAAACTACGTGATGAATTTTCTAACACAACGACATTTTTATGAAATGCGAAAATGTTTTTTTTTTCTTTATTAAAGGTAAACAACAAAAAGGGTGTATGGAGAACGGTCTTGAACAAATCTCAGTTGGATGCGTTCAGACGACTTTTCTGTAGATTTGATCAAACTAAAAGCGGAGGAATTAGCCCAGCGGAATTATTTCAAGCTACATTGGTAATCCATTTATTTTTTACCCAACTTATAGTCTTGGATATACTGATCTATTGCATGTGCTCATACGTACAAACATTTAAAATGCTGTTTTTTAATACAATCAATTTGCGACTGCCTAATATTATAATATTATTGCATAATTAATATGAATTTGTAACTTACTAGTTTTCATAATCCACCGAATCACTCTATGGTTATAGTCACACGAACAGCGTTAATTTCCATGGAATCTTAGTCTTTGCAAAACTGTGGTATTACAATTGGGCAGTGTTAAAGTTGGACTACGGCAGTACTATCGAACACCTAACCTGTTGCTCATTAAAAAAATGAACAATGGGTAAAATACCTGTACTGCTATTCAGGAATTGCTTCCCGACACTGGCAATGATTTATCTATCGACGAAGTCAGTGAAGTTTTGAAAGAATTTGATCTGAAAGGGACCGGGGAAATTGAGTTTGACGAGTTTTTGTTCGCCATGATACACCCTAAGAATTATCTTAAAATTATGAGCGGTAAGACGATAATAGAGAAGCAAACATGTGATAGTATAACATATAATGCAATTACCGTATTCAAACAGAACGTCAAACCGCTATTTTTACTTTGGTGCCATTGTCTTAGCATCAAGGCTATACATTCATTCAATATATAACCTCGTGCGGTAACACATATAACCGTAGGCAGTAAATAGATAAGATAGATAGATACTCACTGATTTCTTGTCGCTCATGGCATGGCCTTGATGGTCAGGACTTTACTGTTGTCGCTTGAAACTAATGAGCCAGTGAATGGGTCGATCAAAAACCAGCGATTTCTTTATGTATTTTCAAGCGAAAGAGCGTTAATCGCGAATTGGTAGTTTTAAATGAAAACATTAAATTTAGTGTGGAAGATGCTTTTGTGATGTAGTATCTGTACTATGTGGATGGCGAAGGACACTCCTAAGAATATCATTGCAGCGTGAAAATCCAGTTCAGATTCCAATATCCATTCAAAATCTCGAATTGTTTAAATTTGTTTGGTTAAACTAAAGATTAAATATACAACACGCAACCAATGTCCCGACAACTCAACATTATACCAACGCCGTGTTAATGCCATCAGAGGGTCTATAATATGTGCTTTGTGTTTCTGCACTAATCATACATAGATCATAAGGTTTAATCAAGTTGACAAATGCAACCTTTTTTGTGCGATAACTTTAACAATTTAGTTTTTTAAGTGCTTATTTGTTTTTGTGCGTTAAGGTGGACCTGCATTGGTAAAAATACCCCTGTTCAAACACACCCTGTCTTTTTACAACCCCTGCCCAAATATAAATATGTAATATCCTATATAACCCCTACCATTGGGTCACCGGCTGATCTCAACAGAACATTCAAACTTATATGAATAAATACGGTATTTTTAGACGACGATCGTAAAAAGTTAGCCAAAGAAATAAAAGTGTTTGAGGAATTTACCAGCAGCAACCAGACAGGAAGGAAAAACACAAATACAACCAAAAAGTTTTCCACATACGACAGGTGGGTTTCACTGTAAAATACTATTACATTGTCAAGAGTTAGGTATATTGTAAAGAAAAAAATCTTTTACTTTAAATTTAATTTAAAATATCAAGTTATACTAAAAGGGTTGGCTTATTTTATCACATAAAATAGTATATTCATGTTTATCTCAGTAATAAAAAACGCAAAGGGCCATTAACACACGGGTAATCGTCAGATTACCTCGCTTCTATATACCGTCGCTATTGTAGTGTGTTTAAATAATACGTTGCTTTCAAATTTCCGTTTTAAAATTATTGAAAAACAAGAATTTTAGAACAAAATATTGTTTGTTACAGTTTAACCGATCTTAAGCGAGATTTATTTTTTACGATGCTAAAAACTGCCACAAAGAAAGACTCAATGGAAGAAATCCGTCATTTCTATGTTAACAGAATCAAGAAATTAAATGATCACGTTATACACGACTGGTCAGCAGGTAACTTTATTTAAAAAATAAAATATTCAGAGTCTAATTAAAGAGTCCTTTTTATTTTTTTAGATATATGTGACCCCTAATATTTTTATAATCAATGTATATTTACTCTATCACAGGCCAGAGATGTATCGGCTTATCTTACCAAGAGATGATAAAACGATACGAACACATCAGTAAAGAACTGAAGGATGAAAAATCGCCATTTGCTGGAAAGAAGGAGTTTAAGGATTCACCATACGCACAGCCTCTGCGATGGGGCTGCAACGGGCTGCTGAAGGCACACAGTAGCATTTAGTTTGTTTTCTGTTTAGCTCTTTACTGGCTTACTTACCGTACATACTTAAATACAATTATGTTTATTTTGGGGGTTATAAAACTAAAGTAACAATACCACGGACAATTTTGGTACCAACAGTCGACCATAACTCTTTTAAAAACATACAAAACGTTTTGTCCGCTTTTTATTACTAACTTTATAATATTACTTAACTGGGTCGATGAAATGTGTGTTATTCTTCTTGGAGAGAGTCTTAACTGCTGTAAATTTAATGACCTGGTGGCGACTGGTGATTGAAACGTCAAGAAACTATTTATATTCGCGCGGTTAATTCCACTATTCTCACCATAAAAATAATGTACTAGGTTATACAAGCATATAATTACACAATCTTTAATTTAAATTGCTTCGTTTTTACAGCAAGATGAGCCAAAAAGAGTAAGAGCCGTGAGCGCCAATATTCGCAAGACTTCCGTAGGTATAAATAACAAAGTTTAGATTTCAAACAGTCGTTCTATTACGATATTTATAATTAGTCCGGGCGAAATCAGCAAGACCAGCCTCGACAAATAAGCAAAAATCCGACCAAACCAAATTCAGCATTCCTGACAAGACAAGTGGCGGAAATGTAACCAGCGATTTGCAGTCCAAGGTAGTGTAGCTTTATTCCTTCGATAACGAATG
Source organism: Ciona savignyi (assembly GCA_000149265.1). Classification (NCBI taxonomy): domain Eukaryota; kingdom Metazoa; phylum Chordata; class Ascidiacea; order Phlebobranchia; family Cionidae; genus Ciona; species Ciona savignyi. The sequence continues at coordinate 81,550 of CH002991.1, read as the reverse complement.
CAGCAAATTCTTGAGTTTTTTTTTAATATGGGTCTACAATCCACGGTTATTCGCCTGCTATAGGCAAAGATTCTATGATGTTGATTGATAAAGCACCCATATCACATGCATTGTCGTATAACTAGAATTGATAATATATATATATATATATACATTGGCGCTCATTGTTTTCTGTAATAACAAAATATATATATTTTGTAAATATATCCCCTAGAAGAGAACAACTAACAACTGTGTTAGATTTCGTCGTTATATTTTTTGTTATTACAGCTAATGCAGTGTGTTCTTATTTGTTATAACAGTTTTTGATCGAACTATCTGAATCTAATGGATCGAGGCAAATTTCGAATGTATCATATTTGTTTTTTAAAAACCGGTCTTTCTATTTTTGATTTGTGTCTTGACCCCGTCTTATTTTACCCCATTTCGCGCAAAATAACCACATTTGGGGATATAGTAGTTTTCAACATTGACCATTGCAGTGTGTGATAAATGACTTACTACGGGTCGTATTTCGTTAATTGTTTTTCTGTTTTGTTTTCCGAATGACCAAGTTCAGATTGACAGTAAACTGGGGAATAACGTTAGAGACAAACATATCACAAGGTGGAAGCGGCAAGAACGACTCACAATGTGAAAATACGAGATCGACCAGTCGACGAATTGCAGCGAACCTACTCAACTCCGGCCTCCAAACTAGAGAACATGACGACGGTTGAAAAGCGAAGAGGCAAGTATAGAGATTCCAACTTTTTGAATCCACGTTTTATTTGTTACATCCTATATATTGGAGAAGTAAACTTTGTATAAAATATGTGACTTTTATCAATTGGGGTATTTATTTTTTAATGATATAATCGAATGCTGTGCAGGTCTTGACATCAATATGATCATGTTGTAAAACTTTGAATCTTAGACTTTCTTGCTCACGAGCAATTGATCCACTGCCGTGCCAGAGATTATAACGCAGTTCCACACGTTAACAGTTGTTTCTGCGAAAAAGAGGGCCGCGCCGTTACGACGACCACGGATATCAGAGTTTGTGTGCACTCCGAAAGTGGTGCCTCTGCCGCGGTACCCGCTGCAGTTCTATCCACAGACGTTCAACTACGATGACCTTCCGGAAATTCGGCAAAAAGTAAAAAAAAATTGTGGGGGTTGGCAAATTATAGGATTAATAATAAAAAGAAGGAATTAGATAACCAAATTACATCTCCATATACCGAAATTTCATAATTTAGTAATTAGTAATTTTTTTCTCGCAGACCCGCACTTTCAAACTTAACGCAGTTATTGGTAAAAAAAATTAGTATACATTTTCTACTTTTGCCTTTTAGTAGTGCCAAAATTATTGAAAAGTGCTGTCGCCAAAACTTTTCGCAGGCCGCAATTATTCACGAAGATTATTACAATGAGTTGAAAAAGGTGGCGGCAACTAACTCACGGACAATTTACAAACAACTACAGGTAATGTATAATTTACTTGTTGCTGTCGAAATATTTAATTAAAAACCAGCAACTAGAAAGTGCGTTTGCCGGGTTTAAATTTAAAGCCTTGGACTGTGATCAAGTTGGCTGTGAGGTTACTCATCACAGGTGTTTTAATGCTTATGCTTTGGCTTCCACGTGATAATTACATGACTAACAACCACCATCTGATAAGTATCCTTATTATGAAGTTGTAGATAACCAAAGGTCACAACTGTACAGGTGTTATGCTAGTAATTCACCCTAACATATAAGTATTATTGTTACACATAAAACACCACACATTTAACGTTCACGTGCTTTCATGTGCGGTGACAGGTTGAACAGATGCGACCAACTATGAGAAACCATTTCAAGAAATCCTATCTAGCATATTCCGGAGATTTCGAACCCTTTGTTGTGTCACCCTGGATACCCTTTCCGGCCCCTTCGCCATGGATACCATACCCACCACTTGGACAAAGCATGCCAAAGGCAGCTTTATGCTAGCAACTTTACCGGACATTACGATACAATACAACTTTGTTTAAAAACTGATACATCATGCATGACTCAGCAATCCGCTGACAACTTGTAACTACGAAATTGTAGAAGGCGGTGTGAAAAGAAACGGCTTAAAATTGCCTCGGATTTTTTCGGACTAACAGTTGCCAACAGAGGTGAAATAATCTCTACTATGGTATGGCGCTGCTGAAAATGTGATGACGTCTTTTTAAAATAAGACGATAGCGGTCAAGCAAATATACCCACGCCAACGCGCATGGATACGATCCACTTATTTTCCAAGTGGATAGCTCAATCGGTAACATTATGGGCGGTTTATAAGCAGCCGAAAGGTTGTTGAATGAAAATAGCCACTGAAAGGAACCCAGTGGATTAATGGATTGTGTTAAAACTAAAGGAACATCTTAAGCATAGGCTATACAACATACTGCAATATATATAGAAAACCGTCGTCATCACCCTGCGCGGTTTCGTTCCAAAGCGAAGCCCTTAACGGACTTACCTCGGTAAGTGCTGGTCACTTAGGCTGGTCAGTCCGAGACCACCAGATGCCTGATTTCCGAGTATTGCAGTAAAGTTCCAGTACTTGGTCGTCGGCCGGGAACAGTATTTTCGCGACGCCGCCGACTTATATTAGGACTATTTTATCGAAGTACAGAATTCTACATCAAAAACGTTTTTTAGTAACGAGCTTATTGAGGGTTCGAAAAGTTTCCTAATAAAAATAATTTCTTCTACAAGATTCGTGAAATCAAAATTAGTGTTTCACGGTAAAAAAGAAAAGTGATAATTTGCAGTTAATTTATTATATAAAGTGTATAATATCTTATTTAAGCTTTTTGAGTAATATAGAAGTAGAGAATCACGAGTAAAAATGTTAATTGTATGCAAATAAAGCGGCATTTTAGCCTACCTACCAAACCACTTGACAAAGCAAAACTATTCGAATAGTACTAAAACGTAGAAGGCTAATTACATTACGACATTTAAAGAGTTTGGTAGCAGGTACGACTGGATTGTGCATTTCTAAGTCGGCATTGCTGTTATGCTAAACAAGGTGTTGTTTGTGCACCAGATTTTCTCATCGATTTAGCAACACAGCCAATCTGGTACTAACCTTGCACTGAACTATTAAATTGCTCAAAACTAACCACGCATCAATCTTACCATGCACAACAAATAAAGTTCCTTATCAAGGTAGCTTTTTATTTATATCAATGCAAAATTGAACACTCCGTTACCTGAACTGTGGCTTTTTGTACACCGCACACCAAAAATATGCACAAGATTGCACCCAAAAAGTAGCCAATATACCATGAAACCGACAGAGCATAGTACACTGAGTGAATGACATTACTTTACAGTGCACAATGATTGAATACCAAGCAATGGGTGAACAAATACAGGTTTTGAAAAACGAGATACATTTTGAGCACAAAATTGTACAGGGTAAACAACTATTCAGGTAACAGCTAATATGTGGTTCAACACACCCATGCATCATTGGGCAATGTCATATTAAGGAAACTAAAAGTACGAAAGCACACAAAAAGTATTTAAACTAACAAAATAAATACCCGAAGATATTCAAGCTTGTATGTTAATATGAAATTCCTACAATAAACGCTTCCCTTCCAAACTACACAATTAAAAAAATTAGTGTAAAAGAAATTATCCTTTACCAACAAGATATAATGATATTAAATAAAAATTCTTTGAACGGTAAAAACATTTTTTAAGTTAGTACTCCTTTTAAGAAAAGTCATCACAGTTTTATTTATGTAACATGTTAGTGCTTTTTAGGGTGTTTAAATGACTTGGTATGTGAAAAAACTGCCACAAACTACTGAAGTAGCTTAGTAACAACGCAGGCTGCAATTGTGGAGCCACCATACCTCAGAGTGAACCTACCGAGTTCTTTTAAAGAACTGTATTCTTCGAGGCATACAGGTCGTGTCAGCTCAACTTCAACCAGTGCATTGTGACCCTGGGTTTTTGATATTTTTTTGTTATTAATATATTTAGTAATTGCAACAGTATGCTTATTGATGGATCTTGGTCTGATTCACTTAGAACACAAAGATAATTTATTTTCTTCCCCTTATCGCAATCATGTTGTTATTTTCCCATGCCGAAAAAAGCAAATAAAAATATTTTAGTAAAAACGTGAAGTTTATTACAATTAAAAAAATAATTTTGCAAAGAAATTCACCTTTGATATAAACTTTGGTTTCTTGGTGACAACCTCCCCTGTACTTCTGTGTAGTTGGCTTATTATTCTGCGAATGATTGCGGGTTCGTGTACAGACTTGTAATGGAGCTCCACAGGAAAACCCCTTGTAATAGGCACCTCAATGCTGAACACGATGATCCTGAAGGAATTCAAAAGTTGATCATGGTAATGTTATTTTACAGCCATCTGAGATTGTATTCAAAATAAGACACTGCCTTGTGTGAAATATAAGTAAATTCATACTTTTTAGAAAAAAAAATGTTATTTTTTATCTATAAATGACCATACAGTGTTAGTTTCTACATACCATTCTAACACACAACAAATCATTATTATTCACAATAACATCTATCACTTTCCAATTCTGCATACATTTAAATTTCAAATATATGCTCTTAGGATATTTTTGCAATATTTGGTCTAGCTGATATATACATACCTGGCTTGAATCCGAGTGACTGCACGTATCGGGTTGTCGATATCACACAGCACGCTCCCAGTAGTTACTTTCATAATATCAACTCCGTGAAGAGTAAGTGTGGCATGCTCACCAGCCAACACAAACTCACTGTTACTTTGCCCATCATTCGAATCAACACTTTTAATTAATCCACGTTCAGCAGCAGGCATTACCACAACCTGAACAAACAGAAATTGATTTTGTGCCAACATATATTCCATACTGGTGGTCCAGTGGTGCATTAGTGAAAAAACTTATTAAAACCATAGGAAAGAAAGTGATTGAATTCTCAAATTCATTTTCAATCATTAAATTTTAGGTTATGTCAGATTATGAATATATGCAATTGATAATTTAGGCATAACTTTATTTACAGATTTATAAAAAACCAGAAAGGGCAAAAAATAGGACTATCAAATTTGACTTTGACATTCACTTAAATCGGTTCTTCTATAACTATATAAAATAGTTTTATAATTAAAAGTGCTCAGTGGACAAACCTTGGTGCCATGGCAGATTCCACCAGATTCTATTTTCCCACTCATAGTGATGCCACTCCCTTGACCACGGAAAACATCATTGACACAAAATCGGAATGGAAAGGCAATTGGCCTTTGAGGTGCTCGGAATTTATCGATCACCTACAGAAAAAGAGAAAATTTGTTCAGTGCAGCATCGCTAGAAAAATAAGTAATAATTGTTGGACCTATTTTTATTCCTTTAAACAATCAGGTTAAAAAAGAGAGGCCTTGCTAAGTTCAAGGATTTTTTGTTGGTCTAATAAATAAAATAGTACAACTGCTGGACTTGCTGGTGTTAGGTGATTTACTTTAAGACTATAGAAAAACAATGAATCACAAAGTGCAGTTTTACCTCAATAAGAGAAGGGCCTTTGTACCATGATGTAAGTTCAGATGCTGTGGCTTTTGCCGTAAGATTTTCACCAAGTAGCCCACTTACTGGTACATATGTAACGTCAGATTCTTTGAAACCAGCTTGCTTCAAAAACTGACGCATTTTTTCCAAAATTTCCTTAAACCTATTAATGAAAAATTAATTAAATATCACAGATGGAAAGATTGGACAATCTTATTCACTCTCTGATAGTCATTCATATTTAAAAAAAACAGGATAAACTTAAGGCTTAACCCTAATATAATACTTTTACCTTTTTTGGCACCAATTTAAAGTGTCAAGTTTATTTACAGCAACTGCAAGTTGCGAGACACCTAAGGATCGTACTAAAAGCGCATGTTCTCGAGTTTGACCACCAATTCCAAATCCCGCTTCAAATTCGCCAGTGCTTGCTCCAATTACCAGTACAGCCACGTCTGCCTCCGATGCACCTTAAAAGTCATATTGTTACATAATATTTTACATTCAATACACCATTTACACATATGATGCATATAAGTAGTTTTTGTGATTTATAATTTATTTGGTACTTCTATAATTCCTAAGCAAAATATACTTTATATACTATAAACTGTGCCTACCAGTTATCATATTAGGAATAAAGTCTCGATGGCCAGGTGCATCCATCAAAGTAACAATTCTATGTTCAGTTTCAAATCGATTATGAGCCACATCCATCGTGACCCCACGAGACCTTTCCTCTCCTGTCTCATCTAGGACCCAAGCATATGCAAAAGAGGTCTTCCCAATTTTCTTTGATTCCTAACATTGACAGAAATAATTCAATAAAAAGGCGAGTCACTTTTAACCCGTGAGGTTGAGAAATCTACAATGAACAATTTATTTTATATAGTAGCATAGCTGCATATGGTTAATTCATGAAGTAAATACGAGTGTTGGAAAACTGACAACTGTTATTTTTGGACAACTGCATGCTACTACTGTTACAATGTGTTACAAATGGTAACATCATCGCTTTAAATTTTTTTTATCGCTTTAAATTTTTCTACTTAAAAAGTTCAGGGTATATATTCAGTATCGGTACACATTACCTTATTTTAACAAGGACACTCTACCAACCAAGTATGCTTACACTGCTGTAACTTGGCCACACACCCATACTCAATATTACATATAATCATTGTTACCAAATCTTATAAATTGTAACATACCAGTACTTTTACACACATACAGTATTTGGTAATAATATATAATTAACCTGTTCATATTTATGAATAAGGCGTTTTGAAACCACTCCTTGTTGATATAAGAGATGACCCATCATTGTTGATTTCCCTGCATCCACATGACCGATCACAACCAAACTGATCTGTTTTTTCTCCTCTTTTTCACGCTTTGCATATTCTGCCTAGCATGCAATACAAGAATAAAAGCATGGGTATGTTGAAATAATTATGTAAATAAAGATGCCAAAGAAAATAATTTAGTATACATAGCAGCCAAGATGACAAAACTAGTTTTAAACTAAATTATGTTATGGGCAAATAAGTACGGTAAACAATACATTTGTACATACATATATATATAACATTGATGAAATACAATTTACCAGCAGATATTATTTTTACCTTATAGTCAAAGCTGGGCTTGTTATGCTTGCTTGGAGTAGAAACATTTGCATTCATTGAGATCTTATTTTTCTGAGGCGTTGAAATTAAAGCAGTTTTAGAATCGGAACTTGTTCCAAGTTTTGTTTGCCCAATTGATACTCCATTGGTATGATTGACTGGATCTTGGGTAAACCGATTTGGTGACATGACAAAACCAGTTTTAACTGGAGTTGTAAAGTTTGGTGCAACTTTAGTGACATTTAAATCATTTTGATTTACTTGAATTAGTTGTTCTGGCTTTGTTGGAGAGTTGTTCTGTTTTGTAATTATAACAACTGCTGTATTTCGTTGATTTGAACCGAGAGTTCTATGCGGTGTGGCAGTAGCACAGTCTTTATTTTTTGCTTTATCAGGTAGGCCTATCTTTGAATTTGTGAAATCATCTTTAAAACGACTGGTGGTGTTTTTAGAATTTGAAGGTTGACCACTAGAATTCAGTAGAAAATCTATGGCTTTTTCATAATTACAATTGAATTTTGCTGAGGCTTGCCTCATTTGATTTTCCGAGTAGTTTTCTCCAACAGCATCTCTTATATGATCTAAGCATGCATCTAACATAATTGGGTTAAGGGAACTAGTGTCCACAGAACCACTAGACCGATGGCGCTGAGCAGCTGCTGATGATTCAAAACACAAGTCATCCTCCCAAACTTCTTCTTCAACGGTGTCTTCTGAAGGCATATAGGAGCTAATGTTGACATCTTTACCACTGGATCGAGAATAGGAATACTGTGCTATTGTTCCCGGGGAGACACCATAATCATCCTCATAGGACTGTCCATAAACGTCATAATCATCATCGTAGTCGTAACTTTTATTGTTTCTAATATTTCGATGTCGGGCCATTTTTAATTGATTACAAAAAAACAATTTTTCTAGGTGGTCTCGTTATAGAATAAATTTTACGTCCAAGAAGTAAACTTTGACAGCCAAAAACAAATATATAGATTGCAGTTTAAAATGATTTTCTTTTGAGGTATATTAGCCATAGTCGCCTTGAGAAAGAGAAACTCGTAATTAAACACCTCATTAATAAAAAGGTTCCTAATTTTCTAATAGAATCAAAAAAATAATATGAATATTTAAACGCTTCATGCCCGCAATTATTGCAAATAAATTACCCAATTAAAAGCATTTGTAAGAGCCACAGTTAATCCAAAAGAATAGGTGTGTAAAAACAATATAGGATATTCATGTTTATCCATGTGGATGGGAAAACCAAGGGGGTTAACACACAGGCAATCGTCAGATTACCTCGTGCCCATCTTCGGGTTACCGGAGCTATTGTAGTGTGTTGTGCATGATTCACTTGTTCCTTCAATTTTGCAGATCCCATCAATCCACTGGGTTCAGGCAATGTCCGTTAAGTGCCTTGCCCAACGACACCAAGGGCCAGCTAGCGATCAGTTTCGAACATTAAATTTTCCAGTTGAAAGGTGTCGCACTAAACCACCAGACTAACCGGCCAGACCAACTGGTATATTGATATAACATTTCATTTGAAAAAATATCACAGCAGCAGCATCTCTCTGACGGATTATGAATAATTCAGATGATTTGACCATACAGCCCTCCGTAGTTATTGCATACCCTCTAAAGATTCAAATTGAAGGTCTTTGCAAGGGCTACAATATATCTAAAGTATAAACGTGTGAAAACTTTGCATATGAGTGAACATTTACAAAAATGCCTACCATTATGTATGCAAATATTAGAGTTCCGTAAGGTAATTTTTACTACCAGCATCATTATAGTTATACCCGGAGTGCAAATCATCTGGTATCCTGATAACAAAACATAAAATACTGCCTGTTTAAAGCATTATTTTACCTTTAGAACCAGTATATATAAAAAGGCTTACGACACATTGTTGTAGTTTGCTTACAACTTAAAGATGATTACATGGTCTTTTCATGTCACCCTGGAGGCTGACAGATGCGACTAGGGACGGAACGGTAGTCTGATTTTTCTGTGCTGGGTGGCGCTATTTATTTTTTTGGAATTATCTGGGGAGTAACTATTTTCGATATTAATGTTAGGGTTGGGGTTAAAGTTAGTTCTGGGGTTGAGATTAGTGTTTGGGACAGGGTTAGAATTACTTTCTATAGCAATCTAAGTGATCTAAGCGGTCCTGTAGTATTTAGAGGCACCCGCGACTGAGTGGTCTTATACTAGTTTTCGCACTTACTAATCGTATTCCACGTTATTGTAGTGGTAAGCGTCACCGCCTGTCACGCGGGAGACTATGGTTCGATTCCCCTACGGGGAGTTTTTTTCCGTTTTTTTAACTCTTTTGTTTCTTACTTATAAACAAACTCATCATAACCCCGCATTCACCTTGTTTGAGCATTTATGAAATTTTTCCAAGCATTGGCTAAAGTAATCGATCTCTTTGCAGTTTTTTGATTGCAAACACTATTTACTTAAAATGCCTAAATGGAGTAATAAACATGGCGCTACAGTTAGTGTTAGTCTTGC
>CH002991.1:17025-60057 GCA_000149265.1 Ciona savignyi | reverse complement strand
TTAACTGAACCCTTTACACTGAACCCCTACAATTAAGCCCCTTACAACTGAACTCCTTTTAACTAAACCCCTTTAAACTGAACCCCTTTACAACTGAACCCAGTTCAATTGAACCTCTTTACAACTGAACCCCCTTTTCAGTTAAAAGGGTTCTGTTAAAATGGGTTCAGTTGTAAAGGGGTTCAGTTGTAGGGGTTCAGTTGTAAGGGGTTCAGTTGTCATGGAACCGTATATTTACCCAGTTAAACCGCATGCATTTTACTATGTCAATTTGCAAGCTGCAATAAAGAAACCTTTCCGGGACGGAGTCTTTTAATACCTAGGTGACTTCCGCCCAGATTTAGTGCAAGACATGGGCAACAACGAGCCCCAAGTATCACAAGTTTGCTAGACGCCACAGAGCTGTGCTATCAAATTGTATTTTTAAGCTAGTGTGATATAATTGTGTTGGGACTTAACTTTGTGGTAAATGTCCACGAGGGAATTCGGCCACAAAAACTGAAATGGCGCACCGACATGGATTTTAGATGGTGCGGACGGGTCTGACGAGTGGCAGTGTGTTAGTCAATAGTATGTTAATTTGAGTTTGGCTGAGTAAAATGGAGCTAATTGTCAACTTCCGCCAATAAAATTTAAATAAATTGTGTCAATCTTATTTATATTATCTCATTTATTTAGAAATTTTAAATTAATTTAACATTTTCTTCACGTTTATGTGAAGCGTGATCATTGATTTCAGTTAGCTTGCATTTTGGTAGATTTCCAAGAAATGGTAAAAGGTGAACATTTCTCATGTAATAAGCCAGGTACAACACATAGGGCCCGTTATGGGGTTGAGCTCAACTAAATGTGTGATTTTTCGTTAAGCACCCCTTAATTAAACATATTTTTAATTATAGCGTACATTGATTTTCTAGGTTATATACCAATAAGGTCTACAACATTCGATGAACCAATATGCGTTTGTTCAAGTAGGCCTAACGTTGTAAACCACAACAGTCCGGGCCGTTGGTCTAACGGTTAAGTGCGTCACCTTTCAATCGAGAGGTTGCAGGTGCGAAACTGGTCGCTAGCTAGTCGGTTGTGTCCTTGGGCAAGGCACTTTACGGACATTGCCTGAACCCAGCGGATTAATGGGTTTTACCAAATTGAAGGAACGTGTCTATCATGTACAACACACTGCAATATCTCCGGTAACCCGACGATGGGCGCGAGGTGATCTGACGATTGCCCTTGTGTTAACCCCCTTGGTTTTCCCATTCACGGGGATAAAGATGAATATCCTATCCTAACACTATTTTTAACTTTTTGACACTTTTAGGTCTAGTTTTGCTATAGCCTACACAACTCAACAAGCTAATTGAACCGCGAGGAAATGTTCCGAGAGGGGGCGCTAATTGTACGTAGGTGACGAAATAGCGATTGACGAAATGTCGTAAATTGCTCACCACAATCTGAACTAATCAATTACGTCAACTCAATCAAAATGTACGTTTGTCTGTACGCAAGTATAATATCACGATTCTCAACGTTTTTATCTGTTCTAATTACATTTTTATAGTCATATAGGCCATTTTGTTAAATTAGACCTTTAATAAACACATACAGCTCGTGTCGAAATTAAATAGAGAACAAACGAGAGACCTTTGTGGTTCAGTTGTCTTAATTCAGGAAACATACGGTCGCCGGGTAATTAAATAACACATGGGTTTGTTTTTTCAAACGTTCAAAGTTCAATTCTTTAACATCAAAACATGAGAGGTCATTGACATATACATGGACAATACAGTAACAAAATGTGACCTAGTAGGGAATAAAATTATGTAATTAAATATGCTTTTTTCCGATTAACATCAACTTTACGACTAAATCAAAATTCATATTATATAAGTGATATACTGGGTCGAAAAATATAAAAAGGCATATTAAAAACCTTGTATTTGGGCTTTTAAAAGTTTAAATATACCACAGTATTTATATAGACTATATATAGGCAACATATATGTGTGTCGGGTTATTTTAGAACATCTACTTGAAGCTTTAATATTGGTGAAACAGACGCACCTTCATGCTGTAGACTACCTGGTATGACGTATCGACGTTTAAGGGATTGCACAACAGCCAGATAAAACAAATTTGTGTGCTTGAACAGTACTAGTTTAATTAATAGTGGAAGGGACGGCTGCATATGTACTTTGGACACTTCAATATTTCCTAAACTTATATTAGGCCAGTTGGAGCGCGTTTGTTACATAAATAAAACGAAAAAATACCGTTGTTGCATTTAGTGAGGTAAGCAGTATGTGTGTCAAATTATAGTTTTTATGGTTGGAGGCCATATACAACTAAATTTAAAAAAATCTTTCACTTTGTGATTCAATAAGTAATCAAGGCAGCATGAAAGTAAGGATTGTTATTATATGAAACCAAGCAGTACGAATTAGCAGCCTAAACAGCTTTACACGAAGAGGTCAATACGATTTTTTATAGAATTGGGTCATTTAGACCTTGCTTGTTTTGTTAGAATGTAACTAAAATATTCCAATATTTGTTTAAGCATTCTAAGTTTACTGCTATACTTTGACAGTAAATTTGACTGGGGTAATTTATCCATTTTATGAGAATTGTTAAACAGTTTATTCCTAAAAAAATATATTTATTAAAAGACTATACCTGAAGAATACATATTATTAAAATGCAACTGTCCGAGATTGTCACATATTTATTTTGCTAATATAAATTCATCCAAAGACTAAATGAGGTTTCAAATTGTTAATAATCTATTTATGATTCGCTTTTATGTGCATAACATTGGGTTAAACAGATGACTCGACTACATTTCCCCGTTACGTCTTTGTATTTACTCAGCTATAAATTTAGGAATACATGTAATCGTTGTTTCCGTAGCATTGAACTTTACGCAACAAACTTTTATTTTAAATTGTTTAAATTTACATAACTAACATATAGTTAATAAGGCTTGCAACACTTGTGTCTGCGAAATTGCCACTCCGGTATACATCTGTTTATCAAAGAGGCGACTACTTTTTCGTGGATTGTTTTCGACATCACTTACATTCCAAAGTTCCCTCCATAGTTAACTTAAACAGCTTTCATAAATCGTTTCTGCGCATGTGTACGATCTCCATAAAGTGGCGGTAAACTGAGTTACTCTTTCTTTATACATCATATTGGATGCAGGTGCTGCGTTTTACGACATTGGTACCACGCTACGATCGGTCCCTATGCATGCACTGTTTTTATTTGCTCAGGAATTATGGAACGAACATTAAAGCTGCATGCACGATTGGGTTGTCTTTGACCAATAATCTGTTATAACTAGTACGTTAGTTTAGTACTTTATTTTTTCCAAAAAATAATGAAAGTTATAAATTAAGAGATGAGGTTTATTCGGAAATAGCTTACTTGTCGGTATTGGCCCATTGATATTATATGCTGTCACATAATGTTTGCATAAAATACGTGTTTGTGTCGGACGTGGGCAAAGCAAGCTTGTTTCCGGTTTAGCATGTTACCGTGTTGAGAGGTGCGAGACAGTTAAGAGTTAATTAAATAGTTTCATATAACATCTAAAATTTGGCTGTGTTCATTTTGGCTCGGAAATAAGATAACTTATACGCGCCGACCTAAATAGTGTAATTTGTTTCGGATACGCAATGTCTTGTCTGTCAAGACAATGCTAGCTAAATTTTGCTGGTCATCGTATGTCGTTGATTATCAGCGTGTGGGTATAATAACCAGCAATAAACCGTTCACACAACGACGAACCGAGGCGCCTTCTTACTTGTTCCAGAAACCACCGAGCGTTAAACCTGCCGTTTACGACTCCAATTAATGTATAATTACTGGCCTTACTTCCAAGTCGGGGCGATTTAGGCCTCACCCGGAGATCTGTCCAAAGACACAAATTTGGTTGACAATTAAAGTACGTAATAGCGGTTTTATCAAGGTGGTTAGTAGGTAACAAAACGTAAACCAATTTAAGCTAAAGTGAACTGGTGCCAGGGTTCGTAGATCACCAGTAACGATCGTGCCAAGTACTGCTAAACGAGTAGTAGGTGACCTAATATGCCCAAGCCATTTGTTGAATCCTTTCGTCAGGCTTTCTTTGTCGTCAGCTATATTCGAACAAATGGAAAACCTGATTTTGTTCTAAATGTTCGTCAATCTACGAATATGACTATTTCTCTCAGATATTGATTCTACACAATCTGATCTGTTTCAAACTAAAACGAGTTCTTAGAAAGTTAAACAAAAGCTATATAATGTACATTATTAACTGACAATTTCGCGAAACCTATTTATTAATAGAATTTTCGTCGCAGTAATTATTTGCTTGCGATCTTATAAATTTTAATGTGATATTCGAGCACCGGTTGCTAATTATCTTTAAAGATATTAGTCAACTTATAGTGATACTGAATTGTTGTTTTAATATAATTAATGGATACTTAAGAATGTTGAGTCGCTTGGAAAGCCAATTAAATGTGTACATCGCTGTCGCACACCGTTTTAACGGCAGTGTAATGTTTTGAATTAAAGAAAAATTGCATCCAGCTGGAAGCATCAGAGCCTCGCAGGGTGAGGGTGCCTCAAATCAATGGATATTTATAACGAAGTCATTACTTTCCTACGAGAAACTCTTGACAGCATCTCATGATTGCCAATAAGGTCGCAGGTGCAGAGTCACGTGCAAACGACTCGATTGCGGTTCCGGTATGACGTCATAGCCAAGAGAAAAGAAAGTAATCAAAAATCAGTTCACACGATTTGCGCGTTTTAGTCTATAAACACTGCGTGTGCATTTACGTTTTACCCCTGTTTAGTTATTTGTAGGATACACACGGCAATCATATGTTAATACTAGACGGGCTTTATTATGTGACTTTCGTGGGAAAACCCACTCCAGCGCGATCGACACCGAACTTGGTTAATTTTAGACAACACGTAGTCGTAAGTGCCGCAACGATTTGGGTCGTAAACTTCGTTTCAAAAGTTCCATATACGGAACCCATTTTGGCAACGGTTGGGTTTAATGTTGCCAACTGATGGACAAGATTAAACGACGTTGTTACGGAAAATATTTTAATTGTTTTCATTTAAATTATATAGTTTTATTAGAATAGAAGCGTGGAAAGGCGTTGACCTTTGTTGAACCTGTGATCGTTCAAATAAGTTGTTAACAAACTCCTAAAATCTGGAATCTTGCTTATGGTCGCCATTCGAGTATCATCTCAGTCAATGAAAAGCGAGGTAATTAAGTCAGATTACATCCAATTGGAATTTTTATACAATTTATCCGATTCCTTACTTTTCTTGTTTCGAAACAAGTTAGTTTGTTGTTTGCATTATGACGTACAATTGCAATTCCAATGTAATATTTGCACTCAGTGTGAAAATCCAGTGTTACAAGTCTGGAATTCCTTTGGTTCAGGCGTACACGCACGTTCTTATTTGTCAAGCAATAAATCCTGACTCAGTTGAGGTTGGATCAAATGGCTAAAACCTGGAATGACACGAGCAATTTCTCCTACAGACAGGAATATCTATGTCCACAAAAGCAAGCATGCCCCAACCTTTAATACTTTCCCCGTTTAGTGTACTTACTAAACCGCGGTATCTTTAGCGCCATTGAATAATGCTTTACTTATGGATCACTAGTTCATTTGTCTATAGTTTGCTGATGCTATCGAAACATCTTACTCATACGCCATTTATTGGAGATCGACTAGGCTATAACCAACATTTAGTAAATGCATTTTGTGCTACATGTTAGAAGTAAATGTAGTTACTACTTAATAGCCCAAAACGTTTGTATTTATATTTAGTTTTAGGTAACCTTTTTTTGAAATATCAGATATCAAACCAATTATGAGGTGACAGAAACAATAAGTTTGGGTGTACATATATATATATATATATACGTAACGCACGGAAATGGACAAATCTGTGTTTCATTTTAATTGGCAATTTTACAATTCCTGTAATATATCAATCAAGTTTGGTGTAAATAGGCGATCAAATAAATGTTAAATTGCCAATTTACAGTAATTAAGGTATGCATTTGTTGACGCTATATCTATACAGCACATTTCTCCATTCCCGAGGGCCGGCGGTTTGCATGTTAAGTATTTTGGGTTAACTCGGTAATGCTGGCCTGCAAAGTATGAATAAATTAATTGGAAATTAAAAAATATCTTACGTAAACTCATTTATATTGTCCGAATAGTTCGGCCATAGATTGCTTCTCTGGGATAATATCTTAATTAGAAGCAAAATCCAGTTGATCATAGATTAATCGTGGGTTTAGGTCAAACGACATTGTGGATTAATGCGGCCGTGATCGCCAATAACAACCTATTACCAGGATACCAAGACAAAGAAGTTCGATTAATCGTGGTTTAATGAGAAATTACCTTCTCAACGTTCAGTCTCGTATAGTGTTTTACTCAAGGAAAGCGAGAAAAACACAGTTACAACACACAGTTATTATTATGTTAGACGAACAGCTGATCACGGTTTTAAACACCAGTTTGCACCATAGCTACATGTATGATAAAGCTGCAATGTAGCAATAGACAAGTGTTCTTCTTCAGTTGTGGCGACTATGTGTGTTAATCTCTGTTCGCTTCCCAGATTAAACCGCCACGCTACCATGGTCGTTGAATACACCCACACGCACATTTCGAACGATGTATATGTATCTAGCTCGTTTGTTTACGCATGCCTGTCCAGTTGAACCAGAATATTAAGGGGCTAATTTTAGAAGGGGTAGTTTTAAAAGGAAGATATCACAGGTAAATTTGAATTTATTGCATGTTTGTTTCCGGCGCACAGTTTAAAATTCCGTGGAAAATGCGTGACCCGATAAGAAACGGAAACGGATAATGTAAGCCACTTGGTTTCCATCATACATATATAATCATTAGCTATGTTTATAATAAGTAGATCCCAATGTACTCGTACGTCGTCTAAACACTATGGAAAAGACGCGAGTATATAAAGCGCTTTTGCGCAGCAAATAGCCAGTGTCTCGCCGTGGACGCGCAAGAACAGGAGTGGTGTTTCCAACTATGTGGGTTTACATACAGCGCTTCAAGAGTGGTTCAGATATGATGCAAGGTTTTTGTTCTTTGGATGAATAAGCGATATGAGATAAATTGTTTAAAAACGCGATGTAAACATCAATCTAATCGGGTGGAATATTTTTTAAATATTGGTTTTCAATCGTCTTTGCAATCTGTGTAACTCACCTTGTAAAGGTGTGTTGCAATTCGAGTTCTGATTACCGCCGGTCATATCAGCAACGTTACTCTGCGCAAACATGGGCTTGCAACAGCGAAGGTAAAAGCAAGGTAGAGAGAAACCATTTCAAAGCGAGTAATATTATCATTTTGAACAAATATACCCGTTCAATGCAGAATCCCACGTTTCAACTATTTAAGGGGATAAGCAATTTCAGTCCTGGGTGGTTAGTAAATTACCTTGATTTTCTTTAAAAAATCGCGGTAGTTCGTATAGACAAGTCTTGTCTAGATGAAATATCCGCGGGAGTTTATTGTATCGATTTTCTCGTATTAAATGGGAACTTTCGTGGCAATTGTTAGTTTGGTCTGCTTAATTAGACTCGCATGAAAACCCCTGCTGTGTTATTTAACTTCCCGCCACTGGTTACGGTGTTTGTTGTGATCGGCTCTAGCCTACGTAGCGTTGCGGGGATTCGAGACTTCATTTTCGGCGACATGTATTTCTCAAACCCTCTGTCGACCTCATTCGATATACTGCTCTGTCGCAGACTAGACGTTTTCAATAGACACTTGTCAAACAGAATTCGCGCTCGGAAACTTGTACGTTCGCGTAAGTACTTGAGTTTGTATGTGAAATCATTATATGCCTAGTTCATAAACAATAGGGATAGGGGTGTATCCTAATATAAAACAAACAATCTGGTTGGAATAGCTTAGTTAATTAAAGTGCACTTCTAAACGTCAATTCGCGAAGTGTTGAGTTTATGATCAAATACCACCATGACATATGCAAACACTATGGCGTATACGCCGTCTATGATCATACTTTCTTAGTTCGCGTTTTTTTTATTTGATAAAGTCCTTATTTTTATTAAGTCAAAATGTGTCATTCTCCCTCTCAGGTTTCGGTCGTGGTTAGGTTCGGCAATATTACTTTGTCCAGAGCTGCATTATTTCCAGAGAAGCGACGCAAAGGAAGTTCGCCGAAAAACAGAGCCGTGTCATCCTGAACGCAGTGCCGTTTTATTGACTTTGGCAGGACAGGCTGACTGCATTGTGGATTACTGCAGTTGAACTAGTTGAACGTAGATGCGCCTCGCGTAATGGCAGATTCAACCCGTCTACAACTGGATTGTGGTGTAGTTTGTTCCACGTGTATTAACTTCGCCCGAGTTTCAAGGCGCAGAGGAATGACCAAAATAGAAGGACCGAAAACGGCGAACGAATGCCGGAACTCTCCATGTAGCAACAAAAACAGATTCGACTTATCTTCAAGACATGTGGTACGTGAACAATACATGCACGTTAGAAATCAATCGTTTGTTGGATTGCATACCTCAGTGAATGAGGATTTTTGTTGCGAACTCACGAAGATAAAAAATATCTCTCCGTGTACTTTATCCACACGGAAATGTACATTAAATAGTTTTCTAAGGTCAACGTTAACTCTAGTAATGCTGTTATTTGTTCTTGTGGCAATTCTAACAGAAGGCGTACCGGTGTCAGAAAAACGAACAGGTGGAAAGCGACGGAAAGCACTTGAGCTTGATTCGAACAGAAATATTTCATATTCTGCTAACCCAAATATTGAAACTGAACTAACTCCCACCGTCAACTTTCCATTGTCGGGATTTATTGATGCAAATGCGCATGCTCAAATGAGAATAGATGATATTACTCACAAATCTAAGCGCGGAGCCGGACGGAAGCGAAGTAAGAAGGGTAGACGAAATCGAAAGAATAAAAAGGCTAAACGCCGGAACAAGGGGCGCAGAAAGAACAAGAGGAGGAAGAACAAAAGAAGAAACAAGAAGTCAAAAGAAAGGAATATTACCCGTGAAAAAATCCATGGAATGCCGTCACAAGAAACAATGGCAGTTCCGACCTACCAACGACTCTACGTTGATATCGGCAATTCATTCCACCTTGCCATCACTGCCAAGGGTAAAGTTGTTGGAGAAGTTGCGTACAAACGCAGCAATTACAGTGAGTCATTAACTATGGTATTATTACATTTAACAAAATTTATATACTTTAATATATTATTAACTTGGACCCTCGTTTTCCTATTAAATTCGATATTTTGGCCGCCTAAATATGCAGTTTCAAGATTACATTTAGAAGTTGTCACATTTCTTTTAATGGGCCAAAATTTACTTAACGCCTCAACAAAAATACATATGGGTTTAATCATGATGTGACAGTTCGGATAGGGTGGGGCTGAATACACGTTGGTAATAGACAGTTAAGGTTTTATAAGTGTTTGCGAAGGCGGGTGTGACGCTACGTTGCAAGGCTGCGAAATAGTCTCTAATTTCGTAATAAATGAACTAAACAGATTTGAAAAGCTATGAATTGTATTTTATATGCGGTATATTTATAGGTGCTGAAAGGTACACGGACTAGTTACAACGTTGCTTCTTAAAAATGGGCCGATAGAGCATACCCGAATAGCGTTCGAATAGTCATCTCAGCGACATAGACTGTGTATTTGGCGAGTCTGGGGACAGGGCTTTAAACATGCCGCTTTGTTTGTCTGTATGTCAATTATATTTGTTCGGCATCACAATTGTGTTTGTTCACAGTCAATGTTTGCTGGATAATTTTCACAACAAGTGATGCTAAGCGAGAGATCTCGTGCGTATCTAGACACTGTTGCTGAGAGCTTGATGAATAAATTTGCACAGCTCTCTCGCCTTCGTCAGAACTTGTTCAATGGATCGCACAAAATTTTAAAACGCACTTCACGCAATAGATTTTCTAGTAGTGGTAAAGGCGAGGTTAATAGCTAGTCATTGTCAATAACAATAAAGCTGACCATGCGAATGTCACTTGGAAAGTGTATACCAGAAATTTCTTTGAAATAGTTTAATGCGGGGCAAGTTAACAAATGTCCCATCATTTGGCCAATGTATAAAGAGGTCCATAACCAATACACATCGTTTCGTAAACTCCAAGGTGTTACCTAAGGTGATGCGCACTGGTTCGAGTGAATGGATCCAGACCTCGGAATCCGACGCAACGATATTGTGTACACAGCAAAGAGCGTGTGGACAGAATTAGAATCGAGTGTCCGTCTGTCCAAGTATATGTAACAGTCACGCGATCACCTGTAGACCTTCCTCGCAATCGTAACCCGAATGTTCGGACACTGTTACATTTGGTTGTATGCCTAACTCAAAGGTCGCGATCTCTATGTGTGGCCTCGTCGAAGGAAAGCCACAGTGTTGCTACTGCTGAGAACGGGGCAGAGTTGATTTATTGTTGTGGCAACGCGCGTTAATCTGGGACATCACTGCTTTGTATCGCTTTCGTTTAGCTTAAATACGTAGGAAACAAACGCGTTAGTTTGTAAATAAACAATTAACCTTTAAAATGTCGGTCGTATTTCCCTGTTTCCGCAACAACCTGGTCAAGAAGGAAGATTTATCGACAGTGACGGCGCTTCTTTTAACACGTTTTCCGGATTGTGAACGCAATACCGCCACGCGTATGATTGTCAATACATTGTTGCGACAACAATGCCGGCACATCCACCCGACTGACTACTCGCCAGGGTTGCTACTTTGCATTAAATCGAACCATAATATTATACAACCCACACTGTTTGAACGATTATTGGCGCAGTGTAACGAAACAAGATGAAATATTGCGTAACCATTCTTTTTTTTTCTGCTATAGTGGATAATGCACTAAATGAATGCGTATTTTAAATTACCAATACACTATAATGGAAAAAAACGAAAAATGATTTATCAAAGATCATGGCGAACGAAACAATTAGGGATAATTACAAGTAATCTTCGGTGACCAGGTAAAATTACCACAATACGCACCGGTGATTAATAGTTGAAAATTATATTTTAATTCGTTGATGTTTAACGACATCCGCGCTTATAAGGTATAATTGTTCAATATGTAACTGTCAATTAGCCACTAGATAACAAAGCAACGTCGAATTTCGACGTCATGTTTCGATATTCACACCTGTTACGTTATCCGGTAACCATAGCAGTGTGATACGGCCAGGCGGTATACATTTTGGAGCCGACTCGTCAGTGATATTGTGTTGATTTTTCGACTATTTTGGGGTCGACTGACGTGCGATTGTCGTCTGTTGAGACGTGTGTACCATAGAGTTGCACATTCCGCGTATGGTAACGAGCGTTGTATAGTAACAAATATTTTGACAAACTTAACCTTCCGGATATTCCTCGTGCGGATAGATACATTATGATACTTGCTTTCATCTGGATACTGTAGAGAAAGAAAATGGTTTGATCATATTATGTTCAAACAGTTTGGTGATATAACTATTGATGTTCTAAGTTTGCTTAATGTATTAAATGCGGCGATTTCCGGTTATGGTTCCGATTACGCTTGGCAAAGAAAACATAATGGGGAAGATTATGTGGAAACTTCAATTGGGCGATACTACTAATATACGACAACTTCACTCCCGCAAACTCTGCTAACAAACACAAACGCGGAGAAATGAAAACATATTGCGTTGTTATAAACACCTCGCGGCAATTTGCTACCGAGAAGTTAAGTTCATTGGCGGGTTTAAATAATCGAGAAACCAATCAAAATAATCCGAGAACACGCAAAGGGACATAAAGGTTTTAAGAGTAGGTACGCATCACGCGATCAATTTCCAGTTATCCAATCACTTTATTTAGAGCACTCATCAGCCAGTGCTTAAGGAAGTTAAGATAGTAAGTAGTTAATTGCACGTAGTTTCTACGCTATACTCTGCACTAAGCTGCAATTAAACGGGGACTTAATGGAAACGCTCGTTAATGGTGAGCGGCCACGTTAGCATTTTGTCAGCCAGTTAACCATCAGCAGTTGCCGATATCCGCATGTAGATAAACTTAATCCGCCACACACACCCACAATAAATCGCTTTCCCCGTCGGATTGTGTTTGACATTTGCTCTTCGTTTAGGGAGGTGGCAATTACGGATATTAATTCAGTACATCTGGCCGCTGATACGTTGATTAGACCCTGCTAGCTAAGATGGGTTTTTATATGTCCAGTACACAAGTTGCAATTTAAAAGCTTTTACCAATGTGGTTTATTAACAAAGTAGACCTTAGTTAATTGTATTCTTAGGCAACACTTTATTTGTTTTTAATTATCGGTCAGTTTTTACGAATGTGGTAATCCAAAACTTAAAATATTCTTTTGTTTAGGTGTTCTAGAAATGAAGAGTTTCGAGAGGGTCGAGAGAAAAAAGATCTTTGGAGTTGCGATCGTCGGTGTTGCGACCTCTCGTTACATCTGCGTGACGAAGCGAGGTGCAGTTAAAGCCAGGGTAAGCGAAATTAACAAGCGTCGAACGATTACTTTATAGCTGTCTGAGTTAAATCATGAGAACGAATTACCCATGAATTTTATATCTCCTTTCCATGAAACGAAATAAAGTTAATCAACACTTGAACAATTTAAGTGTCATGTTTTTTTGATCAAAAAATCGTGACTTGTAAAATCGCTGGTTGCTTGGCACGTGTCCACCCTGAACGGCGTGTCACTATCGATCAATAATTGCGTCATAATTGCTATGCTCTAGCGGACGAAGTCAGTGGGGATATACGTAAATGTGCCTTTTATCAACCGTTATTCGCGATAATTGCATGTTAGATGTTAGATTTGATAAAAAAACTCACCGACCGCTTCCGACTCGAGCCGATTAAACAAAAGCGTGAATGGTAAAGTGTCGAATAATTTTCATTAGTTACTTTAGATGAGTTGGAACTAAAGCGCTAAACGGGGACTTACGTAATTTAATAGAGCGATACCTTTGGCTTGGTAGGTTGACCGAACAAACTCATTACCATTAGAAGCGTTAAAGTATTTTCTAAGCGGGATGCAGAAAACACTAGTCTTTCAAGAAGTCGCGCTACACTTAGCGGACCCTATCTTCAATATTACAATCATTGTTGATTGCATAGAGAGTTAATTAAGCATCCACTTCCATTCCCCTTTGGCTGGTTTTTGAACGCTACGTGTGGCCATTCATAGTTCAGTTAACTCAACGACAAATAATCACATTATAAGGCGTGGTTGAAAACTGGGATTATGAAATCTGCTTTAATTCACTTCAAAGAATAACCTAGTACGCTTGACGGCATTTGAAAATATTGCAATTCCACTGATAGACATGGTCTGTTTTAGCATCGCGAAAGAAACACGGTTTTTACATTATGTTACAAGAAACATATCAGCACGCCATCCAAGCAATTAGTAAAACGCATTCTAATGTTAAAAGTCACAATGGAAACTATTGTGTGACAACCTGCTTTTAAAAAATTCAAACCCCTTCATTATTTGTTAAAGTGACTGTAGCGAAGAGTACAAAGTTGTTCAAAGTTATGATTAATAAATAAAGTGGGTTTTGAATCACATTACCATGACGAGACACATGTAGACACGATCACAAAATAAGTGTTCGATTACATTGGCAAAGCAAGGCGGGACTCTGGTTCGTTGAATGAAACAAGGGGTTAGCTGCTAAAGAAGCCAAGCGACAACATAAAACGACAAAAATTCTTTTGGGAAGGACTTGTAGCGTGAAAGAAAAAAGAAAAATAATAGTTTCCCTGAACTCGAGCTAAATTTAGCGCTGGATCCGGTATTTGATACCAAACACATGCTTAATTAATTGTCATCGTTGTCGGGTGTAGATTTATCTGCCAAGATGGTCTATTTGTGTTCGGCCTTACGCCATTTTACAAAAACCTTTCGTGTAGGATCAACTAAAATTAAGAATAAAACCGTGTAATGGGCTAGGCTATGGATATTTTCCGTAAATTGAAAACTTGGCCATTGAAAATAATGTGGAGAGATTAGCGCAAGACGTCAGCCATTGTGTTTTGCGATAAGAATCTTGAAAATTGCTACCGCGCCAAGGCAAAGATTCCCACACTGTTTGACTAAGCATGTCGCCGTGTTTCAATAGTTTTCGTGGTCTGTTAAAAAAAAGTCTGTCTGCGTTGCTACCATCGCCAGGTGGACTATATTGATACGTGGTTATGAGTGTAATAGACTATCATTGCTGGTATCGCTACGACTCCGACAATGAGTGAAGAGACGTCACAGAATTAAGCCCTAACCACTGGCTTCTTTCAGAAAGTTCGCGATTGGAATGTATGAGCGTGTACATATGGGTGAGATGGCGATTCTTATCGCAACGGTACATATCCACAATTGGCGCACTTTTATCGTATAATGCGACATGGCAGTTGATTGCGGAATAAAAGGAATAATCGTTCATGGCAACAGCGCAAGATAGGACGCGGCGAGTCCAAAGCGAACACGATTGTTACAGAACTTTCGGACACAAAGGGATATGGGTATCGATGCTAAGCTAACAGAATGTTTGCCTGTGTGTGTTTTTCGACCGTGGACATAAGGCATTCTGGAACAATCTTTTAGACCAAACTAGGCGGTATTTCAGAAGATGCTAAATTGAAAATGTTGTAACGACGTTTACTTTTTTCTTTGTTAGTGGTTTGATCGATGTCTTTGCGTTTGGTGTGGTCGCGACATCGCACGCCTCTCGACCTTGATTTATCGTTAAACACAGTAGCACGTTTGGTGCATTGTTTAGCACCAAACCACCCCATTATTCGCAGCAACAAAGGAATGCAGGAATTTCAAAC
Source organism: Ciona savignyi (assembly GCA_000149265.1). Classification (NCBI taxonomy): domain Eukaryota; kingdom Metazoa; phylum Chordata; class Ascidiacea; order Phlebobranchia; family Cionidae; genus Ciona; species Ciona savignyi. The sequence goes on along the minus strand of CH002991.1, from coordinate 45,122 downwards.
GGAGCGTAGTTTGCTGCATCGCATGTACCCCGTGATACTCGAAACCATTGGCATTGTGACATCGAAAACATATAAACAGTCCCCGTTGATGGCACTCCTAGACCATTATAAAAAAAGGAAGTGGCCGTTAGTTTAATTGTATTATAAATTACACTTCCGGAATCATATGATTTCTTGATATCTAATCACATGTTTTAACAGAAAACGTACAACAAGAACCGATGCCTCTTTAATGAAACCGTTCTACAAAACAACCAAAACTTGTACGAGTCGCTATCCTGCAAAGGTTGCTATCTACATATTACAAAAAAAGGAAGAATTAAGAATTTGAGAGGAACAAACAAGAATGATAAAATTGCACATTTTCTTCCTCACGACCGAAGCAGCATCTCGCGACCACGCCGTCGTGCTTTGACCAGGGGTAAACTGACGACTGTTGACGTAACAAACATGACGACAGTGCCGGTTAACTCCAACCCAACGATGTCTTCCGTCATTGCCGAAATTCCTTCAACTGAAATTCACGAGCCAAAACATGGTAAAAGATCAAGGCAGCACAAGAGCGGTGCAGCACGACGCTTGAAACATGGCGCCGGAAGCACGCACAGAGCTGGGAAGACGACGCGACAATCGAGGGTTTATGACGCGACAAACCGTTAAGGCGCTAAATGGTAAAGACCAAAGTCATAGAAAGTCTTGGCTTTGATGAGCTGGTCGTGGAAGAAACCTTGCCCCGCCCTGCAAGCGACGCCAGGGGTAGAATAAATGACGAAATAACTCGACCTCGGTTCAGTGGCTGCGGTCACAGGGCGCTGATTACTTAGAAAGCGCGGAATCCTGGGATTCCAAACTCTCACTACCACAATGAAATTCTGCCAGTTCGTAGAACAAATTTTAACGTATTTTCGCACATATAGCAATACGTAATAAAAAACGTAAACAGCTTTCAGCGCATTTTTTATCTATCATCGTACATGTTACCAAAGGCGTCTGTTGTGCCCAAATTCACTACGCCCTTTCCTATTTATTTTTTTAACTCTCATTTTCGCTTTAGCCCGGATCTATTGCGTGTTTTCACTGTACATTTTCTATTTATGTCAGCCCCTCAGTTCACCTTCCATTCAGCCTCCTCATACGCAGCCTTCTATTTCTGGCTGACACAACATTACCACGCGTGAAAAGTGGTTTGTAAATTTTTCCTGCTAATTTCTAATCTTTGCTATTCCAGCCGTGCACGAATCTCACGTTGTATTCAAGTTCCATGCTTCAAATTTCTTTTTAATCGCACTCTTTGCTTTCTTTGGTCCATCCCACCATCCTTATCTTCAAGTGTAAACTCCTCTGTCCGTGACCTTCGACCTTGGTATGTTCGCTTGTTTCTTGCGCTACAATAATATTCCCAGTGCTTTTAGTATTGTTGTGCGTTCGGTGAATAAAATATTTATTTCATACAGTATTTGAAACTTTAGATATGTGATTTTGGTTATATTCATAAACAAAGATGACTTTCACTCGATATGTTAGCTCTATCAGTGGTGCGCCGGACTGTCAGCTGACAGGTACCGGTCTTGAAACGATCTACTGGGCTGTGCAATGCATTAAGCGGACATTGCCTGTGTCCAGTTTATCAAGGTGTTAACACAAAACTGTAGCAGTGTCACTACCACATTCAATGCATTGCAAAACTCTCGGTTACCTAACTGTGTACATGTCATATTCTGACGAATACTCGTTGACCCGACAAATGTGATAAACACAAGTAGATCTATTATATCCTTTCTTAATACGCCTTGGTAAAGAAGAATACAAACTATATACATACTGTAAGAAAGTAAAATCGATGCGAAGTCAACAGAATAGTAACAAATTAAAGCGTTGTACAACGCTGTACGCGCAATATCTGAACAAATTTTACCATTATTACTATTGAAACAAAAGATTATTTACGGTGTAAATAAACGAATAACACTCAAAAATTATTTATAATTATTTCCAAGCGATAAGTAAACGATACTAAGGATTATGAGATAAATTTAGTTTTCGGGAATCAGGAAAGACTTTGTTTTACCTTAATGTTGCAACAAGATAATTTCTTCTGCGTTACAAAAATAAGTCGTTATCTTTTGGGGGTTTGCCAAATTAAGCCAGAGCAGTTTTAAATAGGTTTTCAAAACCGTTTTTCTTATGTTTTGGTTGATTAAATTTGTTCAATGAATGTGTTATCTACAAAGTTGACATCTATAAGCCATATGGGCCCAATTCCATGTGATTATTCTCGCACGTCATTTAACTCGTACATTTCGCTGTATCTTACGGGTTACATTACAACGTCTGGAGCCGAACAAAGTTTCCACGTAAATCAAGAAATTGAACTGATAACGTCGTAAAAGTTGTTGCACAGCCGTCATCACCAATCGAGATATGAGACTCGCACTCCCTGAAACCTTGGTCACGTTCAGTCTTTCTTTCCCCTTTCGTCTGTGTCGCAGCTCGCCAGGTGTGTGAAGTTATTAAACTACGGCCACCAATATTCAGCATATAATTTCCAGCTGGTATGACATTGGGGTTAAAGCCATGTATGTCGTCGGTGCTTGTAATATCAAGTAACAAACTTGTACCACGAGCACCTTGCCAAGCGCGACGGGAAACGGATGGGCGCTGGGTCGCGTTTGATTGACACGCTGACACGATGACTGATAATAATCCCATGCCGTATTTGATGCGGCCGTCTTTGATGGCGAAGTGTTGATCGCACAGGATTAAGTGAAATTGAAAATTCCGACTTTTTGATTTGTCCTTCCGCTACCAACTGTCTGTGTTTGGAAAATTCGCCATAAAAGGAAGTTCACATCTGCCTACCAACTACAAATTCAACATTATTCAAGTACATGTAAAAAAAAAGAATATATATCAATACAGGTAAGAGCGTTACTTTTAGCTATACTCGTGGTTTATGCAATAACTTAACTTACTCCGAAATATTTGCGGTTTTAAATCTACAGAACTGAACTGATTTAACCTGTTACAGAGATAAACCAACCACTATTTACATAGTTTAGCAAATGGTGGTACTTTCTTCGATACCCGTAACCGCTTCCACGTATGAATGGAATTAGATATTTCAAATTGTAATTGTGACGTAATGTTCTATTTAGGTTGCCGAAATATTTCAAAACAACGGGGGTGGTGTTAAAATATGATCTCTCTCAATTTCAACGTTCACAGTCACCGTGTCAAAATGCTTTTATAGCCAGTGTTTCGTAAAGAAAACATACGTTTCCAGGTTAAATACAACACCGTGACTAAGAAATGTATGTGGCGGTCGAGTAACGAACAGTTAATTTGTCGATGCGCGCAACGATCCCGTCATACAGCACAGCAGATGTTCAGAGGGAACAGACCTAAGTATTGTACAAATGTGAGAAGTTATCTCATTGATGTGTTGGCCTACTTGTGACCCATGTATAAAGCCAAACAACTTTTGCTTTTTTATGTTCCTTCACGACTTTGAACAGCATACAAATTTGTTTTCGTTGTTTTTCAAAAGCGAAACTTGCGGTTGTGAACTTTCGTTTCGCAGGATCTATAATAACTACGGCCATTCGGTTGAATTTTCCACCACATCTTAAATGGTCCACATACGTTGGGAAGAAATATAAAAAAAACAATTTAATGTAGTTGATCGGGATGGGTTAATCCCACCTTTTGTTAATTTACAAATTTATAGGTAAAACTGATAAGCGAAGCACCTGTTATCCTCAGCCCATACGAATGCGACTCTATTGTTCGTTAATGTGCTACGTCAGAGCGACTTACCACGACGAATACTCTGTCACGCTATAATGTGAGGTTCCAAACTGCGTACAGTCATTGAGACTCACCTCTGCGTACAGCCGTACTGTGCGTTGGTTTCACAATTAAACCGAACTATAATTGCAGCATTCATCAACACCACATTGCTTTGTACAAAACAACCTCATAATTAGAGCAAACTTCAGCATTAACCATCTTGATTCATAAGCGATAATAAGTGACCACACTTGCACGGCATTGACCTTATTGATACCCCACCACACTAGCGCTTATAGGTCTAAAACCCTATTTATTTTACCTAGACGCATTGTTTGTTTTAAACCTAACCGGAAAGTGAATGTAGCAGGAAGGACAACATAGGGGTGATACAGTGTTATTCTAGACGGGAATATGGAACTACGGTAATGCATATAGGCAGTTTAGAAGACGGTATTTTTTATCTCACGTTGATGGCATGGGTCATTGAAAGTATAAAATTTTAACTTTGGACATTTTTTATTAACTCCAGCTTAGGTTAAACTCTACAGTTAAATGTAATTAAATCTTGAAATATTTGCTTCGTTGGAAAATGGGAGTTGAAAACTCCCATGATTTCTGCTTGTATCCTAGACATGATTGTTATAACCAGCTTATAAGCTTGAATATTGAACGGCCATAAATTGTATTGTCTGTGGAGGATCCGTTAACAGGGCCGGTTTTAGGCCGATTTGACCGATTAGATCAAATTGGGCCCCGCACCTTGAAGGGGCCCCGCGCTAGCGGGGGTCTTTCTGTATTACGAGGTTTAAAATACTACTGAAACGTAAAATAATATTCTTTCTCATAATATCAATTTGTTTTGCATCGTAACTAAGTAAAATTTAAATTTCTGTGTCTGCCTGTTACGTCATAATGAATATAGTTGCTAAACAATATATATATGTTTGGAAGTAAAACAATATATTGTAAATAAGCATCCACATTACCTTTAATTTGTTTTATAGCAAGTATCAAATGTCTATTTTTGTAGTTTGTATGTACTGGTATGTATTTTATGATATATAAACAGCCATAAATGTTGCTATAAAGAGTAGGGGCCCCGCCATCACATTTCTAATTGGGCCCCGCGGTTCCTAGCACCGGGCCTGTCCGTTAAATTTCCCCAACCACACCGCAGACATGATCGGTGTGATGGGCGCAATTAGAAATTTTGTCAGTTGTTACTGGTGACGAAATCAACGACGATTATCACAAAAACTAGGATAGGATATTCATGTTTATCCCTGTGAATGGGAAAATCAAAGGGGTTAACACACTGGCAATATATGTTAGACACGTTCTTTTAATTTGGTAGAACCCGCTGGGTTCAGGCAAATGTGCGTAAAGTACCTTGCCCAAGAACACAACCGACTAGCTAGCGACCAGTTTCGCATCTGCAACCTTCGATAGGAAGGCGACGCATTTAACCGCTAGAGTCTAGTCTGAGCTAGACCAACGGGCCGGAACTACTAAAGCTAAAGAGGTAGCAACGAAATATCGTGTGTCGTGAGTAGCCTTGCCTTCACATTTCACCGCAATATAACATGGATGTGCATTTGAAATATTAAACCAGCAAAAGGCCGAGTGATTGGATTCCCAAAACACTACCATACCCGCACGAGTTAACATAGGTAGGATAAAAATATTATCGCCTAGCCTACTTTTAAATTAAGAACATCTAGTAATATGTTAGGCTATATATATAATATATATCACATGGAACTATTTTTTGTTGAGCGTGAAAATTGCAAAGAAAAATTTTACTGTTGAACAGTAACTAAACCATTGCCCGTGTGTTGTCACCCCATGGGGTTTCCCATTTATAAACATGAATATTTAATACTATCTTATCCAGTCTTATTCGCAAGGTATAACTGCTGTTGTTCCACAAAGTAGTAAAATATTAAATTCCCGAAAATATTTTATATGAAGCAAATCATTCATGTTTTCCTGAAATTTGATTTAAAAATATTGACGAACAATCATGCTTAAAACAAACATTCACTGTGACCCGTTGGTCAGGTTATTCTAGATGAATTTTAATATAGGTTGGATGAATTTCAATATATTGCCATTGAATGCTGTACTCAGGTTTTATAACCATCTTAGCAATCATGATAATTTGTCTTATTAGATATATATTACTTAACAGGATAGTTCTTTTCGCCCTTTCCCACCCGAAGTAAATTTAAAAAGCTCCTTGTTTGGGATGGCGTAGGATGGCATGTCTGTTGGTAATTATGGTTATTTTACCTAATGTTTAAGTCCACGAGATCACATATTTACATTTTTTGGTATTTTTTTATTCAGCCAAATAGGTTAAAACTAAAAATGGATTGACTTTCTTTTGTTGGATTTATCTGAACATATTTTTTTATATCAATATTAAAAAAAAAATTTTTATTGGTATTTATTTTTTTAACATGAAAGATAAATTACCGTAAAGACTTTGCGATATTGATTTAACTTCTTTTTTGGATCGCGCTTGTGACAGACAGGTCTGATTGCCAGGTCATTAGCACGAAATGGTTATCCAATCAATTTATTTTTGGCAATATCGTCGATATCTTCGAATTAAAAAGAAATATTTTTTTAAATTTCTAAGAAAGTTTATTATATCATGTGGAACATAAATCAGAAAACCACAATTCCAACTAAAATAACCCAGTTAACATCACAAAATAGAATAAGCATAAGCAATCGTAAATACACCATTATTACGCGCATAAAACAGCTGAAAACTGAACACAAAACTAAGTAGATAGAGAATTTAATCAGGGAAAAAACGTGCGTACGCCCCGTAGCCTATCTTAAACCCTTTTCCGAGAAAACCCCACAAGTTCAATTAGACTGAAGCTAGTGATTATAAATTAAAAAAATGTCTCAATCCTATAAAACACACCGCAATAGCTCCGGTAACCCGACTTCAGGCACGAGTACGACTACCCGCGCGATAAAGACCCAATCATAACTAGAGAGTGTCAACCACGTGTTTAACCATCACTATTTGTAAAACACCTGTTGTATACCCTATATTCATGCTACAGGGATCCTAACCATAATTTGTATTTTATACACTGAGTATGTAGTTTTTGTTTCTGCAAGCATAAACGCATGGGTCCCATAGTTAACATACCAAACATATTTTCAATATTAAGTTAAATAAAGAATAAACGTCCTAAATTTACGAACATTTCACCACAAATGTTTTAAATTATAGCTTCTTTTCAAGCGCTGTAGTGAAATAAAGCTAAATTCCCAAATAGTCCGATTTAGTTTTTCATTGTTTCAGGGAATTTCCCTGGGTTTAATAGATAAGTTTCTGTTTTTACATAACTGAGTCATGTTATATAGCAATTCTTAAAGTTTTAATCTGATTTGTCGACTTCTTGTTGGAGATGTCAGTGCGATATGGCATGCCTGTTACAATCATAATTCAGGAACATATCTTCGTTTTCATGAAAATTAACCTCAGTTAATGTTTTCTTTATTTAATTGGCACAGAATGTCTAATGTTTTAACATTTCACTAAATTTTTATAAAATAGAGCAGCCGTTCAAGCGCTATGGCCACAAAATCGAATTTATTATAAAAAATGTTTTGGTTTTTTAACGTCGGAGGGGAATTCTCCTAGGTTCATTACCCAAATTTTTGGTTTCTGCATATTTAGACCATGTTGACTTACAAATGTCCGATTTTCATTGCGATTTCATTACTCCTTTTGGTAGATGTCGGGGCGACATGGCATGCTTGTCACAATCATGATTTGAGACCATATCCTATTTTTTGGGGTATTTCCCTAGGTAATTTTATTATTTCTTCTAAGTGTTAAATCAGTGACTAATGCACTTACATTCCACCCAATCTGATTAAAATTGTAAAACCCGTTCAAGCGCTATGCCCAAAAAGGGCAAATTTTTTAGAAAAAATAGCGTTTTGGTTTTTAACGTCCCCGGGGAATTCCCCTAAATTTATCACCCAAAATTTTGGCTTTTGCATATCTAAACCATGTTGTCTAAGAAATGTCCAATTTTCATTGCGATTCCATTTCTCCTTTTGGTAGATGTCGGGGCGACATGGCATGCTTGTCACAATCATGATTTGAGACCATATCCTATTTTTAGGGTATTTCCCTAGGTAATTTAATTATTTCTTCTAAGTGTTAAATCAGTGACTAATGCACTTACATTCCACCGAATCCGATTCAAATTGTAACAGCCGTTCAAGCGCTATGCCCAAAAAAAGCAATTTTATTAGAAAAAAATAGCGTTTTGGTTTTTAACGCCCCAGGGGAATTTCCCTGAATTTATCACCCAAAATTTTGGTTTCTGCATATCTTAACCATGTTGTCTAAAAAATGTCCAATTTTCAGTGCAATATAATTACCCCTTCTGATAGATGTCGGAGCCACAAGCCACGCCTGTCACAATCATGATTGAAAACAAAATCTTGTTTTTTAGGGTATTTCCCTGGATATTTTTTTTGTATTTCATTAAAGTGTTATATCAGTTGCTAATGTTCTTACATTATACCAAATCTAACTAAAATTGAAGTAGACGTTCAATCCCTATGTTCAAAAAAGCTAATTTTTTAGATAAAAATACCATTTTGGTTTTTCACCTCCCAGGGGAATTCCCCTGGCAAAATTACCCAAAATATTGGTTTCTGCATATCTAGACCATGTGCGCTAACAAATGTTAAAATTTCATTGCAATTCCATCAGCCCTTCTGGTAGATGTCGGAGCCACAAGCCATTCCTGTCAAACCTTTGACGAAAAAAAAAAACGAAAAAAAAACGGACAAAAACAATATGTGTCCCATTTTTCCAAATGGGACCCATAATTATCCTATCTTAACGTATAGGCAAAAGTGTTTATTTAGGATAGGATATTCATGTTTATCCCCGTGAATGGGAAAACCTATGGGTTATCACACGGGCAATTGTCAGATCACCTCGCGCCCATCGTCGGGTTACCGGAGCTATTGCAGTGTGTTGTATATGGATAGGATAGGATATTCATTTTTATCCCCGTGAATGGGAAAACCAAGGGGGTTAACATACGGGCAATCGTCAGATCACCTCGCGCCCATCGTCGGGTTACCGGAGCTATTGCAGTGTGTTGTATATGATAGACACGTTCCTTCAATTTAGTAGAACCCATTAATCCGCTGGGTTCAGGCAATGTCCGTAAAGTGCCTTGCCCAAGGACACAACCGACTAGCTAGCGACCAGTTTCGCACCTGCAACCTTTCGATTAAAAGGCGACGCCGCTAGACCACCGGGCCGGACCAATTTTTCGGTACAACCTTGCACAATCCCGACTACAATTTGCGGCCACTTCGTTGTACAACAAAAATACGTAATTAGGCGATCAGAACAATGATTTGCCTGTTACAAAACTATCTCGCCTGTCGGTATCTGCATTTCCAATTCTCCGACCAGATAACCTGATGGCTGCAGTGCTGAATAGGATAGGATGTTTATGCTTATCCCCGTGAATGGAAAAACCAAGGGGGTTAACACACGGGCAATCGTCTCGCGCCCCTCGTCGGGTTACCGGAGCTATTGCAGTGTGTTGTGTATGATTCACACGTTCCTTTAAGTTAACCCATTAATCCGCTGGGTTCATGCAATGTCCGTAGAGTACCTTGCCCAAGGACACAACTGACTAGCTAGCGACCAGTTTCGCACCTGCAACCTTTCGATTGAAAGGCGACGCACTTATCCGCTAGACCAGGGGTGGCCAACCAGTCCGAGACTCAGAGCCAAATTTCCTACCGTATTACCACAAAGAGCCATATCATACACACAATGACAGAAATTTACAAGTCTATTATTGCCTTCTGCCCTGCCTAGTGTCAAACACAAAGAACAATACGGACTGAATAAACGACAAAGCACTCTAAGATACGTTCAAGTTTACGTAGAACTTTTACAGAATTGCGATTACTGATTTTAAAAATTAGGGCGGCAATTTCGTACCAGTAACCCTTAAACATATAGGTAGGCGAATGTAAAAAATACAATTAGAGACAACTAAATTACAGGTTATAGTATAAAGAAATTAAAAAAGTAGGTGTTAGTCTTGGTAAGTAGAATTGGAAAGTAGCATGTCGAAAGCTGAATGTATTTACTTAAAAAAAACATAAACATTCATGGGTTGTTCATACTCGCTTCGTCAGGTGTAAAAATAATAAATTAGGATGTTAATGTAAATTTTTATCTTTTAAGTCTAAACAAAATACACTCGGCTTAACTACCATTACATCCACACTATCTGAATTTTTATTCCGCACACCTGAAGAAGCAAGTATCAACTTAACACCAAAGCTTGTGTTTTAAAATATAATTAACTTTCGAATTGTACTTAATGGTTGGGTGGTATAAATTATATAGTACATGAATGATTATTATACCAGGTAATATACTAAGTGTATAACATGGCAGTTTCACTTATTAATACTTCTGCTACAGCGTACAATGTGATCAAAAACAGGAGATCATAATTGGGCAGAAATATGTTATACAGCTATTTTGGGATAGAAAAATAGATAATTAAAATAACAATAATTATTAAAACAATAAGAATAACCCCACAGATCAGTTTCTTTTTTCGCGACTTTTTCTGAAAGGTAAATTGGAAGGTAAAGCAAAGTTCTGAATGAATTCAATGTTGTGTAGTTTTATTTTACAACTCAACTTTATGGATACAAAACATGGAAAAATAATTTCCACAGTTAACATTTTACTTTAGTTGTACAAAATTAACATGATCGAAAACATGCAATCCAATTTACTTGGTTTTCTTCTGCTTGTTCTAATTCTGATTTCCCCTTCACAACCTTGTCTTGTGCATTGTCTACATGTGCTTCAATGCTGTCTGCAAAGTTCAATCAAGAGGTTTAACTTTTAGTGTAACTGTTCCATACTGGTTGGAAGGAGCATTTGTACAGTTTATAGAAAATAACTAGAGAGTGTCAACCACGTGTTAACCATCCCTATTTGTAAAACACATGTTGTATAACCTATATTCATGGTACAGGGTCCCTAACCACAATTTGTATTTTATACACTGAGTATGTAGTTTTTGTTTCTGCAAGCATAAACGCATGGGTCCCATAGTTAACATACCAAACTTATTTTCCATGTTTAGTTAAATAAAGAACAAACGTCTTAAATTTACGAACATTTCAACAAAAATGTTTTAAATTATAGCTTCTTTTCAAGCGCTGTATAGTGAAAGAAAGCTAAATTCCCAAAACAGCCCGATTTAGTTTTTCATTGTTTCAGGGAATTCCCCTGGGTTTAGTAGATAAGTTTTTGTTTTTACATAAGTAAGTCATGCTATGTAACAATTCTTAAAGTTTTAATCTGATTTGTCGACTTCTTGTTGGAGATGTCGGTGCGATAGGCTATGGCATGCCTGTCACAATCACAATTCAGAAACATATCTTCGTTTTCATGGAAATTAACCTATAAGTAAATGTTTTCATTTTTTTTAATTGGAACAGAGTGTCTAATGTTTTAACATTTTACCGAATTTTAATAAAATTAGAGCAGCCGTTCAAGCGCTATGGCTACAAAATCTAATTTATTAGAAAAAAAAACGTTTTGGTGTTTAACGTCTGAGGGGAATTCCCCAAGATTCATTACCCAAAATTTTGGCTTCTGCATATATAGACCATGTTGTCTTACAAATGTCCAATTTTCATTGCGATTTCATTACTCCTCTTGGTAGATGTCGAGGCGACATGGCATTCTTGTCATCATGATTTAAGAACATATCCTATTTTTTGGGTATTTTCCTTGGTAATTTTATTATTTCTTTCAAGTGTTAAATCAATGACTAATGCACTTACATTCCACCAAATCTAATTTAAATTGTAACAGCCGTTCACGCGCTATGCCCAAAAAAGTCTATTTTTTAGAAAAAAAATAGCGTTTTGGTTTTTAAGGTCTAAGGGGAATTTCCCTAGATTTATCACCCAAAATTTTGGTTTCTGCATATTTAGACCATGTTCTCTTACAAATGTCAAATTTTCATTGCGATTCCATTACTTCTGTTGGTTGATGTCGGGGCGACATGGCATGCCTGTCACAATCATGATTTGAGAACAAAATCCTATTTTTTAGGGTATTTCCCTAAGTAATAATCAAATTTTCATTGAAATTTCATTACTCCTTCTGGTAGATGTCGGGGCGACATGGTACCACAAATATTTTAAATTAAAGCTTCTTTTCAAGCGCTGTAGTGAAATAAGGCTAAATTCCCAAAACAGCCCGATTTATTTTTTAATGGTTTCAGGAAATTCCCCTGGGTTTAGTAGATAAGTTTCTGTTTTTATAAGTGACTCATGTTATGGAACAATTCTTAAAGTTTTAATCTGATTTGTAGACTGCTTATTAGAGATGTCAGTGCAATATGGCATGTCTGTTACAATTGTAATTCAGAAACATATCTTCGTTTTCAAGGAAATTACCCTAAGTAAATGTTTTCTATTTTTTAATTGGTACAGAGAGTCTTATGGTCTAACATTTCACCGAATCTGATCAAAATTAGAGCAGCTGGTTAAACGTTATGTTCCGAAAAGCTCATTTTTTTAGAAAAATAACCGTTTTGGATTTTAACGTCTCCGGGGAGTTCCCCTAGATTTATCACCCACAATTTTGCTCCTGCGTATCTAGACCATGTTGTCTAACAAATGACAAAGCTTTATTACTATATTATTATTCCTTTTGGTAGATGTCGGGGCGTCATGCCATGCCTGTCACAATCATGATTTGAGAACAAAATCTTATTTTTTAGGTTATTTCCCTGGATATTATTTTTTATTTTTTCTAATTGTTAAATTAGTAGGTAATGCACTTACATTCCACCAAATTTGAATCAGATTGAAGCAACCGTTCAAGCGCTATGCCAAAAAAATAGTTTTTTTACAAAAAAATACCGTTTTGGTTATTAACGTCTCTGGGGAGTTCCCCTAGATTTATCACCCACAATTTTGCTCCTGCGTATCTAGACCACTGTTGTCTAACAAATGACAAAGCTTTATTCATATTTTATTCTTCCTTCTGGTAGATGTCGGGGCGTCATGCCATGCCTGTTACTAATCATGATTTGATAACAAAATCTTTTTTTTAGGGTATTTCCCTAGGTAAATTTTTCATTTTTTCCAAGTGTTAAATCAGTGCCTAATGCACTTACATTCAACCAAATCTTATTCAAATTGGAGCAGCCGTTTAAGCGCTATGCCACAAAAATCTAAATTTTTCATAAAAAATACCGTTTTGGTTTTTAACCTCCCAGGGGAATTCCCCTTAATTTATCACCCAAACTTTTGGTTTCTGCATATCTAGACCATCTTGTCTAACAAATGGCTAAGTTTCATTACGATTCCTTATCCCTTCTGGTAGATGTCGGGGCGACATGCCATGCCTGTCACAATCATGATTTGAGAACAAAATCTTATTTTTTAGGGTATTTTCCTAGGTAAATTTTTTATTTCCTCCAAGTGTTAAATCAGTGTCTAATGCACTTACGTACCACCAAATCTTATTCAAATTGGAGCAGCCGTTTAAGCGCTATGCTACAAAAAGCTAAATTTTTCATAAAAAATACCGTTTTGGTTTTTAACTTCCCAGGGGAATTCCCCTTGATTTATCACCCAAAATTTTGGTTTCTGCATATCTAGACCATATTGTCCAACAAATAGCTAAGTTTCATAATGATTTCATTATTCCTTCTGGTAGATGTCGGGGCGCCATGCCATGCCTGTCAAACCTTTGACGAAAAAAAAAAAAAAAGAAAAAAAAAAACGGACAAAAACAATATGTGTCCCAATTTTTCAATTGGGACCCATAATAAACTAGCCAGTGTCAATGACGTCTAAAAAAACAATTTTGACTGCACGCTATATGTTTCTACAGAAACGAACGAGTTTTCTAGTTATTAAATCCAGCTTATACAAAGTGTATAATAAAAACGACTTTTATACATAAAACAACTTTTAAAACAAAGTATAACTGCTAACATTAGTCCGGCCGGTTAGCCTAGCGGTTAAGTGTGTCGCCTTTCAATCGAAAGGTTGATTGAAGAACTAAATTGAAGGAACGTGTCTATCATATACAACACACTGAAATAGCTCCGGTAACCCGAAGATGGGCGCGAGGTGATCTGACAATTGCCTGTGTGTTAACCCCCTTGGTTTTCCCATTAATGGGGATAAACATGAATATCCTTTCTTTTCCTTTCCTTCCTAATTGGACATTTCTTTCCTTTAGATATAGAGCTTAAATGAGACTGATTACTAGTTTCAGTGGAATTGAACTTCTGGCATTTCCTAGAAAAGAGTTAGAGATGGGTATGGGGCTTGTTTTTTCATTTTCAAATTTTCCATCGATTTATTTTAATTTTGAGTATCCAGCTCTTCAATACACATATTAATAATTTATTTATAATTGCTCATGTTTTTTTTCTATTTTGTGTGATTTCCTGGGGTAATTTGGGTTATTTTAATCAAAATTGCTTTTTTTTATTTATGAGATATGCGAGGCTGAAACACCAAAAAAAAAAATTTTTTTACTATTTTCTCAATACCATGAATTCCCCTTGGGAGTTTGTAAAATTAAAGTTCGAAGCAAACTATCAGCATGTCATTTAGAATGAAAGTTTCAACCTGATTGGATAACCTGTTTTACACGATGACTTGAAGAGACCAGACATGTCGGGCATCAGCAAGACCCAAAAGGGGTAAAATGAAAAAGTTGTTGGGTTAGATGGGACCCCATAATTATATGCAGATTTCTGGTTTTTACAAAACAAAGAAACACGGGTTATCATGATCATTTAATTTGTCTGCAAGCTGTAGGGTTGGAATACTTATGTTTATATCCATAGATAGAATAATAAATTGTGAAACCATCCACAACCACTTGAGTATTTAGAAGATAATCTGACAACTGTCCATGTGATAACTCTCCCATGTTTTCCCCTTGGTGGGGACAACAAATATCCCTATATAATCTCCTAATTGTAACACAGGAATTGTCAGATTACCACCACATGCCCATATAAGATATCAGGAGCTGTTAATGGGTTTTTAATTATTAACATAAGTTCAACTTTTAAAAGATCCATTTAAAACCAAATAGTTAATACCTATTAATCAATTGATTTTAACATAACCAATGGATATATTTTGCATTTAAATTAGAAATTAAGAAACAAGAAGGAAATATTTTACCAATCATCTCGCCTTGATCTTCAACCATTTTTCCGAGATCATTGAAGATGATGTTCACATCAACTATATCTGACTGCAACAAACCACAATAAATTAATCCCAAGAAATATTGATATATTATGTATTTATTTGTAAAACTAGCTATTAGGTCGAATGTAACAACATACCTCTAATTTTTGAAGTTCTAGTTCTCTTTCTTGAAGGGCAGCCAAATCATGTGCTGCCATTTGTTGCATCTGCATTCCCCTTGAAAATAACACCAACGTAAATTGTCAATAATGATACATAAAACTAAGATTTTAATCTTTAATGAGTGTGCCAGGGCAAGAGATTATTATTTATTATCTGTAATTTTCCTGCATTACAAAAATGCACATTAAGAAATATAAAAAACAAAACTCTCAAACATACAAAATAATTAGTTTTAATATTTACCCTTGAGCATTGAGAAATGGTTGTTTCTCAGAGTTTGATTCACTTTGTGAACGCATTTTTGCAATGGAGTTTTTTTCAATTTTTGCAATCTCACGTTGAGTTTCTTGGAACGTTGTGGAGACTTCTTTGAGGTCTTTAGTTAACCGTGTGGTCATTTTATTTCTTTCTCTCTGTATTAAATAATATAACTACCAAGTTAATACATTGAACATGTTTAACTTCCAATGAGATAATTAAAAAAACAAAATCAATGTTTTGTACATCAGACCCAGATTACCATGGTAATACCATGGTATATATGTGTAAATAACATGTGTGTAATTTAATTTTAGACCCACAATGAAGTTATATTTCATTAAACCAACCTATATTGATCTTCCGGTGCAAGTATAACAGGTATATAAGAAATCCAAAAAGGGCAATGGCCTCCTAATTGTACAAGAGTGCAAAACATCATCAGGGCTCTACATAAAGATTTAAGAGCACTTGTCCTGTAGGACAAGTTCAGTACCTAAAAAATCACAATTTAATTTCCCGATTCCCGAGCTTTCAGACCATGTGATTAACACACCATTTAGCGATTAGGTAATCACCCCTCAAAAGTCGTTCCTTATTAGGGCCAAAAATCTGTGCGAGTAATACTCGCATGATTACTCGCGTAGCGCACGCCGTGCGAGTAATAATATACAATCGCTAGCGCTGTGCAAGAACCTAGATTCTTATAACGGCTAACCGATTAAACAAAAAACGGTTAACCAGATGTTTAGCCTACTGTTCTCTCTAGCTAGTACTTAGTAATGGGAAGAACATGGGAAAAACGCGCGCGGGAGTGCGTCAGTAGTCCTGTATTGAATCTAGATCAATGTAACCCTAGGTCAAACCGCCGATCAAAGCAATAAACACCGCTACAAATCTTTAAAAAAAGCGACGCTGCGGTTAGCAACTCCAAGACCTACAAAATTATAATACTATATTTAAACAGGTGTTACGTCATACAAACTACAGTTAGGAGCCATGTTTACTTGCATTGCTTGTGTGAGTTTCCACACGCGAGTGAATTCTTACTCGCCCGAAATTTGATGCTTTTTGGCCTTGCTTATCATGGAAACAGTAATCGCCTTTCTTATTTCGTTGCGGTTTACATGAAGATGGGCATAAGATTGGTTTTAACAAACAACATAGGCTACTCTTTCTTTCGAAATCGTTTTTTAATGTTGCACTCGAATTGTAATAATTACCATTTAATAATACTAAGAATCAATAACCCATAGGTAAAATTGTTCAATTACCTAACCAATTGAAGCAGAGACGAAAGCCCCGGATTGGGATGTCATGTTTACTTCGCGTTCGACTTTAATATAATTTACCGATGAAAATTATTAAGTCGCGTTATTTTAAGATGTTTGTCTGTGCGTTGACAAAAGATATGTGATTACTTCACACGCTTATGGAGTTTATTTTAATTTTATTTTACAACTTTATTATGACCCGATGCGAAGATTGCTTATCGGTCTTTATCATATTCGCCGCACGAAGATTGCGACCGAGTGTTAGCTCTTTTCAACTCGTCTCAGTTACCGCTAATAAATCCTTGTAACAAAAGCAACGGGTAACGAAATAGTAGGAATCTCATTTGCGCACGGTGGTAGATTAACACGGGTTGAACTCGAAGATATACACGGCGGTGAAGGATAGTGAAAATAGCGTTTAGTTTGCATTTTTAACTTGCCCCGTCGGACAAGCGCCGCGCAGAATTTACTTGTCCCACGCTATAAATCACCTGTCCCGGACAGGCGGACAAGCGTGTATGTCGAGCCCTGATCATGTGAATCTTCTGCATATGTGAGTATATTTAAGCATTAAAAACTTTAAAAAACCTTTTCACTGGAAGATTCTGGAGCAGGAATACTTTTTACTTTTGTCAAGTGATCTGCAGTTTTCTCCAGCAAATCTTTTGTGTGGTGTTGTCGCTTATTTCTACAAATTGAAAAAATATATGTAATGGTATGTTACAACTGTTAAGCCTATAAATGTTGATAAAATCAAGCCGCTACTCACAGCTCAATTAATAACTCTCCAGAATCATTGTCAGCTCCTAATCGAGAAAGTAAATTCTTCAACTCTTGCCCTAAAATTTAAGACATATCAATAGATAGATTTTACGGGACCTACAGGTAACGTATGTTACTACCTTACCATTTTTAAATATCTTTTGCAAATTAGAAGATACAAGTTGTGTAAGTCTTGTGTAGTTCCTTGCATCAGCTGAACTTTCCATAGTACTTGATAAAACTTTCCTTTTTTAGCATACATATACCAACATTGACTGAATGTTAATGTTAAGTTATACACGCTTAAGAGAAAACCCAAATCTAAGCACAGAAAACAGGTAATTACATATTATGTAATATCAATTTTACTGGTACATAAATATACCGGTGTGTATATATACAATACACATAAAAAATTAATTGTCCAATTGTGTTGAAAGGTAAACAATCTTTAAATTATTGTTGCTTTAGAATCCATTTACATATTGACATGTACTTCACATAAAAATTACAGGTATCGGTAAAACATTTAGTTTACTATTTACAACGATAAAAAGCAATTGCACATTCCCAATACACAGTACTGGTACTTTACACAGTACTGGTCAAATATGTAACTTTGTAATATTGCTGGTGAGTAATTATCAACAAAGATCAAAATCTTCAACTGCAGCAGGATTTGGTTTTGAATCTGTTAAGGTTTCCTGCTGTTCATTTGGCAATGAAGATTGCAGTTTAGAGAATGTGTCAACCATTTCATTTGCTCTTATTGACATGTCGTTCAAATTGTGTTGGTTTTTTTGAGGCACATTCCTTGTTTTTATATTCTCACTGGTCATATACCCAGGAACTCTCAAAGATCTTGCAAGTTTCGCATAGGCTGTGTCCATGTATTTAAAAAGGGGGGTGTTTAAAATCCGGGAAGCCACTTCCTGGTCGCGTTGGTCAAAAGCTTCAATAAGATTCATTAAAGATTGATACTCCTCTGTATCATCAAACCCCTCAATGTTTTCACAAGCATCATATATGCTTTGCTCGGCATGCACCTGATCACCAATATGAAGATAAACCAGTACTAGAGCACATGACAGTCTGTTTCCGGCACCATTATCTCCACCTTCAACTTGACTATAAAGTTGTTTTTCATGGTTAATGGATTTAACTGCTTCTTGTAATTTGTTCATCCGGACTTGTAAACGTGCGGCTTTGCCTACAAGTTCGGCAGCTGACCGAAATCTGCTTTTGTCTTCATTTTCATAGATTTGAGCACCTTTTAGATATGACGATGCAGCCCATTCAGGATGAGTCATTTCCACCATTTTACCAGCTCTATCCAAACACATCGCAGCTGTATCAGGGGTTCCATCTTCGAGGTATAGTTCAGAAGCATGGTCAAAGCATGTTAAAGCCTTTTCAAAGTCTTTCATTTCTTTATAAACTAAACCAGCTTCTTCATGGGCTTTTCCAGAGTGAAAACGGGATCCATTTTTGTAATGACAATCTGCGACTTTTAGGTAAGCAGAAACTGCCATTTCCCGATTTTTTGCTTTTTTATAACCAAGAGCAGATTTTTGAAAACAGTCTGCAGCGCTGTCAAAATCGGGCCGCCACTTGAAAAATCCAGTCTTTAGATGCTTTTCCCCTTCTTTAAATAAATTATCAGCTTCTGAAGTCATTATGTTTGTAACTTGCTTAGTTGCTCTTAGTGCTTTATCATTCGGACGGGATTAATTTTAGCAATCGGTCATAGGAAACACAAACAAAAATAAAATATAACCAAAACTCAGTCATCTGTGACGCTCCGCAACCGATCACGTGAAACTTTGTAACTGCAGTGTTTAAATATATTTAAATTTGTATCCAAATTGAGAATTTTGTCCGCTTTATCTAAACATTTCTGATAAAAATAAATTGTAAATTAAAATTATGATAAATTATTAACACATATTAGTTGTTATAGGTAAATATATTAATATAAAACTTAAGCTATTTTAATATTTATTTTTATTGTTAAACACTGCAGATTATTTCTAAGATGTCATACTTTTAGAAACTATAAAACAAAAGTAATCTGAAATAATACGGTACGAGACAAGGTAAAGTGTCGCACACAGCACCGAGCAGCCTCTTTCCTTATAATTTAATATTGATTGCATAGTCGTTACTAAGGCCTATGAATTCTAAATGTAATGACAACGATTCTGTAAAGACTATATAATTTTAATTCGTTGATTTTACAAGGCAGATTTTTCTGTTAAGGATTTCACTGAATAAGCTGAGATGGAAAATTTTATCTACTAGTATTAACCTTTTATAATAACCAAATCAATACATTGTTTTGGGTGAGCAAGTTAAATCTGCAACTAATGTCGAATTAATCCTTCTTTTAACCAGATCTTTATACTAAATGCTATTGTTTATTGAAAATCAAACATTTTACACATAAATACCATTGAACATGTCTTATGGACGAGGAGATTTAACAAGCGATGGAGGCTCCAATAACTCGACATTGTACAACAGTGGGTCATACCAAAATGCAGGTGGAACACAGGATTATACCAGACTTACTCAACTTATTGGAACAAATATTCAAAAGATTTCACAAAATGGTATGATGTTAACACATGCTATCCATAATGTTATTTAATTTAAATGCTGTATAATAACATACCGTATGGTACCGGTACTGTAAAAATAATTTTTATTAGAATTGCTCATTTTTACACTCGTTCGTATTGGTACCTACTAAACAAATGCAT
Source organism: Ciona savignyi (assembly GCA_000149265.1). Taxonomy (NCBI): domain Eukaryota; kingdom Metazoa; phylum Chordata; class Ascidiacea; order Phlebobranchia; family Cionidae; genus Ciona; species Ciona savignyi. The sequence goes on along the minus strand of CH002991.1, from coordinate 24,799 downwards.
AATATAGAAAAATGTGTTTTGAATCCAATTCTAAATTATTTTAATCTATTCATTATATCTTCTATTTGTTCATTTAGGAGTAGGGATGCACAATATGGGATACTTAGGTATTTTAAAATATTTTAAAATAATACAAGGTTCGAATTAATGGTTTTAAAACGATTCGCGAAATGCGTGGGTTAGGAGAAAATCGTTTTCGCACGTTGGCTATGTTAAATTGCCTTAAAATGCGGTTTCAAAAGCTCTCAAACTAATTCTTAAATGACCAGAATCATATTTCATAAAGCAATCACTACCGTTTTTTAGTAGTAATGATAAACTGCAAAAAACGTATCGATAGTTAATGCGTGTAGGATAGGACGAATATCGACGAAACGAAGCCTTTGAAACGAGTAATCTTACTTGTAAAAACACCATATAACCTTATTATAAAGGGCCGTGTCGCATCTCCACCAATCATAAATAAAGGAATCGTGGTATATTAACGCATAATGGCTATTGTTGCGTTGTGATAGAAATGCTTATTATGCTTCAATAATGCAAAGTAAAGGCAAGGTAAATAAATGTAATAGTAATGGTGATTGTTAAATGTTATGTTGAAGGCAAACGATGTTATATTTACCGTGTTGATGATTTATTATTAAAATGCGCGAAATCAGTAACGTAATTTATATTTTCGCAATTTTGTTAAATTTTGTAATATGCGAACTTTAAAATTGGTTCGCGAATAGCGATTCGCGATCCCTTAAAAATTGGTTAACACATTTTAATATAACAATCATACAAAATAATATATTGAAACTAAACAAAAAGTGTTAACATTTTTCATGACATATACTGAATACTTTCGGCCTGTATAATTTTGAATCTAATATTTATCAGTCAACAATAAAACTTAGTTCAATATAAATACTTTTGTAAAGTAGCATTAATGAGATCTCACGCCTGAAACGAAGTCTGTATAATTACAGGTCATACAACAGTGCAAATATTTCCAAACCTGGGTAATATATATTTAGTACCGATATGGGAAAATAGAGTTGATACTTATTAAATTATTTATTATCTTTTTTGCCTTTTTAAATTTTCAGTCCAAGACGTGAAGCGAATGGTGAATCAACTCGGAACGAATCAAGACACAATAGATCTAAGAAACAGACTGTAAGTTTTTGTTTTCTCATTAGTTCATGTTTGTAATATGTAATAATGTATTTATATATATATATGTGGGTATGTGTGTGTAGTATTATGTTTGTTGGCTCATTGGTACTAAGTCGAATTATTTGCTTAAAGGTCGCAGTACTGAGTACATCTATTATCTAGTGGGTTGTGTCTTTATGCATGTATTGAGAGCAACTTTTTACTGCTTTTTTTTGCAGACACCAGCGGCAACATCACACCAATCAGATATCAAAAGATACCGCTCGATGTCTTAAAGATGTCAAAGGATTACCTTCTGCCCCTGCAGCTGCAGAACAAGTAAGTTTTTTTATGAATTTTCTTGGTCATTACTTTCTCTATTTATATGAAGCAGTTTGATTGTGTTTTTTCTAACTTTAAAATGATCAAATTTTTCTTATACCTCTACTAGCTTTTTAACCACTTGTAGTAAAAACCTTAATTTTTATAAAAATGACTAATGGAATCTGGTAGCCTGAACTGTGAAAGTATTTTGAATCTGGTATTATTTAAAAATTAGTTTTATGTTTCTACAGCGACGGCGTAAAACTCAAACTGAGCGACTGATGGCCGACTTCAGTGACGTTCTTAACTCTTTCCAAGCTGTCCAGAGAGAAGCAGCTAACACTGAGAAAGAATGTGTTGCAAGAGTCAGAGCATCAAGCACTTTGCATCAGGATATGGGATCAGATGTCCTCATTAATATACAGGGGTATTTCAATTTTTAAACATGCCTAGTACGCTACCAGATTACAGTAATTGTACCAATGTCTTAAAACTAGTATGATTATGGGTTGTAGGACCATTTGCAAAAATGGGACACATATCGTCTTTTTGTCCGTGTTTTTTTTATTTTTTGTTAAACGCTTGACATGCATGGCATGTTGCCCCGACATCTACCAGAGTAATAATGAAATCATACTGAAACTTTGTCATTTGTTAAGAAACCAAAATTTTGGGTGATAAATCCAAGGGAATACCCCTGGGACGTTTGGTATTTTTTGTATTAGATTTTTTTGAGCAAAGTGCTAAAACAACTGCTCCAATTGTTGGACGATTAGCCAAATATGTGCCAATTAAAAGAAAGAAAACATTTACGTAGGGTAATATCCTTAAAAACGAAGATATGTTCCTGAATCATGATTGTGACAGGCATGCCATATCGCCCCGACATTTGTCTTCCTTCTAGTAATGTCTGGTAACTTTGTATTTTACAGATCAATGCAAGATCAACAACAAGCCACTGTCACATCTGAGGAATTACAAGAGATAGAGGAGCGTGAAACATCCATTCGCCAACTTGAGGTTACCTAAATTAGTGAAACTTTTGTCGTTTTTAATTTTTCCAAGTGCTAGTCCATATTTTTAAAATTATAAATAAAGAAAGCTGATTGTTTCAGTGTATTTAAAGTGATCACTGCTTGACAACATTTCAATTAATTCACCTACACTTTTCGGCACAGGCGGACATAATTGATGTGAATATGATTTTCAAGGACCCCTTGGTACAATGGTTCATGAACAAGGAGAAATGATTGGTAAGTTTTAATATGCATGAATTTATTAGCGGTTATGGGCTTTTAAGTAGCCAGCAGTATTAATTACTAGTATTATTTTAGTTTGTTTGCAGTTTACTTTGGGACTAGTATATTGTACAATGGGGTTGAAACTTTCAGTAACAATACTTCGGTTGATATGTTATGCAGTGTTAGCCTGGCACAACATTTTGGTAGCACTGTAAAACATGGTAAAAATATATTATGAACATTGTCTTTAGCAAGTATTTTATGCATATAAATTATACAATGTAAATTTGGTAACCCAAGTTATTGGTTGAGGATTTATATGAATTCACGTCGGGAGGTTTCGATGTATTAACTTCATATTCTTAGGTTCAACCATACCAATCCATCTGGTCAAATTGGACATTCTATAATTGAATTAGAAATATTATTGTTTGATATTTTGGAGTAAACATTTTTAAGTCACCTGAAATGCAAGGTTCACTTAAATGTATATTTTTATTAGTTTGGTGTTTATGGGCATGGTTGGCTCTTTTTGGTTATTTGTTGTATTTCCTTACACATGTACATAGACAGCATAGAGGCAAATGTGGAGCATGCAGAACAAGACGTTGTACAGGGGAATGTTCAACTGGTTCAAGCTCGTTCTAGCCAGGTAGGCATGTATGGTGACCAATGTTGTATTATTTTTCTAATCCGTTGCGTCGAAGTGGCCATCATTATTTGCCCGTTTGTGCCTTACCCAGAAACATATCTGCGCTGTCCGCGCATAGAGGTTCTTAAACCAGTTTGTCCCAGAATCTGTCTGCTCTTTACCGGTTAGAGTAAACTGGTCGAACACACGGGTTTACTAATTTTTTTATTCAAAAAAAATAAACCAATCTTTAAACTGAATAAGGATGTTAAAATTTTGAATGCACATGTTTTCCATTAAATATTTAATATTGAAAATATGTTGTGTAAAGTACACATACAAAGGCAACATTGAGTGGGTATTGTCAAACATACCCAGATCGCCAGATGGTTAGCTTAGTAGTTTCAAGACTGCCCCTAACGTATGCATGTGACTGAGATTTGTATTTGGAAATTATATAGTATTGCTGTACTGATAAGCAATTTAAACTTCCATATTTAGCTTACTAATATTTTGTTTATTTCTAGTCATCTGCAAGAAAAAAGAAGTTCTTCTGTTTTATTCTTCTGCTTGTGGCCATCGCTATTATTGTTATTATTATTGTATTCTCAACTAAGAAGAATTAAATTAAGTAATAGATGCAATGGAAGCAGTAAAAGATAATATCCACGCATGTTCAGAAATTCGCAACCCAAATTGATTTATTCTCATAGATGACTGCAGATTTCCAAGAGAACACATTTTACTTCCTCTAATTTTACTTCTGGCCGCTTTATTCCTTCATATGTCAATATTCTGATTTTTATTTATCTGATTTTGCAATATATATATATGTATATTTATTAATGGGTATATTGTTCAGATGGTATATGCATTCTTATTAATTATAATTGTATAAAAAGTTGTAAAATAAGACCATTTATATTGTGTGGTAAATCTGTTTACAAATACATGTGTTTGTCAACATGAAACGTGTCAAAAAAGGCTTCTTTAAAATTTATAACATTTAGCTACCCCACTGCACAATATTAAATTTCACTCATTAAACAAGGTTTTACCAATATTTTTTTAAAGCAACATATGAGATTTATTTCTTAATTAAAGTTTTGCTTAAATTATTGCAATTTTTTTAATTCCCCAATATTGGCAAGATGTATAGACTAACAGAAATTTACATAGATGTTCAATATCTATTTTTTGTGCTGTTTTTATTCTTTGCTCATTTATCTCTTATATACGTCAGTAAAAAAATAATTATTATTTTTTTAGGAATATATTTTGTCTGCTATGCTTTATTAACAAAAGAGAAAACAATTTCATTTTTTATCTAATTTTGTATAAAAATATGAAAAACTAAAAGCTTTGAAAATATGCACAGGAAAGATATTCTAATTAAAAACACAGTTATCTGACTATGGACAGTTTAGGGCAATTTTAAGCACAAAAGTATGAAACACTGGACGGAAAAAAACAATTTCAACAAGCAATAAGTTATATATGGAAGAATCTGTTTTAACATTAAAGTAAACAAACTGGTTTGCTACAGTGTAAATGGATAAAATGAATTGCGTATTACTCGTACCCTGTTACTTAGAGTTGACTTAATGTGTAACTCGACATTAAGGCTTGAGTTGTAAGTATAAATATGTTTGCCTTTTTTAGTCAAAAATCTGAGAGTTTAAATTGGTGTAAAAGTCGTCAGAGGCCTTTGTGTTGTTTGCCGCATCCCCGTCTTCCAAGCTGCTGAGACTTCCCTCGTCAAATATTGTCTTCTTAGGATCGGTATTATGAACCACATCTCCTCTGGCTTGGTTAAATGGATCTCTGGATAGCTGATTTTCATATTCCAGAGTATCCTGCAAACAACTAGAATTAATAAGTTTAGATGCAATAATTTATGGTGACTAATAGCAACACAGGAAGGTAAGATCGGACATAACCGACTTATGTGGTATATAACATTGTTTAGGGGGATTGTGTTTTGGGACAAGTTAACTTTATTAGACATAACATTGAACCTGTGTATTTAAAAGGTTGTGAGTTATTAAATTATTAAATATGTACAAATTACCCTGTGTAAATATGACTGATACTAACAGTGAGTGAAAGAGGATGAAATTAAACATGCAAGTTGGATACAGGTAAGTTACTGGATCTATTGAAGACTGGTGTATATGAGAGACTTCTTTTGTTTAACCCGGTCGCAATTCCTTTTTAGAACTCCGACAAATTTGCTACTGTCGTTGAACTATATGCTTTGTACAAATAACACATTTTTTAAAATGTCAAATCTAAAACATATATATTATATGTACACTTTTTCCTTTTGCCACATAAAAACTTGTTCATAGAAACTTAACAAAAGAGACATCTCACCGAATTAATTTCTATCTTCTTTGCAAGTTCTTTATCTTTAGCAAGCTGCATAGCAAGTCGACTTGTTTTTTTTTCCAAAGTTTTCTAATATATATGAAATGTTTGTTTACAAAACCACATAAATAAATGTATAGTTTAAGTTGTACAATGAGGTAAAGACAAGAAAGATAACTATATCTAATGAGATTTTACCTTTCTCCGTTCTTCTGCAGCTTTCAACTTATGATCCAAGTCGGCTTTTGTTAAACTGCTCGGCTCACGTTTTAGCTTTTCCAACCTGGGTGGGGGACGTCTGATTGGAGCAAGTGGCTCCAGGAGTTGTGACGGCCCAACTTTAACCTCAAAAGAAGCTCCCCCTTTTTCGACTTTTGTACCTTTAAATAGAGGTTGGAAATAATTAATACTGAGGAAGAGTACACTTGCCTATTTAAATTAAACTAACTTTGTTTTTACATGCAGATCTTGTCACATTAGAAATAAGCTACAGAAATCATAAATTTAGGATTGTTACTTAAATTTTTAGTTAGATACCAAGAATTATTTAGGTTTTGATGACAGCAAATTTATGTGGTGCTCTGTTACTTCGACTTGTATTCCATGAATACCATGTTATATCTTAAATATGTGACAAACATATGGATTTGGGCAGGGTATACTGTACCTTACTCCAAACTGAAGGCACCAAACAAATTTAAGTGCTGACTCATAAGACATGTTTAGGACTTTCCTATCAAAAAATTAAATGATAAAAACAACACTGTACTTGTTATTAAGCCCTCTGCCTCAAGCTCTTCCAGAATGGCTTTGGATCTCATTCGTTCTCTTCCAGCACTTTTGCTGTTAAACTGCTGGCCTACCAATTCAAAATCTGGGGGTAAGAACAGCTCCGGATAAGAAAACCTAAATTAACTCAAAATACCAAAAATATTTCGAAAATACCATACCAGGTGTTTGTGGTCGCCCATCAGTTTCTATTCGCTGTACTAGATTTGGGTCAGAATTTTCCGTAATGATGTCATTCAGTTGACCATAATCCTATTTACAAATGCAGATATTAAAACCTAGAGGAATTATACGTAGGCTATTTACCTACTAGACTAGAATATATATCTAAAATATATTAATAAATAAGAACTGCACTTTTGAGGTGAACTGAAACCAATCAAATATGACATATAATTTTAAAATTACCATTTCCTGAATGCCACTGTCTCTGCTCTTAGCTGATGTGGATTTATTTGATTCCACTATTGTTGCATCGGATTCATTGATCATTGACTGTTTTGTTGACACGACTTTGGTTTTCGAAGCACTTTTGGATCTCTGAGAAAAGATTTTTTAAAGTTATAAAAAGGTGACCCCCCCGAATTCTAAACTTTTTTAAGAAAACAATTGCTCAACTAAAAATGATTAAAATGGTTTGTTAAAAATATGTCTTACAATTTGACCATCTTCATTAGTAGTAATAGCTTTCACACTATCTTTGGATGGCCCACAACCCATTATTGTAGACCTTTCTTTTCTCTACTTGCTAAAAGAAAAAAAAGAGTTAGTCTGGAGAAATCGTGGATATATAATGATATAGTAGTCTAATTTAGGGCAAGTGAAGAATTTCACTACCTAATATAAAATAAATGCAATAACAATTAAATTGACAATGATATTTAGTTCTTGCATGTGTATGGATGTATTACAATTGAAAAAACTGAGAGATGCATTAGTGGTGCTTTTAAGATGGACTAGACAACAAAACAAAGATAACTAACTGAAACTGTAACCCTTATTTTAATACTACATCCAACACAAATCATAACTTTAACACCAACACCCTATCCTTCTTTTTAGTATGTAGTTTCACTCATCCCGTCTTTAAATACGGCCCATATAAAGTCCCTTGGACTTGATGAATACGGTATGATGTTTGAACATACAAAACCTTATTTAATTCTCAGCTACTTAAACCAATCATCTAAGCAATTTTATTGTGTCATCCACACTTATAAGACACCTGATACCACACGTTGATCTGAACAAATGAACTCAGCTGTGCGAAGTGTGTTGA
>CH002991.1:0-16925 GCA_000149265.1 Ciona savignyi | reverse complement strand
CGGAATAAATACAGTTGATAAAACACATTTGTAAATACACGAGTATAACAAGAAAAAGTAAAGTGACCGTTAAACCATAGAGTACTAATATAATGGATGGGGTAGGTAGGTACTAGGTAGGTGGATGGGGGGAAAACTTTATAAGTTTAAAGCGAAAAAAGAAAAAAACACGTAAAAATGAAATTCCTCTAGAAGCTAGAAGCCGGTTAAAAATACACTGAGAAAGGCCAAAAAATAAATTAGGTGCAATACAGTTATTGTACTTTAAACATCTAGAAAAAAAGGTTCTATGTGCATAATATTAAATACAATTAAACAGATAAATCAAGTGTAGTAACTATTAGTAATAGTGGTATATATGTAAGCAGCAGCATGTTCCGTTTGCTATGTATTAATATTGATAAAAAAATCAAAGACAGTTCAAAATTGTTTCAACGTATTAAACCACTGGGTTCGGGCGATGTCCGCAGTACATTGACATGGACACAACCGACTTGCCAATGACCACTTTTGAACCGTTTGCTGAAAGGAGTCGCAACCAAGCTATTTTCGACAGCTCATTTATAAATGATAAATTTATGTATAGTTAAATCTCCGTTAAGTAGCCTAACACTGCAAACTAGAGAATGCCAACCACGTGATATCCACCACTATTCTTAAAACCCTTGTTGAGTGATTGGTATATTTTTACATGCAGAAATGACCAGGTTCCCTGGCTACCTCATCACCTTTGGCATATCTTAAATAAAGTGTATAACGTTTAGTCAAATTAAAGGTCGCTGCAAAATAAGAGCATGCCAGTTAAAATTCCCTGTAAGTTTTAACCTGATTGGATAAGCCCTTCATGCCAAGAATCTAGCGATATGACATGCCTGTCACTAGCGTAACGCAAAAATAACGGAGTAAAATCAATACCCACTAGAGAGTGTCAACCACGTGTTTAACCATCACTATTTGTAAAACACATGTCGTATGCCATATATTCATGCTACAGGGTCCCTAACCACATTTTGTATTTTATACGCTGTGTATGTAGTTATTGTTTCTGCAAGCATAAACTCATGGGTCCCATAGTTATCAAACCAAACTTCTTCTCCATGTGTAGGTAAAAAGAACAATCGTGATAGGTTTACAAAGATTTCATCACAAATGTTTTAATTTAAAGCTTTTTTTAAGTGCTGTATTGAAATAAAGCTAAATTCCTAAAAGAGTTCGATTTAGTTTTCATGGCTTCGGGGAATTCCCCATGGGCTTGGTAAATAAGTTTATGTTTTTACATATGTGGGTTGTGTTAACTATCAATTATTAAAGTTTTAATCCGATTTGACGAATCCTTGTTGGAGATGTCAGTGCAATGTGGCATGCCTGTCACAATCATGAGTCAGGAACATCGTTTCGTTTTTAAGTGAGTTACCCTAAGTAAATGTTTTCTTTCTTTTAAGTTACACAGGGTGGAAAACGATCTAGCATTCCATCAAATCTGATCAAAATTAGAGCAGCCGGTTAAAAGCTATGTTCCGAAAAGCTATTTTTTCAGAAAAATAACCGTTTTGGATTTTAACGTCTCCGGGGAGTTCCCCTAGATTTATCACCCACAATTTTGCTCCTGTGTATCTAGACCATGTTGTCTAACAAATGACAAAGCTTTATTACTATTTTATTATTCCTTTTGGTAGATGTTGGGGCGTCATGCCATGCCTGTCACAATCATGATTTGAGAACAAAATCTTATTTTTTAGGGTATTTTCCTGAATATTAATTTTTATTTTTTCTAATTGTTAAATTAGTAGGTAATGCACTTACATTTCACCAAATTTAAATCAGATTAAAGCATTAGTTTAAGCGCTATGCCAAAAAAACTAGTTTTTTTTAGAAAAAAATACCGTTTTGGTTATTAACGTCTCTGGGGAATTCCCCTAGATTTATCACCCACAATTTTGCTCCTGCGTATCTCGACCATGTTGTCTAACAAATGACAAAGCCTTATTACTATTTCATTATTCCTTCTGGTAGATATCGGGGCGTCATGCCATTCCTGTGACAATCATGATTTGAGAACAAAATCTTTTTTTAGGGTATTTCCCTAGGTAAATTTTTTATTTCTTCCAAGTGTTAAATCAGTGCCTAATGCACTTACATTCCACCAAATCTTATTCAAATTGGAGCAGCTGTTTAAGCGCTATGCCACAAAAATCTAAATTTTTCATAAAAAATACCGTTTTGGTTTTTAACCTCCCAGGGGAATTCCCCTGGATTTATCACCCAAAATGTTGGTTTCTGCATATCTAGACCATCTTGTCTAACACATGGCTAAGTTTCATTACGATTCCGTTATTCCTTCTGGTAGATGTCGGGGCGACATGCCATGCCTGTCACAATCATGATTTGAGAACAAAATCTTATTTTTTAGGGTATTTTCCTAGGTAAAATTTTTATTTCTTCTAAGTGTTAAATCAGTGTCTAATGCACTTACGTTCCACCAAATCTTATTCAAATTGGAGCAGTCGTTTAAGCGCTATGCCACAAAAAGCTATTTTGTTCATAAAAAATACCGTTTTGGTTTTTAACTTCCCAGGGGAATTCCCCTTGATTTATCACCCAAAATTTTGGTTTATGCATATCTAGACCATGTTGTCCAACAAATAGATAAGTTTCATAACGATTCCATTATTCCTTCTGGTAGATGTCGGGGCGCCATGCCATGCCTGTCAAACCTTTGACGAAAAAAAAAAGAAAAAAAAAAAAAGAAAAAAAAAACGGACAAAAACAATATGTGTCCCAATTTTTCAATTGGGACCCATAATAACTAACATTCCACCAAATCTGATGTAAATTGAAACTTCCTGTTTAAAATAAGCAAAATGCCTGAAAATCCGATCTTGTTTTTAAAGTTTTCAAGAAATATCTTTGATATTATCAACCAAAATACGGATATCTACATATCGTGTTATCCACAGTTCTTAAAGTTTTTTTCTTCATATATTACGGGGTTATGGTGCTAACCCATGAGCTCGTCCCTAAGACCGATTTTTTGTGACAGAATCGATAAGTTTCGCCCGCGTTAACCATTCAGCTACACAGCCATAACATTTTGTTTTCTGCTTAGCTAAAACATGGTATCTAACAAATCGTTATCGCCATTTGTCGGATCTGAACACTTTTTCGTGTGACACACAAACATGTTGAGCTGCACAGTTTGACTTTCGACCGATATAAAGTTTGTGGACACGTATATTTTAGCATCTTGTTTACAAAGGCTGAAAACCCCAATCTCTGAAAATTTCTCTGAAACTGTCAACCGCAATGTTGTTTTTGATTATGTGCGCCATAGCGTCCACTGTGTTACAAGAATAAAACTCTATAGTCTATATATTGTGTGACGTGATTTGGTAAATTGTTTAATAGATTAGCTCGGCAATTCAACAAACTCTGCAATTTAACCAATGTTTTGGTCGACATGTTTTTATTTAAAGTTCTGTGGGAACAAGCTACAGAAATTTTGCACATAGCAACAAAAAGTACGCGTACAAAACGACATGTATTATTTCGAGTCTCCGGCGATGCTGGGCAAGTGACATACGTCAACATGGCCAGTGTTTGCACTGTAGCAGCAGAAACGCTACTGTACTGGAACAACCAGTTAAAAAGTTTTGATAACTTTAAATTACTGTAATGAAAGTTATTAGCTCGAAGGCAAGATAGACATAATCTGTTTATAGTATACAATTCGCTATAACTAATACTGGTGTAAATTGAAATACTAAAATACTTGCTGTGAAAGTAAAGGTAATAATAATAATAGGCATATCGTAACTGCACAAGTAAAACCTAGTTTATACTATATTGGTACATGATAAACACGCAGTGATATAATTTTTGCACATTTAAAAATGAAAAATTCCCACTGCAAGATTCTCTACGAAAAAGTGTTAATTTGAATTTATATATCTATAAATACATTGAATTTATATTAAAAGCGTTCGTGTTAGGTGACTTAACGTTTACAGTGATGAAGGTACAGGGATGAATATTTTTTTAAAGCTAGTGCTAGGATGAAATAGTTCAATAAAACATACAATTTGGTCAAGATCCAATTGGTCAATGACACATACCAATAAAACGTAGTTCGTTATAATGAAATCGACTTTCGGTGGCTCAACATTCGGTACGTGATACATTCTTATTTAGTATTAGTTGAGTAGTAATGGGGCATTTAAGTATACTAGTAAAACAATAGCGCCATAAAACGGCTCTCCTTTAACTGCGCTTTTCAGTATTAAGAGGCAGTGATCGTTGAAGCAGCAGAAAGGATATTATCTGGTCGAATTTAACCGATAATCTGGATTCTTACCCAATCACGTGAGTGCTAGCGAGTCAACGGGTGGGGATGCTGATGGGCGTGCACCGTTCATCGCACTAGTGGCGGGAATGTTGTTAGAAGGAACAGAATCGTTTTGCGTTTCCCCAATATTCTCATATTCGCTTGAGCTAATTGAATCACGCCGGGGCTCGCTCTCCACCGAATCCATATTGAGCCTATTCGAGGCTGCTGTTGGTTTTAATGAGCTCGGCTGCTCTTCTACGACGTGTAGTGGTCTCCTTATGCTCCCTTGTCGACGATAACAGCAGCACGAAATAAACTCAAATGATCTATCCGGTTTCGTATTTAAATCTTCGGCTCTTTGATTCTGTTCTATGATTAAATGCAAAAGGTAATTTGTCATAATAACACTACAGTGAATAACCTCGATAAACTAAAATGCTCTTACTTTGAAAATATATGATTTCGAGCGGGATTTTAAACTATTCACATTTAATATTTTAAATATTATTTAAAGCATCGGATAAGACAACTGGTTCCAAATTACCATACACTTTTGTTTTTTTGCAAATAATTTCATTTAATCTATATATTTTTTGGCAAAAATTGCAATGTAAGTAAACTGGGTTCGATGTGTAGATGCAATATCGTTCACAGCTACAAAAGTAAATCGATAATACGATATTGAACGTGGAGTCCTCTTATTAATTATTTAGGATGCGAGAACCGCTATGTTTCCTTTAAGTTGTATATGATGTTGCAATTGCAATAGTTTGAGGTGCCTGGCATATCATGTTTGCCAGATGGAATCCGTGACAAAGGAAAAAAAGCTAGTTCTGATGGATTATTTTTTTACAAACAGACCAAACAATTTCAGTCGAACTACAATAAGACTGGAAACACTTTCTATCACAAGGTTAAAAACCATTCCGCACTAAAGCATTATGGCGGCAACCCAACCATGGAAACATAACCTAAAAGCCATTTCTGGTTTTCTATATGATTGCTGTAGCCTAATATTAATTTCATTTTTAACGGACATATTAATTACTATCAGCGGCATTTTGTTCTTTTACAAGGTTAGATACTGGGACAACAAATAATTATCTAATATATATATTAATATATTAATAAGCTATATCAGTATTGTTAATATTATATATAGAAATTAATAGATGATGACAAATACAGCACCAACAACTCCCTTCTTACCCATAACCTCCTTGGTGATTTCGGCTGTGAGACTCGAGGAAAGGAATCTTGGATAGGAATCTCTGTGCATTAAAGTGTAGATTTGGTGTTGAGCCTCGGTAAAAATAGAAACATCCACTTTATCTTTCAGTTGATCGACAATATTTTCTCTCATTTTGTAGTCGATGTTTACCTGAAAAAAAGCTTCTGTTTATTGAATATATTAAATTGTAAAGCTAATTGGTTAACGGAACACTGCTCGTTTTTAAAATTTAATAACAAAATTAATTTACCGACTCATAATTGCAAACCATGGTATATAAAATAGTTTATGTGCTTAATACAGACCACTATATAACTGATAAATATTGAATAAAGCCGTTGGGTATATAAAATATACATTATTCGCTCTTGGAACAATAAAGACCCTGTTATATAAGTTATACAGTTTGATTTATAAACAAGAGCACGTCTGGATAATGTCGGTATGTATGTGTTAAGTGGTGCCAACAAGTTGGGAGTAATTCAACAATGTGTAATTTAAAAATGCATTAAACGTATTTTAAATTGGTTTCTAGAAATATTGATTTCAGAATAATTCTAGGATGTACACTGCATCGGATATAAGGACAACTATAAGCGGCATTAAAAGAAAATACCTCGTGCGGAGAATATACGTTAATATAGGTTTCATATATGTCCTGAATTCTTTTTTCGATCCGTTTTTGTTTCGTGGTGTTCTTTAGATCTTCACAAGCTAGCCAGAATTTTAAGTTCTCGTCAGCAATTTCAGATTCGAGGAAAACCCGGAAAACGAAGCGTCCGGCTGTAATGAAAGTATGTTTTATACGCTAACACTTATTTAAAGTGTTTTAAAGAGTAGACCCACACATTTATTTGGTCTGGGGTTCACATATTAGTCAGTCTGAGTATTAGTCCCACAGATAATAATTGGTAAAAGGATATAATTAAAAAGATTCCGAATTATATATATATATATTCTTAAACTATGAATAATTATGGGACAGTAAAAAAAAACATATAAGGGATACAGTAATAAAAATAAAGTGATATATTATTTAAACAAAAAGTTTCATCTTTTCTGTTTGCAGAAACATATAGGTAGTTTAAAATGTAATGGTAATTTTTTTTATACCGTTTTAATGATTTGGAAATGTATAATTTCTACAAAATTAACTTACCGGGACTTTTAAGTAGTGAGTCGAACGATACGTTCCACTCTTCTAGGTCATGTGGTTTTATCCTGTATAGCAAGAGATAAAATATTGAAGTTAATAATGTAGGTATACCGACATATCTGCCTTTTAAAAATACGTTAATTTGTTTGTTTTAGCAGCGATCACATGATTGCAGTAAGTATTCTGAAGAGAAAATAGGTTATAAACGAAATCGATAACAGACGCATTATCTCAATTTCCATTTTGACTAATTACATTGGTGAATGGTGAATTAACTTTTTACGGATTTTAATTGCATTCTAATTAAGAATTACCAAGAGAGTCGTTAACGGCACCGATTTATTACTAATATCTATTTTTCTTTTTAATTGTTGGTACCGAAATGTATTCCAGTTAAGAAAACAAATGAATACACACGCTATTTAGTCTTAAATCAAATTCAAAGTAAGTTTATCAATCAATGATACGCGAATAATACAATTTATTTAAAAAAATAATCATAATTGCTTTTACATCTACTTAATTTTGGATTGACTGTTTGATCAACGCTTATGAAGTCGTAGCGAATTGCATCTTTAACCGTAAGTAAAAAGTATCTGATGCAGTAATATAATTAGTAGGAGGTTAATTTGATACAAATAATTTATTGTTTCTGTTTTATTCACATTTTTAACATTTTTGTACAAATAAACAACTGAGTTTTAATGCTTATAGACGTATATATATATATATATAAACAATTCAATCAAAAACCTCATTACTTTTGCACTTTACGCGCGCGTACTGTTTATGGTCGCTGTGACACCAAGCTTGCCATAAAAAGCGTGATGGACGGTCGTTACACCGAATGGTTAGTCCGGCCAATACATATATGTGTATATATATATATATGTATATAATCCAAAAATAGTCTTTGTGAGTCGACCAAGACGGATTGAAACTTAGTCCAGTAAAACTACTTTACTTACGTGCAGTGCAAGATGAGTTCCTTCGCACTCTTTATACGTCGCTTTCCATTCGGTTTACGAAAGGATACTTGAGGATTCACTTGGGCACTGTTGTAAAAAATGCATCCTAATTGTATTTCATAAAATACTTGGTAAATTTTTGTAAATTGAATCAGTCATGTAAACGACCTGGAGGCAGAAAAAGTTACACAGAAATGGTATAGTGCAGTATTAAGTACAATCAATTAGTTTTTAATTATAGAACCTTTTATTTAAGTGGCAAAAAAAACAAGTTACATTTGTTAATCCACGATCGAACAGTTCTAGTCGGGGCTAAATTAACCGGAAATGTACAGTTCATTGAGTTTATAGCGTACAGTAGTTAACCTATACGAGCATGAAATTTTTACTGCATCGTGAATCGTTTAGTGATCGCGGCGAAACCAACGTATAAATATCTTGCAAAACGGTGACACCGCTGCGTAAGCCACTAAATAATAGATCACAATCCATAAATAATAATGAGTCTGTTCTGAGTAAGATTTGTGTAAAAGAAAAATGACGAAGGTTTCTCTGTGCAGCGATCTTATTTGCATCGCAAATTGTCGTACCTTTTAAAATATTATACTTTAAACTTATATATTAAGAGGCGTTCAACAAGTATATTTGAGTGACATGATATTCTCCTATTCCGCTTGTCATGCTTGTTCGATCGCTATCATGTAGTGTCGTTAAATGAATGTGTTTAAAACCCGATCACATACAAATGAGGTTTCTTCATGGCAAGGCAAGGCTAAATCTTAACCTTACTGGGATTCCGTAATTGGCCTCAATGGGATAAATTTAGCAGTTTACTTTATAGTTACATATGACTGGGCCACGTTTGAATATTTCTTGGTTATAAGGGTCGCAAGAACCTTATACCTGTAAAGTTATTACTTTTCACAGACTAAGGCTAATTCTGTATCACATGCGTGGATATATAGTTTTGAGTTTAAAAAGTGAACAAAACAAACCAGCTGGGTTCACAAACTTCTTTTCCCTTTTTAATGGACGTTTTTCGGTCTGCAGGCGATCCACGTGGGTCTCTGTTATCCGGGGTCCCGGGAGTAGATTTAGATCCGATTTGAGATGTTACACGGCCGTCTTTAGTCCATGATCTGGTCATGTGATCGCCCATGTAAATCTGAAATACAAAACGATATAACCATCGCCGCGTTATTCAAAACCGTATTGCTCAATAAATAAACTAATCAACCCAATGGGACCCATTAAAAAGCACTGTGATAACGAGAGGGTAAAGGTTCGGTGCATTATTCCCAAAACAAGTCAAACCAATTAACAGTTGGTTAGTAATATAATTTATATACGAAAAATAATGGTTTACATCGATGAGCGGGAATTCAGTAAAAGTAGCCTTTGAATTCGCAGTACTGTAAGTTTTTGCGTCACCGCATGATTGCTGCACCATATCGACTGGAAACTTAATTAGTTTGCATGAGATCGAACTCGCAACACATGAAATCCGGATAAACAAAAAATACGCATTTGCATATCTATAATATCATCTCTAGATCCTTGCATCAATCTGTGCTACTTATCAATGATATGTAAACAACTACCAACGTACTGATAAAAATCGCTTCTTCATATTCCGAATTTTTTTCGATTCTTTGTTCATATTGCTTTGCCAGTACAAGACAAGAAAGGGTCTTAATAAATATTACGTTGATTTATAAAATCAAAGTTTTATCTAAGAGTGACTCTTCCAAATCAAGGAAAACGTTATACCGAACACTATGAGACCAAGCACCGACGTTCGGTACAATCAGTACTCTTTCTCTTTGACACATTCATAAATAATTCTGGTAAATTGCAGCTCAGGGAACAATGTACCGTATTTATGGGGAAAAGAATGTAAAAACGAATATAAGGTATGCTAGGCACACCTGACCAGCTGTTGCACTTCCGCGAATCGTATTGATGCTGTCAAAGCATAACGCTTTGCTAATTGAGTTCCATCGAAATCTTGCTACGTTTTCTTCATTCATAGTGGAGTTTAGACGAGTCTGACAGCACCCTTATTAATACTTCGCAGATTAATGTCTAATGTTTTCTAAGTCATACACAGTTATGTCCTAAAAACATAGTCGTACTCCACAGAGACCGATGACTCATGACAAATTCACAAGTTGGAATTGGAAGCCCGGTTCGCCAAACAACTTGGGCCACTTGCGATTACCCTGCCTGCTGTATAGAACAGTCACTGGAGGAAACTTCTATGAGTCGTCGTTGAGAGAAAATAACGCTTCTACGGAATGTACGTGCACGATCGATTCGACGATCGATTGTTGCCTTCCTAGCAAAGATCTATTGGTGTTACCGGTGACCAAACTGCGCTGTCTATAGAATATGAGCGTTAAGGAAATTCTTGCCGCTAGGCTGATCTTAATCCAGTCAACGAAGTATTGTAACGAGGAAAGTTGCCCAAACAACGCAGAAAAATATTGATAAAGTTTATCATACAAGGCCGGTAGCTGATGGTTAGTTTGGTGTTAGTTGTATTCTCTATGCCATATTCGCTTAACGTATCTCTCTTACCAGCTGTGCAACAACAGTTCGAAATAAGAGATTCAACCATCGGTAACCTACTGCAGAACTTCTAAAAAAATTGATTTGGCATTGCGAAAATTAAACTTCCTGAATGATATAGAATAAAAAGCTTTCTGAAAATCGAGATTATCGCGCGTTCGGTTTTACTTGATCATTTTATCTAAAATATATTGAAGGGACAAGGTATAAAAAATAAAAATCAGAAATGGGACAAATCAATCTGAAGTTAAAAGACAAATAAAGATGGCTGCAAATACCTCTCAATGGTATCACCTAACGGATATGTAATGTATATAACATACGCGTCGTGTTGACCATATCAGAACCTTCTGTGTTTTTAATTAATATGTATCCCTTTTAAGTAAAAGAAGCAAATTAAAGACACGTTTTGTAAAGATAAGCTATAAACAAGGTAAGAGTCAATACTCTTCTTAAACAGTATAATTAGCGCAAATGACTTACATTAGCGTGCATTAAGCGGTCCCAATCCGTTTTCGCGACGGGGGGCAGGGCTGGTTGTTTTTCTTTCATCATGGCATACAGACTTACGATAGAAAATTCCTATAGGTGCAAAATCCACGAAACTACACCTGTACAAATCAACATTAACTTGGGCAATTCACTAGGTATAAATTATTTCACAAACTATCCAGTAACTGCAAAAGCCTATGAAATATATAAGTTGACGCTCTGGCTGCTATAAATAACTACTCTAACGCAGCTTGCGTTACTTTTTATTCATTTGCTTTTACTACTTGCATTCGGTACAAAACGCACTTTAATAAATCAACTTCCAATGATTTTACTGTCACCTACGTCACTCTCTATTTGTTAAAGCTAGAACTACGCAGAGTTTGTCAGAAAAAAGACGCCCGACCTGGCGCTGTTGTTACAACTGGCCAACTTGCTGGAATATTGCAACAAGTTATTGTTGGCAGACATGAAGTATACACAATTATCTCCTTTGGTTGAGGGGATTATTTTTAAAATTCTGCAACACTGGTTTAATTATGCTAAGTTTCGTTTCATTGTTAATCTCAATTCGCTTGCAACATATCGCAAGTCTCTGAACATCAGTCTATTATACCGATACATTGTAACACTGTTATGGATGTACACGCATAGTTAACAAGAACTAGGCAGCTCAAGCTTCCGTTGAATAAGTCACTTCACCCGCTAAGAGAAGTTAAACGATGTTTCAATGCTGTCAGTATAGTTTCGGAATTGAGCCATGACACTATACGAAAAAAATTAGATGCACTTTAAACATAAAATTTCCCGACAAAATAACTTGATTGACTAGATTTTTCCTTTCCTCATTCAAGGTAATAATATAAAACCACAATGTTAAAACACCACATAAAAGGATACCAGGCGCGTCAAGGGCAAAGTAGCCCTCGTTAGGTCAAAATTAGTTTCCTAATTAATTCACTTTTCGCAAGACTTTTAAACACAAAACGACAGGATTTAATTTAAAGCTAATTAGTATTATATTAGATTCTACGATTTATACTTTAGTGTTTGGGTTAATATTAAACGCACGGCTATTGGTATAATAATGCAGTTATCTCCTGGACTGTGTAAATCAAATTTGTTTTACCACGTTGTCATTATAGTACATTATCAAAACAGTTATATTATATACACCACAGCAAAGTTGAATCACCCTGTGCTAAAGAAATGGATTAATTTTGGCATATCCAAGCGCAGTATTCGTCTAAATTTAAACATTAAGCTCCATAAATAGGCCACCGAATTTCCTCCAAAACATGCCAATCTAACTTAATATTGGAGGGCTTTTGCGAAACTTCCTTAGCAATGAAATTTATGTTTTGTTTTAACAAGACTTGCCTTACGTTTCGGACTAAACCTTCTAGTACTAAACAAATGTATATAACAAAAGCTGATCGGCAGGCAAAGAAATCGCATTGAGTACAATAGAAACGTGTATTTTAGAGCGCTGTACACTGGCAGCAGCTGACATTTGAAACCATTGGTTAATAATCCAATGTGGCAAAAAAACGAAGCTGCAAATTACCACAGACATTCGCAAATGCCATCCTGTTCATTGATCCCCTGACAAACCACACGTTTTAAAAAATGAATTAAAATAGAAACCAATGATGCTTTCTGGCCGCCTTAGAATATAGCAACAGACTCTATGTATGTCCAACGCTGTGCGGTTTTATCAACATATTTAGTAGTCCAAATACCGGTACTATAATCTAGGTGCCTGATGTAAAAGTTCGTTTGTTATAACAACTGCGTTTAATCTGTAACAATCCGAAAGTTTTATCACGTCTAATTGTAAAACATACGCTGCACAGTGTGTATCGTCGTGAAACGTTGCGACAGAAACATAAGAACAGAAATTTGAATTTAAAGAAAAGGATTATTGACTAATGGACTGTTCTCTGATACTGATTTGTTACTGTCAGAAAATGCTTTAAGATGCCCTTGTACACTAATTTCAGTCGGTAATGCACCACACACGTAAACAATTGCTGGCTTGCCAACATATCATTTGTAATTGTAAGCTCGCTACAGCAATCAGAGGGCCGTAGAAAACCAAATTACTCATCAAAACAAGTGCGTATTCGGACGTAGTGTTAATTTAGCGGGAATTGAGTACACTATATCTTAAAACAAGTAGAGACAACTGTCGCGACGAGGGCTGTAGAAATGCTTCAACATATCTTACTTATCTAGCTTTTGCACGCGAACCTCTTTGTGGCGTGAAACTTAAATAAACAAGTGCGCGAAGAATAACAAATTTCACACATTTGATCAATCGAAATGACACGGGCGCCCAAGAATTCAGCGCGTCAATAAATAAGTTTTTGTCACCCCGCGCCTGTATCGAGTATATTTATTCAATCACTTTTGCATCCGACTATACTGTTGTAACCCTGGTCACTGTTTCGATCAGTCAACTGCTATAGTGATCATTTCGCTGTAGGCAACAGTTGTTACCACATCTAGCTTAGTATAAAGCGTGCTTTAAAATAGCAACTTGCTAACTAATAACAGATCCAGATTTCTCGAGATAAATCAGCTCGAATGTGATGTCACTACCGTGACGTAAAGTCGGTGACCGTGCAGGCAATCATCACATCCGCCATTCTTCAGCTTATGTCTGATTCAAACGGTGGCTCATTAATGAACCGACACATACGAATGGGTGAAATGGACCAAAACACAACTCTTAACAACTTAAACCAAAACTTAAATATTTAATACACGCTTGTATGCAGTGCTAAGCATTAAGCAACCGTATAGCAGACGATGAACGATTGTCCGGCCGCATAGCTATTATCTGGGCCTATTAACAATGCGTCACACAGCTGAGGCACATATTTCTCGGTTGAAAAGTTACCCACATAACGAATAACAAGCTGCAACTAAGTTCCTTACATTATAAATTGATGACATCACACAAGCGGAGTACTGTACAAGGCTGTCTTTAATTTCCTGTATAATACTGCGAATTATTTTGCGCTGTATCTCTTGGAAATTAGTTAACCCTCGAGAAGCGTCTAACTTACAATTATACTAAAGTTTCAGAGTGTTTTAGTTATCTTTCATCAGAACAAAAAGCTAAACAAATCAAAGTGGGGGCAGCAAGTTCAAACGAAAAGTAAACTGTTTAAAATAATTTAAACTCTAAGATCTGTGCGCCTCCGGGCACAACTGGAATTGATGCGTAGAAACAGACTGAAATAATAGCAACAAATGCAGACATATAGATTCTTCTTGTACAGCAAATTATATATAACACTAAAATACGGTGGCGCATGCTTACTTAAAACCAGTGTCTATGGTCGATTGATTGTAGCGCTACAGTGTGCATCAGTGTGAAGATGAGACAGAGAAAGACACATTGTACACCTGACGGCTATATACCGAGTTCATATAATATAAATTACAACTATGCTGGCATGCATATAAAGCTTTTTGCGTTCAACGGAATATGGCATTCACGACAGACTGTTACACTAAATAACATTCCTGTGTTGTATTGAAACAACAGTCGGCTACTTTTACACAAAGGCATATTCTATATTTAGCTGCAACTACCAAGCTATGAAACAGGAACAGCGTTCTTGTATTTATTATTAAAACCAAAAAGAATCCTACTTGGGGAGGTGATCTGTGAACATTTCGCAACCCAACCTTCATAAAATAAAATAGGTTCTCGTTTCCGTACAACATCGTAGGTTTAGCGATCGTGGATAAAACATCAATAGGCCTTATAGTTTTACAACACAGCGAATCTAGCTTCATTTCCAATAAATGGCGTATAAAACAGGCCGTGAAACTAAACTCATGGGCAACTACAGAAATGATACTGACTGTTTTACCTGCTTTATCCAATTTATACGTCTTTAAAGCCCTATTGTTCGGACACAATACACCTTTACACGGTTCGTCGCCGACGCGGTCGCGCGTAAGATAAGCAGCGACTATCCTAGCTTTACTTTCGAGATGCAGATTTCTGTGATTGTAGAAATTTATCATTGTATGTGGTAAAAGAACATGTTTGTGTTTGAGTCCAGTTTTACTTACGTTAGACTTGTGTATATATAATAAGCGAATAATACAAAGTACCAATAAGCATACTTTTTCTAATACGGTTCTTATTGAATGGAAAACGCGATCAGAAGGTTAATATTTTCTCTCCCACAACCATTAAACTTCGTGATCAAATGGTCTGCAATAACAACATTAAAACCAATACAAGATTAATAAAACCTGCATTTTACTAGCAGGTTGTCTTTTCTTCTGCCTCTGCTCATGATAGGCATGCCTTGTTGTCAGCACTTGCCCAAGAAAGAGCTATATAATTGGTTTAAGAAAAAATAGTGTGAACCACGTGTTACCCAACACCTGTTTTTAAATACCATGTTGAGTGTAGGGTATATTTTTCTACATGCAAAAACAATCGCGTCCCCTGGCTACTTCATCACCCTTGGTATATCTTATTGGATATAACGTACGTTTCTGCAATTAGTAACTAATTGGTCTCCTGATGGCTACTTTATCACTCTTTGTATACAAAGTGAATAACGTATGTGTCTGCATGTACAAACTAATGGGTTCCCGATTTACCAATTTAAACTTTATAACCACCTTTTTTAAATAAAGTATTCCCATTGGTGTATTATTGTATATATAAAAAACGACAATGAAATCATATCTAATACATTTTAACTAACACTTTTATCAAGATTAATTCATTAGTTCATCTTATTTCTGTTATAATAGGGAGTTAAAGCAGACTAATCAGTGGTTTGAGTGCGGTTAAGTGATGGGTGGTTTCCCGGAAATAGGTTATGGTGGGTATGCGGTATACAAATAATGTTTGTTCGTCTTGAAATTCACTATTGATTTGTAATGGTTTTAAAAGCTTGAACGGATTTTCTATTATGTTAGCCATTTGCAATGACCTATGAATTAAAAAAAAACTCTAGGGGAATTCAAGACTTACCCAAAAATATCAAAAACACGCCGTTTTTAACATTTTTGCCCACTACATTATTTTTGCGCGATATCTCCGGACTAAAATAGACAATTCACTTGCAAAACACATTTTGTATCATTTGTTTCAACAAGCAAAAACGCATAGGTCCCTTCATGTCTTTTTATCCTGAGTATACAGTATATATATTCTTCCTAGACGCGTGTCTTCGGAACATATTATTTGACAATTTCGAAAGTTTTAACCCGACTTTAACAGTTTTATTTATGCAATCATAAATTGATGGGATTTACCAAACCAATTTTTTCGACGTATACATTCGTGTCAAATTTATTAACATCTAATATTGGGTTATTAACTATAATTCAGATAAAAGAACATCTAGACTAGACCATCTTAACTAATATTCCTTAAAATTTCAACCTGAATTTTTCCAACATAGTATCCAAGTCGATTTTTTGCTTTTTTTCTAATTTCCCATATTGACCACTGCATCTTTATTCATATTTAATAATATTTCATGAGCTTTATCTCGGGTAATCGGTTTCTTCGTATGTATATAGAGCATTTAGTAGACTGATTACAGATGTCAGTGCTGAGGATTACTTGTTGGGATTTATCAGAAATCGGTTGAAGCTTGATATGTGTTTTTGTCTAATTTGTTCATCTCGCGTGGGGGCATCCAGGAGTAACTGGTTATTTTGTTTCTCTATCCTTCTTAGATCACTCTATTATTATTTATTTAATTTGAATATAATGTCCGATTTAGTCCAAAGACATCGGCTAAGATACTTTTTAGTATTCTAGGATCATTGCACCTCTTTATTTTAATTCTCATATAGTATGAACTCAAACAATTTATTTTCTTCGTACTTAAACAGTGCGTAAAATCTTTCGTGTTTTACTTATAAAACGCTAAAATTGTGTAACAAATTAATAACAATTTTCAACTTTCTTCTATTTATAAGAACAGTTTGGTAACAAACTAAAATTTTACCAAATATGATCGAAATTAATAAAGCATCTTAATGAAAGCGCTTTAATAAAATAAAGCCAGACTTTTTATAAAACTCTGACATTGTTTTCCACAGCCCGGGAAATTACCCAGGGCTTATCTGCTAAAATTTTAGTTTCTGCATATCTCGATCATGTAATCTAAACAATTCTTGAAGTTT
>CH002992.1:198673-239170 GCA_000149265.1 Ciona savignyi | reverse complement strand
CAAAAGCACGTTATGATTAAAATATAAATTTTGGGGGTCTCTCCCTGAAAACGAAAAATTAATATAAATGGTGTTGTTATGTGCAACTGCTTAATCAATTATAGATCACAACTACAGCTAAAGCCCCTAGTGTTACTTCCGCTGGTGGGTAATGGATTCGTGGTTTAAAAATGACGCGTATCGTGAAATTCAAAACACAGTTCATGTCCTATGGTTATAATTAGAGTTAGGGGGAAACTAAAAGGAGAGAAAGCGGAAAGAAGGAAAACTGCGCACTAAAATGAAGATTATTACATTAGAATTAGTTTTAAACATAGGGGTTGGAGTTAATATGGTTAGTTCTGGTCGGTACCTCTAAATACTACAGGACCGCTTAGATAGCATGGAGCGCTTAAATCGCTTGGATCGCTTACTATACTTTGTAATTACAAAAGCCATGATAATAAAGTTAGGGTTGGGGTAAAGTTAGTTCTGGGGTTAAGATTAGTGTTTAGGAAAGGGTTAGAATTACACTCCATAGCAATCTAAGTGATCCAAGCGATCCAAGCGGTCCTGTAGTGTTTAGTTAGAGGAACCCAGTTCTGGCTGATATTATTGTTTAGGCCAGGGTTAAAATTATTTTAAATAGTTTTAGTAGGTAGTTTCCCTCATTCCCTCATTTCCTTATTTTAGTGTTGACCTTTAATGGTACGATAAAAAAATATGGTTGATACGAAGTGATACGATGCTACGGAAATAATACCGATACGATACGCTTTTCTGTGGTAAACAAAATTAAAAGGACCAAGGACCAGTCCGACGTTAATTATAATAGGTAGCACAAACTTACCAAACTTGGGCTTTTATCAGTACGGAAAATGCGGTAGGTAATCGTACATTGAAACTTGTACAGTACATAAATTGGAAAAGGTAGCCTACTGCCATGCGGTCTGGTGTCTAGGGGTAAGCACTTAATGTACATCAAACTGAGGCTACAGCTGATCGACATTTGTGACGTCACTGAGTCGCTTGTCGGAACTCCTGGTGTGTTGTGCGTAATTTTTTTAAATCTTTTTTCTTTTTTTAAGCCGATTCTCTTCTTTTCAAACTGTATATCGGCAAAGATGATTTTAAAACCGCATCTCCTTGATCAATATCCAGAAAATTCACAAATTAAAGGGTGTCCCTAAATACTACTTGGAGCGCTTGATTCACTTAGATTGCTATGGAAAGTAATTCTCACCCTGTCCCTAACACTAATCTCAACCCCAGAACTAACTTTAACCCCAACCCTAACATTAATATTATAGCTTTTGTAATTACGAAGTATAGTAAGCGATCCATGCAATCCAAGCGATCCTGTAGTATTTAGAGGTAGGCTACCGCAAATTTAATACCGGTATTATATCAATACCAATGCACAATAACCCCATGGTTGACTGATTGGGTTAGGATTGGTGTTCAGGTAGAGATTAGCGTTAGGGTTGGGGTTCAGGCTTAGAGTTAGTTTTTACGCAAATAGTGTGTGCAGTTTCATAGAATAAATAGTGTGTGCAGCACATAGACTAAGCACACCACTGAATACCCAGCATTTGGTTTAGCACCCATCACATTTCGAAATGTTTTAAAATCTTCATACAGAAGCGCGCTAGATATATACCGGTAGATATAATCCACAATACACCATGTGTTTCCACAAGTTACTTGTCGTTTCGCATGAACAACTCTCTCCTAGGAAAAAAATTACCCATAATACATCAGGAGTTCCCATAAGCTACTGTATGACGTCACAAATGTCGATCAGCTGTAGCCTCAGTTTGATGTACATTAAGTGCTTACCGTGTCTAGGGCTCTAGGCGATTACAACACAATTGCCCATTATTACATTCAACGTTTATGACGCATTTTATAATGGTTTAGGATAGAAATCAAAATACATTTAATTAAGCAAATAAATAATAAAAACATTAATATGGTGCTAAAGGACATTGAGCTAGAAAAGCATGACACCTGCTAGTGCTAAAACAACACAAACCTGCAATATATATTTAAAATGGTCGTCACGTGTTTAGTCTAGTGTTCCATGTTCCCATTCATATTATATATATACAGTGGAACCCCGCTTACCTGACCACCTATGGGACCGTCATTAAGCGGTCGCGTTAGCGGGGTGGTCGTGTTAGTGAATTTTCATTTGGAGCAAGTTGTCGTTATATGCAGTCAAAATGTCTGCCTTTTTACCAAATTACCACAAAATGACATAATTTGTTATCAGATACTGCAGAATTAATTTAAACAACTGTTAGCACTGACGTTTATTTTTATAAGATTAAGTTTTGTTTGCCACAATTTTTTTCGTTTGTGTGTAAGCGCACATTTAATCTTTATTGTTTTGATCATAAAAGAAATTTAACCTTATTATTGTGGTAATAAGCCCAATTATTTAGCCCGTGTGGTCACTTAAGCGGAGTTAAATTTAAAGTTTTGGACCAAAATATGGCGGTCCTGGTCTGGAAACCGGGGTGGTCGCGTTATTGAGACAGAATACAATGCATTACTATAGTAAATTATTTGGGACCGCACTGAAGTGGTCTTGATAGTGAGGTGGTCGTGTTATCGAGGTGGTCTTCAAGCGAGGTTCCACTGTATATATATATATATATGAAACTGTATTCCACACACCCATTTTATAGACGTTTTTTTAAATAAACAGCTCGGTACGATGGTATGGCCTAATAGTTAACGCGGACGATTCATGTTTTTTTGGTCTCGAGGCCCTTGTGCGATCGAAACTTAGCCCTGTAAACAAATTGTTTGGATGGGTTATTTTAAAGAGAAATCTAAAACCTTGTCAGTAGCCACGATTAGCTTTGTAACTCTACATTTCTGCTGATTCGCTCATGTGCAGCGTGTTGGAACGGCAACCATAAGGTAGTGGGATCAAACCCGGGGGTAAACATGACTACGCCGTTTTACCATCTCAAAATATAAAGCCACTTTTTAAACAATGGATTGTTTTGGTATTTTGGTGAAAATGATTGACTGGGTACTCTTGTGTGGTAATATGAACAGCGCGATAATTAACCTTAATGAGAAATTACTCTCTGCTAAATACAAATACGTGAGCTTTTCGGCATTTAGTTTTTAGTAGGAAATCTGGTACGACGATTGCTTTTACAGTTATCTCCACTGAATGGAATTTCACTACATCTATATTACAAAGTTACTAAATGCTCTACGGTGTTGTGGCCAAATGGTTAACGCCACAGATGTATATAAAACCGGACTTAGATTCGAAACTTTGTCTCACTAAAATAATCCAATGTAAATTGGCTGCAACTTAGATTTCCCAGGGCACTGTGTTATTTTAATTCAAACTGACTTTCGTAATTCATTAGGTATATAGAAAATTTGAGTAAGTTACTCAAATGACTTGATATCTCGGAATAAAGCAGAATTCCCGCCATCAAAATACCACGAAATGACCGTGTTAAAATTAAACAGCGATTTTCTCTAGAATATGCAGACGTACATCGACGGTTAGTACCTAAACTTTTATTCCTTACAGTTTCAACTTCTCACAAGTGGTACGCAGGTGAAAAAGAGAAGTAAAACAATATTCCGTATTTGCCGGGTAAAAACCGCAAAAAGAATCGCACTGTAAAGTAAGAAATAAGCGACAGCAGGAAACTAAGCTAAACACGCGAGACTGTGAACCTGTACTCGAAACAATTCTACTGCATACGCAGCAATAATTATAGACTTAAGTAGTGTAGTTGGTCAGCACCGGTAATTGCTGGTGTTATCACATTGGGATATTTAACTGGTTTACCTTTTTGTATCAATCACACATTATAGCGGGAAACGCTAAAGAGAGGGAAAGCGGAAAGGAAAGAAGGAGGAAAACTGCTTACCAAAACTATAAAAATTAATTTTAACCCATCCCTAAACACTAATCTCAACCCCAGAACTAACCCTAACTTTAACCCCATGTTTAAAAAGAACTCAAATGCCGCAATATTCATTTTGGTGTGCCGTTTCACTCCTTCCCGCTTTCCCTCATTTTAGTTTCACCCATTATAGCGAAATATTGTAAAGTAATATCACCAATGTAAATGGTAATTTTAGTGAGATGTTTTAAAATTATTGCTTATTTTATATTGCGTGTTTCTGTGATGTGTTCTAATTGCCTCCGGGGAAAAGCACATTGTTGTTCATTTTTGCATACCGGAGGCTTGTGTTAAAGTATGTGTATTCTTAGATGCTAATATTTTGGCCATAGCAGTTACACTTTATGATTATGAAGACATCAGTGGTCAGACCAGCATGTAGCACGAACAGCGAAAAAGGCAATGATGACGTAACGTTCTTTGAAGTGTTTTGAATTCCCGTATTACAGCACGTGTTCCAGCTCATTTCACCAGCGCAGCAGTAGCGTACTAAAAAGGTCGTTCGTGTGTGTAGCTGTTGATACAAGATGAAAGCTATTACACAGTGACATAGGTCGTTATATTGCTATTTTAATAGAATGAGTTTTCCCTCTGGAATATTTCTAGAAGATAAAGCAGTGAGGGCTTGTATTTTGATTGACATGTGACATTAAAATACGTCCAGGCAATTTATTTAATTTGTCAGTTGTTGTCGCAATTTAAAAGTCAAAATTAAATGCAAATCCTTTATTAACAGTTGCTTCCACACAGATTAAACAGGCATCAGAAAAAGGGTTAGGCAAACCAAGCAATCACAATTCGAAACAGCTTCATGCGTCTTCGTCAGGAAGTAGCGTACCGCTAGATAGTCAAACCTCGCACGTATGTGCTATGGTCTGTGCTTCGAGCCTACTATTCATACACTGCAAACTTGTACTTTTGTAGATAAAACAAATAAAACTTTCTAATTTATTTTTTAGGCTAGTTTGTTCATATAAAAATGGTTGCATATTGGTTTAATTTTTCTGCTTCTAGGACCATTTGTGACTTATAGTTATTCTCTCTTGTTGTTTGCACATACATCAGAAAAATTGGTATAAAATGAGTTACCTGACTTGCCGGCATTGCTTTACAGTTGACTTCTTTCCTTTCTGTGATCCGATTTCGCCTTCTACCCACATGGACTTAGCGAAGCAGTGTGTGCCGTGTTCCAGCGCTTTTAAAGCGGGCCTCGCAGCAACCGTAAACGGTTCAGTCGTCAGTATCTGCAACCCTCTTATTACCTCATACCCGTTGGCGCTGTCAGAATGCACGCAGTGCAATAAAGCGTTGTTGGATGGCATTTTATCGTATATCATCATCATCTTGGTGTGCACGGTTGTACTTAACTCGTGGTCGATTGTTGTGTGGCTGCATGCGAAGAATCGTCGACCGCAAATCTACTTCAAACTGTCACTGACCGTGTCAGATTTGCTGTTCGGAGCAATTGTCCTCCCGGAGGTCACTTATAACCTAATAAACACGATGTACGTTGGCCACACGGAGTACTATGCATTCTATAAACTAACCGATCTAACGTTGGAACCAGGAAGTTATTGGGACGGATGGGAACGACTTTTCCAGCCAGTTCATGGCAAGGTTTCATTCGCAATACTCTGTATTACACAAGAAGCAAGTTTGTGCAGTTTATTGCTGCTCAGCATTGACCGACATATTGCAATTGCGCATGGGATAAGATACACGAGTATTATGACAAACAAGCGATCATTAATTATAGTTGCTGGTATGTGGGCTTCTGTTATTGTACTTACATTACTGAGCACCTTTCTGATGGGCGATTATCTGTTGTTTCGTACAAAACCTTCAGCGCTGTTCCTGCCGATGGCCCACCCGAAAGAAACTCAGCATTATATTGCGATGATGTTGCTTGCTATTGTTCCAATGTCGGTAGTGTTCGCTGCAAATGTGATGGTTACCGGATATACATACGTCAAGTTGAACAAAACAGCAAGAACCACATCGTTTTCACATGGCGGGAAAAGAAAATCCACTTTTGCGTCGTTGTCAGAGGCAACATCGGCCTCAATTGCAGAGTCAACTGTGTTTGTTCTTACTGGACCAGAGGAAAATATCGCAGACGACTACAAGAACGAGGGCGACCATCAAGGTTAGTTTAACTTGATTGAATGGTGGATGTGTCATTTTAATTTTGGCCGGAAACGCACAAGATTGTTTATATATAGGTACGCTGTTATTCTATAATTACCTTTCTACGCAATCTGCTCATTTTCAGCTTCTTACAGTGGTATAAATAAGGTGGATACGACGATGCAATTTTCTTTAACCCATTAAATCACTAATTTATACAAGTTACCAAGTACTTCGCCGACGAAGCTACTTGCTCGACCTTATTATTTTTTGATTGATTGCACGTGTTAGGCTATTATTATAGAATATGTTGCCTCTACTGTGTAATTCTTTATGGTTGACTTCACCGAAGATAAACCAAAGATCGCTTTCCTGATAGATATAATTGAAATAACACGGGTCAGGTTAGATAGGACTTTTTAAATGTAAATACAAATTCGTTCAGTTAAAGCAAGGGTCGGCAACCTGCGGTCCTGGAGCCTTATATGGCTCTATTATTGGATTTATTGCTACTGTAACGATCGCTTAATGACTTTAACACCCATGTATATGTGAAACAAACATAAAACACGTCTTTATCTCACACAGTGTTGTTTCCCATTTATTGCGAAAATATTATTAGTTTTGCGGCTTACAGTGATTTTTATTTTGTGGAAAAAATGGGTCTTTTATTGCAAAAGATTGCTGACCCCTGAGTTAGAGCAAATAGCAGACACGGGAATTTTCTCCTATTATAAAATAAGCAAACAGCTCGTTACTTATAGCCATATACATTTCACGATTAAAATTTTAACTTCCTACAGAGGTAACATTTAAAGTTTGCATTTCGTTCTGACGCATTTAAGACAAGAGCAATTACTTCGTTATTTTACTGGGCATTCGCGCTTGACTTATTTCCTCCCTTGATTGACGTGCGATGTAATCCTTTAATGACGATTAATAACATGCACGAGTTTCAATACATTATTTGACTAACGCTGATGTTTACACAACCGGCTATTTCACGGTAACCCACTTGGCCAGAATGATAAATCGTTTTTAATCGGAATTAACCATGTTTATTAATCAAATGACTTTATGTTGTTCCGTGGTTTGTAACTTTTTGAACTTGTGTTAACGCTATAAGTTACCAGTGGTTGAATCCGCCGTGGATAACATTTTGCGAGACTCGATCGCTATTCAAATATTGAAGCCCATAATGACAACAGCCAACAACATCAATATGTGGTTTTATGGATATTTAAGTGTTGAAGATTTAGAATATTCCAGTTTTATCCCCGTGAATTGAAAATACGCATTTGCTATCACAGAAATCGTCAGATTACTTTGTTTCCACAACAAGGGGTTAAATGTCTATTGCATATATATATATATATATGATTACATTGCTGCAGTGTTGAACTGCCAGCTGCCGCATACTCCTTTTTGTTATTGAAGATGTGAAACCCGATCGCAGCGCCTCACAGACTCGTCTGACTTCCAATGATGAATCACCGTTCAAGAACCAAGATTCAATCGGAAATGACGTCATAGAACTGTGTCCTTACAGTGGGCAGGACGTAATGAATGTTGCTTGCCGTGAAACCAAGTTTAACAAGTATGATTGTTCGGACCCGAGTCGCCTGTCCCCGCGCGAAAGTGCGACGAAAAATGGAAATAAACCTGGACTGTTCAATGCTAATTTTGTGACTTTTCGGTCGAGCTCGCAGTCATTTCCAACATTTTCGCCGTTTATGCCCCAGACTGAGTCGTGGATTAAAGGCGCAAGAAACGGACGAAAACACAAGAAGGTAAACAATTTGGCGCCTTTGCATTAATGATGAGCTATCAATTGCATATGTATGCCCAATTATACGACACTCGGTATAGTTTTAATAAAAAATATGTAGTGTTGGCGCGATAATAACATGGTTTGGAAAAGTCAATCCTATTCATAAATAAATTATAGCATACACATCACTTGACTTATTACAAAAAGTCCCTGAAACATAGACATATACCGAGAGTTGTAAGTTTTAATGTGAGCTTTCACTTTGAATTATGGTTGTCGTTTTGTATTTGTGAGTGTCGTGTTGGTCCCATTTTTCGATTATTAAGTTACCTCTGAAAACAAGATCGGTGTGGTTTGTTCATAAAGTGTTGTCGACAATTTAATTTGTCTGACCGATTAGCTTGGTGGGTTGATGGGTCACGTTTCAGTCAAAAGGTTGCATTTTGGAAACTAGTCTCAAGCTCGTCGGTTGTGTCCTTGGGCAAGGCACTTAACGGACATTTCCTGTACGGATTAATGGGTTCTACCAAATAAAGGAACGTGTGAATGATACACAACACACTGCAATAGCCCCGGTGACCCGACGGTGGGCACGAGGTAATCTGACGATTGCCGTGTTTTACCACCCCATGCGTTTTTCATTCACTAAGATAAACATGACTATTTTATACTAATTTTTACTTTTAAACAGCAACAGGACCCCGAGCACGCCCAAGCAAATCGAACTCTAATTCTTATTTTGATGGTATACACCGTGTGTGTTCTGCCCCTGGTGGTTTTGCTCGTCGTGAATCTGTTTGATGACGACCTGCTTACTGGCAAAGGTAAAATGATAGGACGGCTGATGTAAATTTAAAAAGTCCTAAACAGCATTTTGGCCGGATGGGTAGGCCGACCGATTCTTATACAATGTTTTATATGAAAAACGGTCCTATAACGAGTCTAAGAATGGTAAAAGTGAAAATGTGGGTTCGAAACTCCTCCTGGTAAAAAAATCTGCAGTCTTGCCGATTAGCTCATTTGCAAGTGTCGAAAAAGAATATCCTTCTGCAAGGCTCTCTGCGGGCGCCTTAACCAGTCATATTAAATAGAAGGAACCAAAACTATAACAATATCTCAAGTATGTCATTGGATTTAAGTTGATTCATATATACATAGGATATTTTAATATTTGTAACAAATTTCTTCAGCTTTGAACAAAGGCACGAAATTCGACGCTCGTTCCATCGGTTTCGTTGTCACTGTAGGAGTATTCATGACGTCATCGATTTGGAACTGCGTCATATACAATGTGCGGAACCGGGATTACCGTAGTTCGGCCATCAGCCTTATATATTCACTGCGATCTCGTTGTACGGGATGAGTGATTTCTCTTGGAAAGTAGTCACTAAGATCAAATGTCATTTATGCCCATGTATATCCTGGTACATGGGACAGCGAAGGGCGTAATGTTAATCATCAAATACCCCGTGCACATAGTAGGGTTGCCGGAACTAATATAAGTTATTGGTTACAAAGTGAACTTTTGCTACATTTTTACTGACCCATTGATTCACGATGTGTGCCAAGCATACAACTGAAAAGCTAGCGACTGGTTTGACCCAAAAACCTTTCGATTAGACGTCACTCAGCCGTGTAAAGCACTTAACGGACATTGTCTGAATCTAGTGGGATAATGGTTCTACCAAAATAAAAAAAATCTCAATCATACACAACAGACTGCAATAGCCCCGGTAACCCAACGGTGGGTGCAAGGTGATCAGCCGATTGTCCGTGTGTTAACATCCATTGCGTTTCCCCATTCACGGGAATAAACTTCAATATCTCATCTTATTAAGACTACCTGAATTACAATCTAATAGACCTATGGTAACTGAATTGTGAATTTATTTTTTTAACAAAAAGAATTTTAGTATAAACGACTTTATACCTACACGCATAGTATTTTTGACGCAATTGCACGTTATTTTCACGCCGTATCCGCACGACATGTTCTATCGCAATACATTCTGTCTTTAAATTTTTAACTTATGTGTTTTTACACAGGTGGTTTATATACATAATCAGTGCAAGTCGTAGTGGATACTATGGGATAATATAGGATATTCTATTTATGTTTATCCCCGTGAATGACAAAACGCAAGGGGCGTTAACACTCGTACATTCATAAGATCTATAGCTAGTGCCCTAATTGCCCACAATCAGGTTACCGTAGCTATTACAGATTTGTGTAAAAGATTTAGACGGTGTTTCAATTTAATAGAACCCATCATTCCACTAAGTTCGGACAATTTCCATTAAAAACCGTGCTTAAGGACACCACCGACTAGTTGACACCCAGTTTCGAACCGTCAACCATTCAGCTGACAGGTGACACACACTAACCGATTGGTCCCAAGGAATCATCATCGACTCGTCCCCATGATTTCAATATCACGAATGAGCATTGTTTGTAATGTTGTTGGCGCAGGGTGAGAGTTTGAATAAGTCAGTTAAAGAACACGCAATATATAGTTCGGGTTCTGCTGCGGTTTGGATAAAAAAACAATCCGAACCGGTTTAAAGGTTCGTTTACACATTTTTATCGATTGCACTTATTAAACATGCTCATAGAATTATTATATTTTCTGTGGTTTAGGCGGGAATTGATGTGGAACAATCATATTGGAGCATTATAGTGATTTATGGAAATATAATTTCGTTTTATTTGCCTTCGAATTGCTGCGATTAACATAAGTTGGTGGTTTTACACCGAAACCCTACATACACAAGAAAATGTCAGCCACGTGTAAACGGCCACTATTTGTAAAACCCCCATAAAGTGAACGCTTGATTTTTCTGTATTCAGAAACGACCGGGTTCCCTGGCTACCTCACCACCCTTGGTATGTATGATTCACAGTGTGTAACGTTTGTTCCTGCAATCAGAAACTAAAAGGTTCTCGATTTACCAATCCAAACTTGATATCTATATATTTATAAACTGCCTTCGGATTTTCGATGGGAAGATATATTGATTTTACTCCGTTATCCTTTCTTTTGCACCACGCTCGTGGTGAGCATGTCATGTCGCCAGATAATTAGCATATCGTCGTTATCCCCTTTATCTCCGTATTTGAAAGAAATATTTACCTTAAATTTTTAAGAAAATTAAAGAATCATAGAAACTATAGAATTCAAATTACCCAGTTTACCCCGAATTTCCACCAAAAGAAAACATGCATATCCAATCATAAATACAATATTATGACGCGTGCGAATTGGGCCGAAATACAAAATAAAGATGCATCAATACCACGGGTATTAAAACTGTTAAACACTTAAAACCAACACAAATCGATAATGAATTTCAATGCGAACAAAAAATATTTGGGTACCCCATACCCACCATTAACCATTTATAGGGAAACCCCCCAACACTTAATATCACTAGTGGTCAGTCTACTTTAACTCCATAAATAACAGCAAAAAATGAACTACCCAGCTACATTTTTATGAAAATGAACTAATATAGTAGTTATTTAGTGACAAAATTTGGATAAATCACGCAAGGGGAACTCCCGCCATACCCCAGAAAATAAGCGCATCCGACATTTTCCCGAATGTTTTTGCATTTCTGGTCAATATTCTTATTTTTGATATTTTACAATTGGAAAGAACAAATAAGTTTAAATTATAATAATGTGAATAAAATAAACGAATAAATAAACTTTTAAGTGGGGTTAGCTGTAATGTATTTGGAAGGAAAACTCCTGCCAGTCCAGACATTACTAGTGTTTAACACGTGGTTGACACTCTCCAGTTTCCGGTATATCAGCTGAGTTTGCACTGCATTCACACGTTGGTGCGTTTCACCATACGTTGCATGACCCAACTATATTGTGTGGTTGGTTATTCGTACCTCTATGGTCACCAGTCGGACTGAAGAGACATCACTGCTAGGTTTGGTAAAGCCATACTTCCCCCAAAATTTAATGTTCGTGGTACCGAATTGTCAACGCGATCGATTGATAAACCGATTCTATTGGAAAAACGATCTTTGTGGGACAAAACAATAATAATAAAATCTCCCCGAAATAGAATGGCCGTGTAAACAAACAGTTAGCTATACCGATTCATATGAAGATTTCTATATTCAAACGTACTTTTGTGACGTGCTGAACAACAGTTGGTAACTTAATCGGAAAAGTAGGGTCGAGATTTTGCCTTTAGCTTTGCAGTTAATATCCGTGTACTTGCGCGTATGATGACTATATTAGATGCATTATGATAATGGCAGTAGCTTACTAATATTTGGTGATAAGGATGCCCAATAAGCATTTTGAAATTTTTTTTAGGGCAATGTGTGTTTTAATCCATATTTTAAAACATTGCATTGCAGGTTAGGTTTAATATTTTCACAATTTAAACAAACAATCATGAAATTCATACTGTTGGTCGTTATCTGTAGTTTAAAAATAGCTGCATGCGGTAAGCTTTTTAAACAAACGTATTGTATTTATGATTTTTTAAACTTTGAATATTTCAGGAGTGCCCACTTCTCAGAAAGGAAGTTTTGATCTATCTTTTGCCCATAAATCTCAAACGAAAGGTGTAGTTGTCCCCTTCAAGATGTGCTTGAATTCTGTACCGATTCTTGTCGACGTAACAGTTCGGAACAAAAATCCATCTGTGTTACACAAATACCAGGCGAGAGTGACCGAAATCTTTATACATGGCTTTATACTTCAAATGGAGGGAACTGTAGAGGACGACTGGCAAGAGAATCTCTTTGTGGATTGGACGTTTTACTCAGGTTGGTAATTTTTCTTCAGGATTCGATTCATCTCTCTGAGAATATCATGATAGGTAGTACCAGTGTAACATAGTACCAGTGGGTTGATTATACTGAGTTGGTTTAGTGGGCGGCTTTTAACCGAAAAGGTGCAGGTACAAAACTGATCTCTAGCTAGTTGGTTGTGTCCTTGGACAAAACACTTAACGGACATTGCCTGAACCTAGCGGATTAATAAGTTCTACTAAGTTAAGGGAACGTATAAATCATACACAACACACCGCAATATCTCCGGTAACCCGATGGTGAGCGCGAGGTCATCTGACCATTGCCCGTGTGTTAGCCCCTTGTTTTTTCATTTACGAGAATAAACATGAATATTCTATCCTAAAGCCGAATTGTATTAAAACGACGTGACGTTTCATATTTGTAGAATAAATATTGTACAATCAACCCGTTTAGTTCATAGAATGAATAAAATAACTTATTTTATAGGTCCGGGCATTATACAAAACAGGAAATATATTTGGATGCCGGATCCAAGCAAAGTAGGATACCAAACTCGATCTGAAGCCGATATGTCGTGTCTGAACTTCAATGCAACGTTAGTGGACATTGAGGACAAGCAGATGTATGACGCAGTCTATAGTTACGTCAGGGCTACCATGACCAGTGTTAATGAAGTGTCTGATGCTGCAGTTTGGTTAGCGATGAACTACAACCCAACGGTTTGTGTTAACATATTTGTATTTTTATTGTAACCTGGTTTATTCTCTTTTAGCCGATTTTATATATTACGCCGTGATTTACAAGGGTTTAAAGTTAACCTTAGGTAAACATCTATTTTAATTACCTTACCTTCGTCAGGTTAGGTGTCTTTTATAATAACAAGTATTAAGGTCCTCGAGGTGGGATATATTCGTCGATTGTGCTAACCGCTCGGCCGCACGTGTTTAAACAAATCCAACCTGTGTTTTAATTTAATGAAACGAACTGAATTAAAGTATTTTTTCCATTTTACCAGAATGACTTAATGACCTTAAGCACGGGAGAGCCGGGCTACAATGGTAGTTGGCTTCCTAAATATCCGAACTTCTCTACGACTTGGACAGCAATCTGGATGTTTGTGCGAACCGATCCAGCCAATACATACGTCGGCATTGTGAACTTCTCACCCGCTAGTGCAATTTTGTCGCGCGTGCTGTGTGAATTACCATTGTGATCTCGACACCTTCTACCAACAAGGATTAAGCCACTTCACACCACTGAAATATTTAAACATCCATCATAATAACAATGCGCTTTTAAACTTCGATTTATATGTATGTTACCTTTTCTTGCCAGTTTTATTATTAACGATCATGGTGACTTTTTATTCACCCCGCATCTAAATCTAAAATAGAAAACCCGTCATCCGTCTGAGCTGACTACATTCGAACTTTGATGGCTTTAACGAAACTTTCCCGGAAAATGCAAGATACATACGCATTGAAGTTAACGTTTGCTGAACTGCGTTTCGCAGTACTTGTTGTCCATTTCATAACGTGAACTTTTTAAATCATTGTTTTTTGCATGTTGCCTTGTTTTAATCGTTTATTTTGCATTTGTTTAGTATTGTCCCAACTTTGTGTGTTATAACGTGAAATAAGGTTTCAAAATCAGCTCATCGTGGGCATCTGATTATTTTGGCAAGGGCGGCTAATCCGCCCCACAAACGAAAGGAACTGTTTACGTCATAAACACTTGACACTTCGTTCAAGGACTTACGAAGGAAAAACGAGACATTTAACGTGCACGACATGTTGATTACAGATAAGTTGATTGATGTCAGTAGCAGCATTGCTACAAAAGAGGTGGCTGCTCTTTACCCCCATTTGATGGACCTGAACTTTCCCAAACTGGATAATGGAA
The DNA here is from genome assembly GCA_000149265.1 of Ciona savignyi. Lineage (NCBI taxonomy): Eukaryota > Metazoa > Chordata > Ascidiacea > Phlebobranchia > Cionidae > Ciona > Ciona savignyi. Next base: position 224,659 of record CH002992.1, on the reverse strand, counting down.
ACGTTAAACTTTTGTTAGGAACAACGTCATAGATGCTTTACGATTGGCTAAGCAATGCAGTGGAAGGCATGGCGAGCCACTGGGGCTTCACATAGCACTTGGCTGGACAATATTCGGGGATGATCTCTCAGCTTCTGCCGGCCAGGGCAAAGCAGAGGTGTTTCATGCGTGTGTCTAATTCACGAAACAGTGTGAACCTGCAGATAACTCGTACAATGAGATTTTAAACGTGTTTTCCAGAGAATTCAGCGACCTGGCACAGGAACAGAATTTAAGCTGTCTTTTGAGGATAGATAAGCAATTAAGATGACAGAAGATATGGCAACCAAGGTTGCGGACACATCATCAGATTGGACTACCTTGGGGCAAACTAGAGTTACACTTTCAAACAACCGGTTGATGGAATCAAAGCGAATCAAATCACTGAAGAGGCGCTTAACAGGTGACTCTGAATTATTTTACAAGTATGGCCTAAAGATAAGTGATTACATCACACGAGGTCATGCCACCGTTGTGCCTTATGCTGAACTGACGAGTATCCTAGTATATACCATACCACTGCACTCGGCCGAAATTTCGGCTTGTCTTTGATTGCGCTGCTTGTCTTAACAGAATGTGAATGAATGACAATTTACTGCAAGGAACTGACTTGACTAATGACCTGGTCGAAGAGCTTTTACTATTCGGCCTGGAGAGAGTTGCGCCTGTGACGGATATTAAAGCATGTTTTATCAAGTATTGGTAGATTCTATGCCCTGCGCTTTCTCTGTTGGCCAGATGATAACATGGATACGGAACCAGTTGACCATCGAATGAATGTGCACATTTTTTGGATCAACTTTATATCCTAGTTGTTCATCCTTTGCTCTGAGAAAGATGGCTCAGGAAAATGAAACATGGGCAGATGATATAACCACTCAGACGGTAAGAAGAAAATTATGATTCGTACAATCATGTAGACTTGTGGATAAAATGCTCAAACTATAGTAGCACAGATAGTACCCCTGCTTTTTGATGTGTTATTTATCCCCAGCAATCCATCAATTCCGCACAGTCTGTCCTGAAACTTCACAATTGTGCTTCCAAGCACGTTGTAGGGGATTCCCCGGTAACCGGACTCCCCAACAAACAATTGATTTATGATCTCCATATTATGTGTCTGAACCACGATTCACCTTGATATGTCCAAGGTTGTTGTTCACACCGATTCATCCCAGCTTTGCACCCTCGCTAGGGTTTAAAACCCAAACCTTACGTGTGACTTAGGTCGTTACGCCATCCAATGACGTCATGTGTCAAAACTTTAACAATATCTCAAGTATGTCATTGGATTTAAGTTGATCCATATATGCATAGGATATTTTAATATTTGTACCAAATTTCTTCAGCTTTGAACAAAGGCCCGAAATTCGACGCTTGTTCCATCGTTTTCGTTGTCACTGTAGGAGTATTTATGACGTCATGGATTTGGAACTGCGTCATATACAATGTGTGGAACCGAGTATTTGGCCGCAATTGCACGTTATTATCACGAGTATCCGTACGACTTGTTCTATCGAAATAAACTATGACTTAAGATTTTTAACTTATGTGTCTTACAAGGTAGTTAGAAACATAATCAGTGCAAGTCGGAGTGGATACTATGGGATAAGATAGGATATTCTAGTTATGTTTATCCCCGTGACTGACAAAACGCAAACGCAAGGGGCGTTAACACTCGTGCATTCATAAAATCTAGTGCCCACCGTCATGTTACCGAAGCTATTACAGCGTTGTGTGGAAGATTTAGACAGTCCTTCAATTTGATCGAACCCATCATTCCACTTGGTTCAGATAAAGATAAGTACTGCATTCAAAGACACCACCGACTAGTTGACACCCAGTTTCAACCGGCAACCCTTCAGCTGAAAGGTGACACACTAACCAATTGGTCCCAACCAATCATCACCGACTCGTCCCCATGATTTCAATATCACGAATGAGCATTGCTTGTAATGTTTTTGGCGCAGGGTGAGAGTTCGAATAAGTCAGATAAGAATACGCAATGTAGATAGGGTTCCGTTCCGGTTTGAATAAAAAAAAAACAATTTAAAGGTTTAACCGGTTTAAAGGTTTCACACATTTATCGAATGCACTTATTAAACATGCTACCGCATTCAGTAGGATAAACTAGATGTATAAAATAATCGTTTTACTTTTTATCCTATTTACACATTAGTATTTGTGGCGGTTGACTATGCTATAAACAGCGCGTGTAAATATTCTAACCCGAGGTTTCTTAAATTGCGGGGGCGGGACTTTTAAAGACGTATTGGTCATTTCCAATGCGGTCACTTTTGTTTTGTTTAAGGCTATGCGGACAAAATGTGAGTTCTTTTGGTCAGCAATTGGTAAGGTCGGTACAGCAGGTGTAAATATGACATAATGAAGGCATTTTTAGATAATATAATAAACAAGATAACAAGAATAAACAAGATAATAAACAAGATAACAAGATTCTGGGATTGGTATTAGTGTTTAGAACAGGGTTAAATTAGTTTCCGTAATTTTAGTAAGCAGTTTCCTTTCTTTCCGCTTTCCCTCTTAATATTTCCGTTATTTGCTTGACATTTTTCTAACATGTGATGCGTATTTCGTGCTGAATATATGTCGCACATAAGCATTTATTATTAGTGTCAAGGACTCTGGACGCTACCATTACTGAGTTGGTAAGTTTAAGTTTTTGAAAATTTTGTCATCCGCACTGTTATCATATTTCTCTAAAGCAGTGCTTCGCAACTAGTGTGCCGCGGCACGCTACCCTTTCGCAAGACAATACTTAGGTGTGCCGCAGCAAAACAATAATAAAAATAATTTTAGTTTTTTGCCAATTCGAATATTACGGCTATCAAAAATTTAGGTAATATAATATTAAATGTATATAGCTTGCCACAAGACCTCCCTTTGTACATTTACAATGATTGATATTTTTGTTACGTAATAATCAAAAGTTTTCGTTATGCCCTAACGATGATGCCGAAAGAACTTGGTCAGGAACTTTAAGTTGTTCTTTCGAATATTGGGCAGAATATTGATTGATTGTGTTTATTAAAACAAGCTCAAATATCACATTAATTAGGTTTTTAAATGGCCCAAGAAAAATGCTCTAGTATAGGTCCTAGGATACTATAATTAATCTCTATACCGCACGACACTTTAAGTGTTTATTAAAGATTAAAACGTCGACGTCACAACTTTCATTCACTTTCGATTATTACGGTTGTTTAACCTTTTACCTATATATCTCCATGACAACCAATTTAATTTGAAGTCGTAAACAAAAGTTTTAATACAAACACATTTTGATTATGCAATTCGTAAAGTCAGATGAACGGTTTCATGTCATCAGATCTGCTGTACAGTTGACTTACAGTTTGGTACCCAGTCAAAGTGTGGTTTTAATCTTGGCTTGCCCGAGTTAAACAGGTTCGTACATAATGTAGTTGTTTCACCCAATAGTCTTATATGGGTTGAAAGGTCAATTTTTTTATTAAAGAAGTGGTGCCAGTTCCATTAGTCCGCCTTTTCCCCTAAAACTTTTAAATTATAAATTGCAGAATATGAAATTTGACTATATCGTGTCAACCACGTGTTAGTCACCAATATTTTTGGTTTTGACTGTATGATATATAGGCCTATACTCATGTATGGAAAATAAACGGGTTGCTTGGTTAACTATTTTAATATACAAAGTGTATAATGTTTGTTTCTACAAGCTGAAATTAATGAATTCCCAAGTTAACAAACCAATTTAGATAGGCCTGTTTTTAACTGAAATATTCATGTTGGTAGGCCTATATAGAAAAAAATCTAACAATTCTTACAATATTTAACTAGATTTAATTTTATGTTTTCTTCTTTCTTGTTTTGGTGTAGTTGAGGTATCCTATCCTGTTCCCTTCAAATGGACCTTTTTTAATCAGTTTTTATATTTTGACAAAAAATCGCACCCTGGTGAATTAATGGGATAAACAAAAGACCGTAGCGATGTCTTAAACTTCATCCGACACGTGGGGCAATAACGGACAATAATGACGATATGTAGGGTTTGCAGGCAATAAAAATATAGGATAGGATATTTCATGTTTATTCCCGTGATTGGGAAAACCAAGGGGGTTAACACATGGGCAACCGTCAGATCACCTCGCGCCCACCGTCGGGTTACCGGAGCTATTGCAGTGTGTTGTATATGATAGACACGTTCCTTCAATTTAGTAGAACCCTTTAATCCGCTGGGTTCAGGCAATGTCCGTAAAGTGCCTTGCCCAAGGACACAACCGACTAGCTAGCGACCAGTTTCGCACCTGCAACCTTTCGATTGAAAGGCGACGCACTTAACCGCTAGACCACCGGGCCGGACACATGATTACCCTTCCATTTTCTGGGGTAAATAGAATATCCAATCATTTTTATTTTACCGGACTAATTTCGTACCTGCAATAGGCTGTCAATGAGATGTTTTTTATTTAGAATGTATTGTAATATTAATCGGTCACGATACTCATTTGGTTACGCGCCATTTCATCCTAATAAAAATCCATTTTATGACGTAACAACTGTATTCAGCTAAGTCATTAAACCGAGTAGTAGAAGTAACTATTTTAGTGCCAATTAATTTTGCGATTTGTTATGTATTTGGAAACTAGCAATAACCAAGTTATCTAAAAATAAATAAATAAAATTGTCAATATAGATTTTTAAATATGTACCACTGTTACTCAGGCTAAATTTCAACCGGTATATCATTTCCCGTGACTTGCTCACTATTTTATCATTGCAATTATGTAAGAGTAAGCAGTTGTAAGTTTCCAGCAGTTAAGGTGCATCGATGTACCAGATGTTTGCGTGTTGCTTCTGGTGTAAGTTAAATTAAATTGAGAAACCAATACCTTTAATTGTAGCATAGACATGGCCTGCCGCTAACTAATAATTTGTGTAGTTGTTCTGACTACTTGTTCGTTTACGGTACAGGTACCTATAATTACTACAGGATCTCTTTGAGCGCTTGATTCGCATACTATTAGTAACTTCAAAAGTCTTTGGGAAAACCAGAAAAAACTTCTCATAGCGATCCTCTCATAAATAGAGGTACCTGTTCGTTTATATTCTGAACAACACAAAACAGTTATATTTTCTCTCAAAACAACAATACCGTAAACCGGGGTGTATAGGGACAATTTTGGCAGATAATTATAAATAACTTTTTTTTTATAAATCATTGGTAATACATTTTTGGTGTTATTTTATGTCCATGAATAGTGAGTATATATACATTACAAAACTTTTGAATTATTTTTAGATTTTTACTATCTTTTTTTATTAAAACTGACTGTCCCTATTCACCTCGGTTTGGGGGTGAATAGGGACGCTATTTGTTTTAACACATTTTAAGATACAAGGACTGTCTTGTTCTTATTAATTCATATGAGGGGGTGAAGAGGTACATCACCAGTGGTTTAAAAAAGAAATATTGTTGCTTTAAATAATCTTTAGAAAGATTGTACTTTAACATAAAACTACACATTGTACTACTCATCTAATGTATATTGTTATGAAATCACAAGTTTGAATTTGGATTAAATATCATTATAACATGATGTCTACTTTGCAGAAACACATATAGACCTGTTTGGCCACATATTTGTTAATACCTAATATTGGTTTTGTCAGCTGGTTGTGCATGCACAAATTCAGTCCCATTATTTTCCGTACGCTATAGAAAAGTGCCTTCAAACTTCCCTGATGGAAGATTTTGTTAATTAAAGTATAACTTTCCTTTTCTCTGAGGATTCTGTTTTGATGTGCTGGATAAGCTGTATCTCTATCTCATTGGTTAGGATTATTTGCCCTTCGTTCGGCTTTGTCTCTTTTTATATGTCGATACAGGGCACTCTTGGCTATTTTATTTTTTTCTTCTTAAATTTTTGCCTGATTCAATTTTTTTTGTGATTAATTTTTTATGTTGCTTTCTTCTCACTTTACCATGTATACACATGACATCTTAATTCTTGGCTATTTGATTTTAAATGGTGTCCCTATTCACCCCTCAATAATTGCTTTTCGTAAAAAAATTAATTAAATGAAAATATTGATTTAATGCATTTGTATGATCATAATGATTTTTTTAATATGAATACCTCACATATAGTGGAACCTGTTGCCTGAAAAAATAAGACAAAGATCAAATTGAATATACTTCAAATATATAAAGTTTTACCCTACTTCAAATTTTGTAACATATTTTTACCATTTTCAGCGGTAAAACACGGCAACTATAGTAATATAATATTAATATTAACTATAATTATATGATATATATAATATTGTTTATCTAGCTTATTGTTTAAATTGACTCTGCATAACTCATTTTTAATAATTGGGAGTTCAAAAAACTTTACTTGGTTTTGTCCCTATTTACCCGGCAGTCCCTATACACCCCGGTTTACGGTACTTTTTTTTTTTTACTGCCTGTATTATTATCAACTTAATAGAAACTGTTTTTTTCATCTGACATTTAAGCCTATAGAATAAAACACAAAATATTCTTATTATTTTATCTAGTCCTTTTTATTACTACCACATTTCACACTAAAAACAATTGCTTTTACTACACTTTTTGTTTATTTGTACCTACTTAACTAAAGAAACTGAGGAAATTGTTTATGTTGTGTTATGGCCCATCGCAAATTGCAGGCGTTGTAGATAGTATCGTATTTCATTTTAATTACTTACTCATGTTGTAGCACTAAATGTTGCATGTAACTGCATTTATATATATCATTTTGTGTCAAAGTTAAACAACTTCTGTGGCTGACAGAATTAATTGTACTTTTTTAATGTTGTTGTGAATGCAGTTCAGTAATAGTGTATGGACTTTATTGTAAATAATAATGGTAGGTTTAACGGTATATGCATTAATCTTGTAAAATTATTGTTGCTTTAAATTGTTTATTTTTTTTTAAATAAGGAAATAAATACTTTTGGTGCAATAATAAATAATGGTCTTACATGTTAAACTTAAACTGAGACTCGGAATATTAACTATAATCTCAGCCCCAGAATAGGACAAATGTTACCCGGCCTTAGCATTATTTTTAATTTCCTATCTTGTATTTTAGAGTATAGCTTATGTTATTTCTCAACTGGGCTAACCTGGAAAGCATGGAAAATGCATGGATAAGTTTACAAAAATAAGCGTTAAACCTCACAACAGATAAACTTCAGTTAATTAAAAAATGATAATACTAGTACCAGTACATGTAAACCACATAAAGCCTCTAGAATCTTTTATTGTTACATGCAAAAGATATTGTGAATAACTTCCATGCCTTTCATTGGTGTTTTAGTTTCTAAGGCATCGTTTTCAATTAGAGTCCCTACTTCCTATCAACCCTATAACTATCATATTTTATTTAGAACCAAAATTTATACTGTAAGCAAAACAAACCACAAATAAAATGGTAGTTACATTTTATATGTCAAGCATTTCAAGCAACATGGAAATTAAGAAAAAGCAACAGAAAATAGATATGATTCTTTCAAGTAAGAAAATCGAATACGAGACAAAAGATGTTTCGGCTCCAGGAGTTAAGGAAGAAATGAGAAGAATTGTGGGAAGTGATAAAGCTCTTCCTCCTCAGCTTTGTGTTGGAGATCAATTCATTGGAGATTACGATGCCTTTGAGGCGGCAGTTGAAAATGAAACTCTTGAGGAGTTTTTGAAACTAAAATAAACTTTAGTTGTAAAGTGAATCCTGCTTTTATGCAATAAACTTATAAAATATTTCTGTATACCCAGATTCCATTGACCTTTTAGGAAGACATGTGTTGTGTACCGTCTATTTAATTTAAACCTAATATGCAGTAATCATGTGTTAAAAATAGTTGTAGTAAAACATGAATAGACATTGTACATGAATATCGTATAAGTTGTGGAATTTTCTTAAATGCCATTTAATACATTTGGGCTTTTACTGGTTAAACAATTTATAATTTAATAATAATTATACTTTTTGCACAGTTTAAGTTAAACAGTTGAATAACTTTTTATTTCTGGTTACCACTCCATTCATAAGTCGTTAAGATATTTCTTTATTTATACCAAAGCTCACATTATTTCTGAATCCGTAACATAATTGTATTTTAATCCAGATTATAGAGTACTATTCTGTAATTTCATTCAGAAGTAATTTTTGGTTAAATATTCTAATGAGAAAAGTTTTTGCTGATTTCTCTTCATGGAATGTTCTAGAATATTCATCTGTCATACAAACTGGAAACATCGTAACCTAATGCGCTAAGAATGGGAGAAGTGTTGGACGAAATTGATCCACTGTTCACTGCATTGCAAACACATGATATAAGCTCAGCAAAAAGACTTCTTGAGGAAGGTGCAAATCCGAATCGACTTCTAATTAACGGAGTGACGCCATTTCACTTTGCTGTTGGTGCAAGCTCATCTTTTTCAGAAGATTTTATCAACTTGATACTTCAACACAACGGAGACCCAAATGTGTGCGACTCAAATGGTCTAACACCATTACATGTGGCCGCAATTTGGGGGAAAGCTCATCTTCTACTTCTTTTGCTTCAAAATGGAGCTGATATTGCCCAACAGGATGAAGAAGGTAAAACTGCAAGACAATATGCTGTGGAAAATGGCAACTCAAACTGTTTAATTATACTCAATGAATTTGACCAAACATTTCAGTTCTCCACTACCCAAGTTTACCCAAACCAAAGCGACCATCGTAATAATAACACTTGTCCCATGTGTCGATGTACTCCAAATCGGTTTAATCGTCAGTGTCCAGACCAAACTAAAAATGTTATAGACACTGGTACTGTACCTGATACCAATTTAAACCATTCCGATAATGGTCGCCCTACTAAGAGTCCATACAAAGTCTGCATAGATGCCACTTCTCCTGATAATTGTTATTCATTTCAAACACCAAAGAAGAGGCAAATTTTCTTCTCCAATTTGGAAAAGACAGTCATTCAACCACAAAACTTCTCTTCAGAATCTGGAGAAGAAATATCAGATTGCAGTTATGATTCAGCTTCTTCTCATCTTAGCGTAATGAAAGAAAATTTATCGGAAAATGAAAATTTTTCAACTCCGAAACTTAACGCTGTGTTTAACATTGATGAGAGTAAAAGGAGAATTTTACTTCAAAGCACAAAATTGAATATTAACGGTGACAGTAACAAGTCGATGTCTGATAATGTTACACCTAATGCTCCGCTTTATGAAAGTGTTGAGACCCAAGATTCAATTTATACTATCGCTGATTCCACTGTGCCACTTGAAAATTCATTACTGAGCATCCCCACTCACGTAAATGACACCTCGCATTTTTCAAATCATTCCATTCAAAACGTCACTGGCATAGAAACATTGCATTCAGATCTTGAAATTAATGCATCAAATTATACAAAGTCCGAAACACAACTTGATATTGGTAAAATGTCTGAACTGGAACAAAAATATGGAATTGATAATGTTGAAGAAGATGACACAATATGCCTGTACTCTGATTCAGATGGAGATTCATTTATTGAACATATGTGTCGTCCTGCACCGTCACTATCCCCTAGCAATGTGAGCAGACTTTCATGTTATTCCACAACTTCTGGTGAGACTACTGTGTTATACGATTGGAAATCCTTCATAGATGGTGAGTTTGAAGAGCTGAGCGATCACTTTAGTCCAGATGAAGCATTGGAAGTTGTGATACCACCCGAGGTATACAAATTAAGCGACAATGAACTAAGGAGTGAGTTAATTAGGTTTGGATTTACAGTCGGACCTATTGCACCAGGAAGAAAGCTGTACCAGCGAAGACTAACTTTACTTCGTCAGGGTGTAAATTTAAACGATGCTAAAACTTTAAACTCAGACATGCTTTACTCCCAAGAATTACGATGTTTTCTGATTGGAAAGCCAACGCCGCCCACTGTGTATGAGGATGATCAAATTTTGCGCCTGGAATTTGACAATCCTGATCCTTCTCTTGGCTTAAGGGAAGGCAACAATAAAGACTGTTTTAATTATTTGCTCTTAGACCCTAGAGTCACCAAAAAACTACCTTCACGAGCAAGTCAACTGAGTGAGGTTGAGTGTTTAAATATATTCTGTGGTGCTGTGTTCTACGTTGGTAAAGGAAAGCGATCCCGACCATACGCTCATTTTAAAGAGGCAATTCGCTCTGATCACTTAAAACACCCAAGTGCGAAAGTAAAACACATCCTAGATATTTGGAAATGTAACTGTGGGGTTATTTCTCTTAATGTGTTTCAAAATGTTATACCAAGTGAAGCGTACACTAGGGAAGCGGCAATGATCGCCACCCTTGGTCTACAACATTTAACTAACTGCGTCCGTGGCAATTGCTATGGATCTGCGAGTAAGTGGAGTTCGTCGAGGTTACGAAGCTATGGTGCGTATCTCTTACTATCTGCCATGCGAATAATGCTTCTAGAGGGCGAAAGACAAATTCGATCAACCCAAATATTAAACCAAACAAAAAGAAAAACTTAATTGGGTGCTTTGAATTATGAACAAACTTTTGTTTCTTCTGTGTTGAAAATTCATATTCATTTTTATAGACATCATTGACACTGCCTTTAGCTTTTGTAGAATGTTTTCTCACTGATGAGCGTTTCGCTTTTATTTACTTTTTTTTTTTATTTCACACCGTATATTTTCTTAAGACGACAAGCAAGTACATTAATACTGTGTCACACTGTTTTAGTAGTTTCTGCATATTTATTATTGTTGCAAACTACTGCCATATTATGGAAGATATTTCAAGTATTTTCCGGTTGCAATTAAGTGCGCAATTTTGTCTCTTTTGCTGTGTTTGCTCTTTTTAATTTTTTCTTCACGAGTACGACGCAGTTCTATCCGACTTCTTCATAAAAATCCCTTTACAGGACAGCGCAAAATTTAAGTAAGCACCAGGCTCTGATATGGGTGCCTGGGATCAATTTCGATTGCTATTTTGGAAAAACTTCGTCCTTCAAAAGCGACGGCCATTTGCAACCGTGATCGAACTACTTCTTCCTCTATTCTTTGCATTGTTGCTTGTGATTATCAGACAAGAAATTGAAGTAACAAATTATCCAAATGTGACGACATGGAGGTAATGTGAAATTTGTTTTTATGGGCTGTAAGTATGAGTATTCGTATATAATATTTACAGGTTATATTATAATTACTTTGATTTTGGTCAAGCTGCTACAATAACTTTTTCCATAATCAATATTATTGATTTTTAATCCAATTGTGTGGTGCAGAATATGACTGAGGTCCTTGCATCAGCATGTACTTGGTTTAAACTTTACCCGGTTGATATCCTCTACAGTTGTGTCTTTTGGCGCTTATTGGATGTTTCCAAAATCTAGTGGATATAACAGATCGTTCAAAAACAAATTAACAACTGTATAAACTGCTAAAGTAGCTTTGGCAACCCATCTGTTCGCATAAGTTAATATGACGAATATTGGCGTTGTGCAACTATAGTTCTTCCTCACAAGGCATGGGTATAAAAATCAGTTTGGTAGTCCATCATTATCCTGACAGTCCAGTCGGTTAGGTGTGTAGTCTTTCAATCGAAAGGTTGCAGGTGCGAAACTGGTCGCTAGCTAGTCGGGTGTGTCCTTACGCAATGCACTTTATGGACATTGCCCCCAGCGGATTAATGGGTTCTACGAAATTAAAGGAACTTGACTATCATACATAACACACTGCAATAGCTCCGGTAACCCGAAGGTGGGTGTAAGGTGATCTGATGATTGCCTGTGTGTTAACCCCCATTGGTTTTCCCATTTAGGAAGATAATCATGAATATCCTATCCTAACCTATATATCTTGCAAATTCACCTTTATTTTCTTTTCCTTAACAGTGAGTTCTCAGTGGACAATCTCCCCGAGTTTCCATACTCAGTCGTACCTGATGATGAGCACTTCAATGTGGCTTTCATGCCAAACAACGTTCCACAGATCCATGACATCATGGCTGTTGTGAAACAGCGGCTGAATGATGTCCCTAAAACAAAAGTTGAGCGCAAATGCAATATTGGTGAGTGGGTTGTTGTAACATAGTCACTGCATAAAACATTATGTCATTAAACTATGTCATGCCAGTTTTATTTAAGTTTGTAATGAATGTATTAACCCAATGTCCCTTGAATACAATCTATTATCATGATAAAACTCTTTGCTACATTAAATAGCCTGGTATAAAATAAATATTTTTTGGAACAATATGTTCATTTTTGCTCCAATTAACCTAAAAGCAAAAGCTTTAAGCTTTTAGATAACGACAGTAGCATTTTGCCATTTCACCAAAATAGCTGCAAGGTTCAGGGTTTAAAGAATATCGTGCAATAATTGAAAATCAATGTATTAAGTCCAGTTTTAATGCGAAACAGAAGTCCTGAAAAGAAATATAATTCAACAATATATTGTTGGGTTTTTGGTGATCTGATCTCTGTATAAACATTTTGCAGTTTAATCATACAAGATGCAAGTAATTGTTTAGTGCGTAATAAAAAATTTATAAACAAACAGGTCTTAGCTACGGAAACAGCTGGTGATTTCCAATATATGCCTGGTATTTTCTAACAAATGTATTAACTAATTCTGGACAGTTTCTTATCCAAACAAACATAGATGTTTTTTTTAAATTTTAGGAGTTTTATTGTTTTTATAAGTTATATTTATATTATGAAAACATGAAGTTGATTACCAGTCATTGTTTAAGTGCCCAGTTACAAACTACCAACGTTTTAAATAAATAACTGAACAGGAAACCACTAACTATTATAATGGCTGACTTAATACCACTGCTTTTGTGGGATCTATCCAGTGCATGTGTGTTTGATGGAATAGTTTGTGTATTTATTGTTTTATAAACTAATATTCCACAGATTTAGATGATCTGAGAATCATGCTTGAGAGCAATGGTACAGGTAAGGTATTCCATCAATGCTTGCATGCTATATATCGTCAGTGCATTCACATATTAATAATACCTCCACATATTAGCCATGGTGTGACTGAATAGTACCAACTATACAACATTGTCCAACCGTGCGATGCACAGTTTATGTATAATTTTTAAAAGTACACAATAATCCTACAAGTTTGTCGTCCTAAAAAACATAATGAATGCTTTAAAAATCTAGTATATTTAATATAAATAAATTATACCAGATACCAATCAATTCACAATAACTGTTGGTGAAATCGATTGTTTTTTCTCTAAACTCCCACCCCTGGATCCTTTTATCCAACTTATTTAAACACGAGTAATACACAGTTTGTTTGAAGCATGATAATTTAGTCAGTATATTTAATGTGCACAAAACAGCATCAACGGGAAAAGGTTTATTACAGATACAAAAGTTTTTGTATTTTGTTTATTCTTTATATGCGATTTACAATCCTACACAGATTCAAACACAAGTTCAAGTGTTCAGATGCCAGGTCCTCCAGCTCCAGGTATAATAGCCATGATAAGATAGTAAACCTAGTTAGTTGTGAAAGTTATAAGGTTTATTCCCAAGTTGAAAAGTTTATTCCTAAGCAAGTTCATTCACATGACATTATTAACAAATGTGTATTTAGTTCAAATTTTGAAAGTTAACTTCGAATTATCCGATTTAGGTCAAACAGGCTTACCAAGTGGAACCAACCCTCAAATGCAAACTGGAATGATGGTTCTGCTACGTAATGCTGGTATTTAGGAGGTTCTTTTAGTTAAATTAGTGAAATCAGTAAATAGCGATAATCAGGAAATTGAGGTGGTAATTTAGTGAAGTATTCTGCAAAGATGAGATTACTAGAACAATTCAAGTTGTTCAATTTTAATTTATTCTTTACCTCATGTACATGTGAAATGTCTCGGTGTTTTACCGCATTAAACTCAGTCAGTTAAAAAGATTAGTAAAGAATAAAGTTCCACAGCAGAATTTCTAAAAAAACAGTCATAAGTTTAAGTTTTAACCCAGGATTTTGACAATTATGTGCCGGTCAGTTAAATGAAATTTATATTTAAATACACATTGCAATTTTAATCCAATTCCCTAAAATTGGATTAAAATTTAAAAAGTATACTTAGGCTAAAAAATATTATAATAAAATTATTAAACTAAAAATTTTAGTTGAATTATTTTGCTTAAAAAGAGTTAAAATAGATTTTAAATGTATTCTGGTTGCTATAATAAAATACCTGATTTTCAACACCCCAGCTGTTAGTATGCTGGACTCCTTGCCTAGTGGAATGGAACAAGTGGTTGATGACATGGCTGAGGAATCCAATACAACCTCCTCTGACATGTTGGTTAGCGCAATGCTGAGCGATAATATCGATGAATTGATGAAGAACGTCTCAACAAGATACATGGAACAGACTATGGGTTAGTACAGGGGTGGGGCAACTTCTCTAGTCGGCGGGACGGTTATGGGGAAAAAAAGTTTTTAGTGGGCCGAATTATTACATGAATAATATTCAATACCTTAATCACATTTTTATTTACCAATGCAAGGGCCCCATTACAGGGTATGGTTTGACACAGTCTATGGGCCGGTCCAAATCCCTTCATGGGCTAGACCCGGCCCGCGGGTTGTTGCCCATGCCTGGGTTAGTAGGTGAAAATAAAAAATCTTTTTTTAAATTATTTATATAACCACTTTGTTACAAATTTACGTTTAATAATGATTGGTAATGGTACCAATTTATTTCTTTACAATCTTGTGTTAAGTAATAACTGTAGGTAAATTACCATTTAAATATGAAGTTAATTTTGAAATCTGGTAAAAAGTTATACTCTAATGTTTACTCTTGTATGGCATGTTTTTCGTGTGCTTTACTACTAGATTGTTTACTCTTTAATGTCACGCGCACAACATGTTACATGATTGAACCTATTTGGCTTGGAATACTGATGGACCGCTGACAAACTATCTTCATGACCATACAGTTGATATGAAGCCATCTTTTGGAGGATGGTAGTTATATTACATCATTGATATTAAGAGCGAATCACCCTAGGCTATCAACAGATCAACTGAAATTTTAAACGAATAAACACAAAGCAAAAATATTAATTTTTATGTTGAATCCGTTTCAACATGTCCTATTAAATAAAAATTATTATTCCAGCTTTTTTTATTTAAGCTTATTTGCTCTAACTGTATTACCCTATGCATTATTCAAAAATAAAACTTGCACTTTATACCAGATTGCTTGATCAGCGAAATGCCAAAGGAACAAAGAGATATGATGGATATGTTTTCAAACAACTCTGATGCAGATTCACCTAGTAATTCCAACTCTTCAGACAATGGTTCAAGCGATGCATTTAAATCAATTATTTCGTTTTTTGGAATCATTCCTAAAGTTAATCGTAAGTAGTTCTATTAAACCATTCGCTAGCGGCAGTCCATTGCCCAAAATACAGCTACACACTTCATTAGTTTTACTGGTATTTTACCATTAGTCATAGAAAAACGTCATCTTGTAAAATGTAAATTGACAGATCCCATCTTTACTATTTACAGGAGTCCTTGACTTTTTATTAAATCCATACAAAATGGACTAATTAAAGGTGTAGTAAAAGGTTTATTGTTAGGTTTAGTGTTAACTTAATTTTACAACTGCTCTTTTTAAATTGTATTGGCCCGAATGATTATTCATGATTTGTGATTTAATTTACCCCAACATTTAAAATGGTAGTTAAAAGATTAAGTTCACCCTGTGTTTATAAACATAAGATCACGGACACACACCCATTCATTTAACCTTATTTTTCATCCCAGTGGTTTCATTTGCAAGTGAAGACGATTTTCTCATCTATGTGAAGAATGACACCAACTTAAAGAAGACATTAGCTGGAGTTGTATTCACCGGCGATTTCACCAACAACAAGTTCCCAAACGATGTCAAAATCACGTTTCGATTCCATTCTGACCCAATAAGCTCATCAGCGAAAGATGATGCTAGATTCACTGGCATGTGAGTTTGATGGTTAAGCTTGTGTGGTGGACTGGACAGGTTCTTGGTTAGATACCTTATATCTACACTGGCTACTGTTTGGAGTAATATTGGTCCTAGGAAAGACAATTTTTTACTCATTTAAGTGCTTTTAAATCAAATCTGTTGTTTGAAAATAAGTACTGTAATACCATATCGTGAAAACATTTTATAACCTCAACAAAACACATTTGACTGTATAGATTGCCTTTGTTAAAATAAACATCATTGTACAATGTGTATAAGCAATGTAAAGAAAGCTTAATCTCCTGTGAAAGGATTTGATTATCTCTGAATGTTATTCAACTGTTTCTTGTTCATCTAATTGTTATTGAAAATGTTTCTTGAATTAAACTGTTTCATCCAGTACTGACACTTGGAAGACCAATCTGCTGTTTCCTGACTTCCAACTGCCAGGACCTCGAGAGCCAAAATCCTTTGAAGGAGGAAAACCAAAATATTACGCTGAAGGTAGTATAGTAGGTTTATGTGGTATGGCTGATACTTCATATAGTAGGTTTATGTGGTATGGCTGGTAGCTCATATAGTAGGTTTATGTGGTATGGCTGGTAGCTCATATAGTAAGTTTATGTGGTATGGCTGGTAGCTCATATGGTAACACGTTAGGCCATCATCTGAAAGGTTGTGGGATTGAAACTAGCTGTGAGCAGATCTATGATTGGGCATTGTAAACCCTTAATGATTTGTAACTAAATCCAGTGGTCTAAACCTGTACCATATCTCTATGTCGTATTTATTCCATTTTAATATCTTCACTAACTCGACTGTGGACACCACATACTAGTAAGGTATTGAAAAAGCTTAATGTTTTCACCTAGTTACCCTCGTCAATAAATGTGTGTTTCTTTGGTGACTCATGCCAACACACCCACCATACAATAATTGTACATTTAATATTCCAGAGAAACTGCTCAGTTAAAAGCATCCATACTTTACGCTGAATTTAATTTCTGCAGGTTTCTTAGCGCTGATGCACGCAGTGGATATGGGGCTGGCACAAGTTCTCGCCAATACTTCTGGTGTGGATGGAAAGGAAAATATGTTTCTTAAGCGTTACCCTTACCCTCCCTATATCATGGACACTTTTGTTAGTAAGTCGTGTTCGCATTGAAATCCATTAGAGGTGGAAACTTATCGTCAGATTTACTCCTTCCCACGAATCGAGCTATATTGCAGTGTGTTGGCTGTTGTGTATAATTAGGATGTTGCTACACTTTTAACCCACAATATCCCCATCATTTTATTTTAATCGCCTTTTACAATATCCCATTATTTCATTTTAACCCCTCATCATTTCTATTTTCCCCACAATACCCCGCCATTTTAATCCCATACATTACATAACATTGGTATCGGCGGGTCCATGGTAGTCCCGGGACCAGATATTTAGGCCATAGAAGGCACGTTACTGCCACACCCCGAGCTATCATCTGGGATATAGCGGTCAAGTCGGCCAGTATCTATCTTAAAGGAAGCTAACTAAAATCAACCCCCTACAGTTGCCATCCAGCGCACCCTGCCTCTTCTTGTGATGCTCAGCTTCTTCTACACCTCCCTGGTGATTGTGCGGAGTGTTGTGCACGAGAAGGAATCCAAAATGAAGGTGACACTTGATGCGCTTGTAGCTATAAATACCAAAGTTTTTATTGAACCTAGAGTCAAAATAAAATGCTGCCGCCAGTGATTGCAAAACAATGAAGTAATTATTTATCAGGCACAAGAGAGCTGCGAAACTAATAATATTTAAGCAATAAAAGGAAAACAACACTGAGATAAAAACGCGAGTGTTCTTCTGTTTGTTGTACTTATGCATGGTAATTAAACATATGAAGCATTCGCTCGAGTAGAAATAAAATGAATAAGAGCAGCATCAGAAGGATAAAGGAGTTACAGGTTGCCGACCCCTGCATTAACCCCATCCAACCACCCAGGAATATATGATGATGATGGGGTTATCAAACTGGCTCCATTGGCTGGCCTGGTTCCTAAAATATCTTATCTTCCTTGCAATATCCTGCATTGGGATGGCTGGCTTCTACAAAATACAGGTAACTTCATAGGCATGTTACGACAGTTATTATGTTTTATTTTTATTTTAAAACATTTTATTTAAGCCTCAATACCTGAATTTGAGTTTGGATTAATAAAACCAGGCCCATCAATGTGACATGAGCAGCAAGTGTCCAGCAACCTTTATAAAGAACTTATACCTTGTTATTACAATGTTAACTATAATATAAAGTAATTATGGGTTTCCTTCGGTTCCGAAGGGAAACACATTTGGATATATTTTTTCTGTGTAATGCTGGTACAAGCACGTCCGATTGCCAAGTCATTGGGTAGAACGCGTTATCGAATCAGGTTAAAAGTTTTAGGAATTCTAACTGGCATGCCCATAGTTTGCCTCGACTTGTAAGTTTTTAAAAAAAAATTCTGTAGAGAGCAAACATATTTTGATTTTACTCTGTTTTTTTTTTTTATTAAAGTTTCATCAGACAAACATAGTTAGTGTTTTGTAAACGTCTGTTTCCGTATCAAAATGCTTGTACGTCTTTCACAGTGATATTGATTAAGCAATAGGTGCTGTAGGGCCCATGCAAGTCAATTTAATCTATCACCAATATAGATGTTTATTGCTTTTGATTGATTGGAATTGAACAAATTTAACTGATACGCAACTCCTGGTAATGCATTATCAGTCCGTCGTTTCCAGTATTTCCTAATTTTTGTTTCTGTTACTTTACAGACGAGCAAAGGCAGTGTGCTGACTTATAGTGATGTCACACTGGTGTTTGTTTTCCTGTTTGCTTTCTCAGCCGCTACCATCACCCTCTGCTTTCTTATATCCGTCTTCTTCTCCAAAGGTAAACCAACTACCGTATCCCATTTGAAACTGATCTGCAAAAATTCATTTAGCACCGCTGAACTTGTTGCCAATAATTCCTTTTTTGTGATTGGATTAAAGATAACGTGTGGTAAAAAATGGGTTTTAAGTTCTCTTTAAAGTGGCTTTACTTAAAGTTGTAATTGGGAAGATTACCTGTGATATAAAGTTAAATTGATGGAAGTTTAATTTACCAACCTCCCTCCCCCTTCTTATATACCGTCTCTGGTGGCATATACTAAGTTACATACCTTATATCTTGTCCTCCACAGCTAATGTTGCAGCCGCAGCAGGAGGTGTGCTATATGGTCTCACCTACATGCCTTACCTCTTCATGCAAGACAACTACAGCAATCTCAGCCACTCTGTCAAACTACTGTCTTGCCTGCTTTCAAATGTAGCCATGTCTAACGGGTGCCAACTATTGGGAATGTTTGAAGGCAAAGGTTAGTGCTTTAATGCTTATGATGCGGCTCTTATTAACTTCATTGCTAGTTTTGCGAGCACTTTAATAACCATGCATAAGTGAAGCAAACGAAAGAACACTCGCCTCTTTATCTCACTCAGTTAATTCATAAATTTCCATTTATCATCGGTTGACTTATGCACACAGTTTGAGGATCAAAAAACACTAGGATCAATATAAAGACATTGCTACAACTTTAGTTTAACCAATAAAACCACCAAGTTCACTAAACAACTGCTAAGTCTTGCCCAACGGCAATACCGAATTAGTATTGATAAATCCTGTATTTGGTTAGCAGTCTCATACTCTACAATTAAGTACATAGACTGGACTACCAGCATGCTAATGTTGCGCCGCACTCAACATGTTTAGATTAACAGTCATAGTTTTGAAATCTGCCTGCTTTGACACCAATGTTTCTGTACAAGTCTTTGAACAAAATTTGTATCCCAAAACTGTAAATCTAGTATTCGAACACAAAAATCACCATTAACTCTAGATATATGTATATATAACCTAAAGGGTATCTTTTGTCTATTATTCAAATAGAATCAATGTGTAGATTGCAATTAAGTATAATATGTTGTATGAGAAGCCTGGTTATTTAACATCATTGTTCCAGGAACCGGTATTCAGTGGTACAATATCCACCAAGGGGTAACTGTGGATGATTCTTTCACTCTGCTTGAGGTAAGCTATATGAAACTTACTTTTATAAGGTTTTTATTCCGCCATTTTTTATCATTTTGCACCTTACATGGCTAAATATGCAGACTATCGCTTATCTATCTTATAATTAACCTTTAATTTGCAATGATGGGAACAAATCACACCAATAAACCTTTTTGATCAATTATTTCGAGAAATTGTTCAATTTTAAATATTAAATGAGATGTGCTGTAGTTTTCCATACAATAGAAAGAGGTTTATTGCTGGGAATGGAATACCACAGGGCGGTACAACACTGACAATCATTAGATTTTGTTGTGACCATCGCTGGATTATTAAGAGCTATTGTGATGTGTTAAGTGTGATTGTAAAATTGTTTTTTAAATTTAACCCATTAAATAAGACGTGAGGTGCTAGAGCACTACAAAGCGGACTCGGCCAAAACTGGCCAAAAAGATTCTGGTTTCTAAAGGGTGAATTCACAGATTTCAGCCTTCATCTACTATCTTGTCCAAGCACACAGACACAACTAAATGGTTTCGATCTGACCACCTTTTAGCTGATGGTCTGACACTGTAATAAAATAGATTACCCGCCTGGCTTCTATGACATTGCTATGACAAAATTTAGTTAACAGGGAAATTAAACTAAGAGTTGGAAATCTAACTGTCTAATTGCAAAATACAGGGATAAATATAATATTTCCATAACATTAATGTAATGCAGGTTATCCTAATGCTCCTGTTTGATACTGTGTTGTACATGGTGCTTGCTGTCTACATAGAAGGGGTGTGGCCAGGTGAATATGGGATACCCAAGAAGTGGTATTTTCCTTTCATGGTGAGTTTTAATGGAAATGAAGGCAGAACATCTAATAATAAACATTTTTTTTGTCGTTTCTCAAATATGACCCACTAAAAATTTAAAAAGTACCTTTTTAATATTTAAAAAATAAGAAAAAAGTCTTATTTCAGAATGACATAAAGTAGCCTATTGCTAGATAACTGTTTATTAATTTATTTAATCAATTAACTCATTTTAATTAGTTTGGCAATATTCTTAAATTAGTTTAGTGTACTTATTGTAAGAACCTCTTGTCCACCCAACTAAACCTTTTGGAAATTATTCATATTGGATGTAATCGCTTGCTCTTTTAATATTAAACTGTCAGTGAATTGTTAAAAGATAAGTTAACCATTTTAGAAGATTTGTGCTTAAAATTAAAATTTGTTGAAAATATTTTTAAACATCATTTTAAAACCAGTTGAATTAAATCTTAATACAGAGAAATTTTGTAATGTTGCCTAATTCTATTTTTAAAAACAACTTAAAGTAAAAATATTATCCAACACTTATGTTTGCTATTTTGGCCTAAGCGTGTAAACTTTAAACAATAAATTCAATTGTCCTTTCAGAAATCTTACTGGTTGGACACCCCACCTCGCCAAAAGTACATCAACATTGAGTCAACGGGAGAAAATGAAAATGAAGCTTTCAACGGGCAATCTATCAACGGAACGGACAAGGAGTACTTTGAAGATGAACCTGATAATTTAAGAAGGGTGGTTGAGATTAAAGGGCTGAGAAAAGTAAATTTTTAAACATCAAAATTATTATTTAAAAAATCAAAAATTATGAAAACATATTATTATTTTTTTTTAACCTGGCTTAGTTTTAAACTTATTATGTAGCTAAGGCCATTTTTGTATGTAAGTCTGTATATGTACTTATCGCGTTAACCTTTTGGTAACACAACTGTTCTATTAAAACACTACTGTTAAACATCAAAATTAATATTTGAAAATATAAATTATAAAATTATTATTTTTTTTACTGTCTTTAGTTTCGAACCTATTGGCTCATTGCTGAAACGTTTTTGTATGTTAGTCAGCATATGTATCGCTCCCATTGGTCATATGACTGTGATACTAAAACCTTATTAAACATTAAATTATCACACCAGCTGGTGCTGGTGGTAATACATTGTTAAACGCATTCCCCGTCAGCAAAATTTCATTCGTTCATTTAAATTCATGAGTTCAAACTGCACTTGGGCCTTAAACATGGCAGCCCTGACATCCCTAAGATTAACAAAAATTGATTCCTAAAGTGTCTAAAAATCATGAATTAATCGGAAATTTTTAACATTTAGGTTTTAACATAATGATTCATGTTTGTAACCCTTGTTATCCATGTTTGTAAGGTTTATAAAATTCTTATTGTATAAAGATAAAGTTGTCTATTATTAGCTACAGTAAAGTTCTTATTAGCCACATATTCCTCCAGGTGTTCAAATCGGGAACCAAGGAAAAAGTGGCCGTAGACAACCTGTCAATCAACATGTACGAAGGACAGATCACGGTGTTACTGGGTCACAACGGGGCAGGGAAGACCACAACAATGTCAATGCTCACAGGTTTAATATGATCAATGTGGAATAATAAGATAGGATGGGATAATCATGTCACAGAACCTTTCTCCGTTCTCTTATTTTTTGGGTATTTTATCTCGCTTAGTTTAGAACCCATAATGAGCTTGTCCCCAAGACCATTTTATTGTATGTGATTTGGGATATGTATCGGTCATGTTAACCATTCTTCCCCACAACCTTACTCCATTCTCTTGTTTTGTTTTTAAATGAGCTTGTCCACAAGATCATTTTATTGTATGTGATTTGGTATATGTATCATCATGTTAACCATTCTGCCACACGACCGTTCGTCAACTAAAAATTATTACCGGACTAAATTTTGAACCCATGATGGGCTCGTTACTAAGACGGTTTCATGTTAACCATTCCGCCACACAACCGTACTCATCCTGTTTCACTCCTGTGTTGTTGCCAGGATTCTTCCCACCCTCCAGTGGAGAAGCGAGCATCATGGGCCACAACATCACGGACGATATGAAGGGGGTACGGAAGTCCTTGGGTCTTTGTCCCCAGTTCAACATTCTCTTTGACCTGTTGACAGTGGACGAACATCTCTACTTCTTCGCGAGGGTGAGTTTGTGCCCCATGAGCAAAAGTTTGTGGGGGTGAGTTTGTGCCCCATGAGCAAAAGTTTGTGGGGGTGAGTTTGTGCCCCATGAGCAAAGGTTTGTGGGGGTGAGTTTGTGCCCCATGAGCAAAAGTTTGTGAGGGTGAGTTTGTGCCCCATGAGCAAAATTTGGATATTTATTAAAAAACAAGGATTTTAATATCTGAAACTCACGAAAACCCTTGATCTTCTGCAATATGTGACTAAAGATATTTATTAACAAAATTCCACCAAGTAGTATAAACAACTCAATCTTCCAGCTGAAAGGCGTTCCGGTGACAGAAGTCCAGCAGGAATGCGATGGAATGAGAGATATCCTGAAGTTGAATGACAAAGCATCAGCACAATCATGCACTTTATCAGGAGGAATGAAAAGGAAATTGTCGGTTGGAATCGCCCTCTCTGCGGGTTCGAAAGTAAGCAGGACTGATGCTGTTTGTAGGAACTTAAGGCCAAAAATCCATCAAATTTCGGGGGAGTAAGAATTCACTCAATTGTTGAACCCACGCGAGTAACACGGAGTATTTCTTCTAACAAAATATATTTATAAAACATGTTAACTCTTTCCGTCCCAACTCGCCATATATCGCGAGTTGGTGGGAAAACATGGTATCCTGCCTGTACATAAATGGGTGCAAATCTAAAAAACGATTTCTCCGCAATGCGTAATGGTAGAGACCTCAGCTATGGCTCATTCGATCAAGGAAACCCTATATTTTATTCTCTGTAATTTTCGTGGAGAAATATTAAAAATGCGAGGAGTGATAGCCTTTCTTTTTCAAGGCTTCGCCTCTTATTTCTATCGATTTAACACGAATTTACAAGTGACTAACTCAGCCAATAGGAGTCGCGTTAACTTGCGGAGAAGCTCTTTTTGTCAAGCAAGTCTTTCTTTACATTCTCTGTGAATTTCGTGCCGTTGAGAAAAAAAGGAGAGCGTTGGTGACGTTTTCGCAGCAGGCGTTTATGCTTCGTGTTCACCAAAGCATGAATCCAGCTGGGCCTGCTGAGCGCACGATAAAGAAAAAGGCGGCGAGACTAGCTAGTTCGGTGTGCCCTGCTTTGAAGAATATTGGATATAGTATTTGTGTTTGTTTGCTTTTGTATGCCCTTTTAACACTTCCTTCACTGTTCTTATTTATACTTTTTACTATTTTAGTTCTACAAAACTAAAAACTTCAATGCGTTTTGGTTCAATTTTTCATAATATAGTTAGAATAAAGGAAAATTTCAATTAGGAATAGTAAAAAAACTACTGAAGATACAAATACAGTTCAAATTTTCCTAAGTACAAAAACTATTAGACAATCTATATTCCAATTTTCATATCATTTGGGCAAACCAATAATTAGTGAGTATTTCGTTTGTCAGTGCACCTCAAAATTTTCAAAGTCGAGCAGAATTTTCTTTACATAAAAAGTGGTGTTCACTAAAGTTTACATAATATATTCTTTATTGGAGGTAGATTCTAGGTGTGCGGTTTGTTTAAAAGAGGGATAAATTATCTTTCCAACCATACTAAATATTAAATCATAGCATAAATTTGAGAAAAACTGTGCTAATTTGAAAATGACCAAAATTGTAAAAAACACTGCGGGACAGCATGTTTAAATTAATGCATTTGGCCGGGAGTGAAAGAGTTAATATACTTATGAAACAAAATAATATGAAACATGTTAAAACAAAACACATTATAAAACGATATTTAAATGTTAATTAGTTTTTTATTTTAAGAGTGAATTCTTACATGCACGGCGTGCGCCACGCGAGTAATCACACAAGTGTTACTCACGCAAATTTTTGGACATGCTTTGTCAAGAGACCTCTTATTCAATCAACAATGCCATCACACCCAGTTTTAATGGCACAGTGAACATTTGGTTGCCGGTTTAATTATTTTGCCCGACACAAACACTGGTTGTGCTTCTGTGACCGACTCTAAACTCCCATCTCTGGGATAAGTATCGTGATCAAATGAATAATTATCTCCTCCTATAGTATGATACTAGACGAACTGGAGACAATATTCATACATTCCCCACCACTTCTAAGTTCTACTATAGGTTTATGGTCCGAATGTTTGAAACGCCGCATTTATTTATTAAATACGAAAATAATTGCAGCATTGCGGCTATATGAACATAATAATCATCCCCTTCCACAGTACGTGATCCTAGACGAACCTACATCAGGGATGGATCCTGCAGCTCGAAGAGCGATCTGGGATGTCCTGCAGATCTACCGCACCAAATGCTCCATCCTCCTTTCCACTCATTTCATGGATGAAGCTGATCTTCTTGGGGATCGGATCGCAATTATGGCTGACGGCCGGCTCAGATGCACAGGTGGGAAGTTGGGATAAGATTTGTTAAATTAACTGGAAAAGTTGATCGATTTTATACGGTTATCATTGTATGGGTTTGCTTCCCCTAATTAAACACTAATTTTGTACATTTTCAGTGTTCTTAAAAAATTCTTGGTTTAAATTAATAAAACCTTTGTTGTGTGAAGTATTTTTTACTAACAAGGAAAAAAATAAATAAACAAATATTTACGGCCTTAATACATTTTAAAAAAATTTAAGTTTTGATTTGTTTTTATGAAATATATAGTGTTCGGTCTTTAAAAATAATTTGTTTTGTGTTTTTAAAAAGAAGTTTTTTGGATGAAATTTATATTGGCAGGCTCTTCAGTGTTCCTTAAAAGCAAGTTTGGAGTTGGGTACCATGTGGTGCTGACCAAGACTCCTCAATGTGATGTTGCTCAGGTAAGTCATTACTAGGAAACATCCTCGTGCTAACATGGCTTCCTACAACTTGTCTGTTG
>CH002992.1:134884-194135 GCA_000149265.1 Ciona savignyi | reverse complement strand
TTTACTGTTATACACACATTTTTAAATTTCCGTTTTCAAACTTGATAAACTCCATTTTCATTACACTTATACTCCATATCTGCAACCAAATTTTACTGACCGCCTTTTGTACATTTCAAAATACAATGAATGTCCCATTATGAACTTAAAAGGGAAAAATAATAAACTCGTGCATTGTTACGTTATACAGCTACTCTTAGTAGGGCGTAAACAATATTAGAAAGCAGGTCTTAAACAGGTTGCGCAATACAAAAATATGCGTGGAAAAATGACATCAATCAAGTTTGTGACAGTAGCATCAGCATTCACATTTATCCATGTTTCCACCAGCTACAAACAATACGAAGGCCATAGCGTGGTTCAACAACCAAGCCTACCACACACCCGCCACCACGCTGGTCTATATGGACCAGGCGTACATTAGGATGGTTGCCGGGATGACCAACTTCACGATGCAAGTGGTCAACTACCCCCTGCCACGTAACTCCACCAATCGAGTGCAGGAGCAGCTACTGGGGTGACTTGTTTAACATTCTAATCCTTGGATGGAATATTCATGTTTATCGGTGTGATTTGGAAAATGCAAGGGGTGTTAACACATGGTAAATTGTCAGATCACCTTGCACCCACTGTTGGGTTACTGGAGCTATTGCAGTATGTTGTGTATGATTCACACATTCATTCAATTTGGTAGTACCCTTTAATCCACTAAGTTCAGGTAATGTCCGTTAAGTGCCTTGTCTAAGGACACAACCTACCAGCCCAGTTTCGAATCTGCAACTAAATAATATTCAAATCATTTGATAATTCCATTTATTTTTATTTAAGTCGTTTTAAGATGGTTATTCATGTTTACCCCCATTACGGTTATTCATGTTTACCCCCATTAATGGAAAAACCATGGGGTTAGCACACGGACAATTGTCAGATCACCTCGCGCCCACCATTGGTTTACAAAGGACACAAGCAACTAGCTAGCGACCAGTTTCCTACCTTCAACAATTCATCTTCGACTAAAATATACCCCTACCCCATGTCATTAGTCCAGCAATAGAAGAATGGTGATTTAACCCCCCCCCCTCCTTCATTAATCAGGTCGTTATCTGGGTTCCTCATCGCATTCAACATCGTCCTCGGATTCTCCTTCCTCGCAGCCTCCTTCGCCATCTTCCTCGTGCGAGAACGCGTCGATCGCTCCTCCCTCCTCCAAGCTCTCGCAGGAGTCGATCCGTTTTGCTTCTGGCTCTCCACATTCTGCTGGGATTTCATTAACTTCATCACTCCATGTCTGCTCACAGTCGTACGTTGTTTTTCCATTATTGCAGGGCTTTCCAAACTGGGTGTCGTGCGATAATGTTTAAGGGTTGCAAAGAGTACATTAATTTCACACAAACGACTTTATTTATTGTATATATTTCTATCTGTTTAGGATTTTAAACGTAAAAAAGGGTCGTAGAAAATGTTAATAAATGGAAAGGGGTCATGTGCTTAAACGTTTAGGAAGTCGAGGTTTATTGGTTTAATATGGTTCTATTAGAAACCTTAAGATAAAAAAAATTCTGTAATTAACCGGTTTCTTACCCAAAGGAGGGTTGTAAGTGTCAGCAATTATTAGATTCCTTCCATGTGATTAAGTTTATTTTATTTGAATGGAAAGAATGAAGTTAACCTATCCATTCTTATAAAATTTCCTATAAAAACGCTAACCCTACACAGAAACATTAACACACCAAGAAAAGCAGAAAATCTAACCCACCTAGAAAGCTAACCCCATCATCCCACCAACAGATAATGTTCGCCGTGTTCAGTGTGAGTCAATTCACGGATCACGCCGGCATCGTAATCCTCCTGTTCGCTCTCTACTGCTGGGCCTCCCTTCCTCTGATGTACTCCCTCTCCTTGCTCTTCCAAGTCCCATCCACCGCTCTCGTCCGCATCACCATCGTGAACATAATCACGGGACTCGCATCCATCATCACCGTGAATGTGCTTCGAATCCTTGGTGAGTCTTGTACTTTGTCCCCCCTCACACTTCCTTGTAACCATATCTGACCGATTAGTCTGGTGGGTTAGTGTGTCGCTTGCAACGGGAAGGTTTCAGGTTCGAAACTGCTTACTAGCTAGTCCGTTGTGTCCTTGGTCAAGCACCATTGGGAAATTGCCTAAGCAGATTTATGGGTTCTACCATATTGAAGGAACGTGTAAATCATACATATTGCATTCCAATAGATTCAGTAACCCGACGGTGGACGCAAGGTGATCTGAAGATTACCTGTATGTTAACCCTTGGTTATCCCATTCATGAGCATAAACATGCATAAATTATCATACTTTCATGTGCTTATCCCCAGTATTAATTTATTATAACGTTTGTTTACTTCCATACAGCACTGAACGATGTTGCAAGCTCATTGGATTGGGCGTTTCTATTATTACCGCAGTATTGCCTCGGACAGGGACTGGCTGATTTGTACACAAATGTGGAGATGGTCAACATTTGCACATCCGACCCACTTCTAGAGATATTCTGCAAGGAGATGGGTACGTTAGAGTATTGGGAACATAGTTTTTAATAATGGCTTCCTTTTAAAAAAAGACATATTGTTTTTTTAATTTTTTTATCTTTTTTTTTGGTCAAATACTTTGACATAACTGTCTTGTTCGTCCAAAATCACCAAGTTATCTAAGATTGTCCAGAATGAGTATTTAAATCAAAATCAACTTTCAGAAGTGTAAGCTAGCATGACCCAAATATGTTG
Organism: Ciona savignyi; assembly: GCA_000149265.1. Classification (NCBI taxonomy): domain Eukaryota; kingdom Metazoa; phylum Chordata; class Ascidiacea; order Phlebobranchia; family Cionidae; genus Ciona; species Ciona savignyi. Next base: position 191,376 of record CH002992.1, on the reverse strand, counting down.
ATAACCAAAGTTGTAACTTTTATCGTAGGGGAATTCCCTATAATCGGAAAAAATGAATTTAAACTTTTTTCAGCTTTTGATTTTCTATGGATCATAGTGCCCAACTTAATTGGTCAAATAAATGTAAATAATTTTTTAATCCTGTTAGTCCACTTTAAATGGGTCTCCATATTGAAATAGTCTCTTTTTTGCGACGTGCTTTGTGCAGTTTAAAGTAGTTTGGTGATATCAAAAAAAATTTATTGTCATTCCCTTCATCACACCCACAAACAGCATCATCCTCCCCTTCCCTCTCAAAACAAAATTGTACAAGGTCATGTGATGTTTTAAGCGACCTTGCGCCATCAATGCTTCCCAGGTTACAACTTCCAGACGAACTTCCTTGCGTGGGAGTCGTATGGAGTCGGGAGGTTCGTTGTGTTCCTCGCAACAGAGGGACTCATCTTCTTCCTCATTCTATTCATTGTGGAGTTTGATCTTCTTCCCAGGGTGTGGAACTCACTGCGCATCATGCGAAACGCCACGGTACATCTCGTTGTTGGAAAAGCATCACCGTAGATAATGTTTTGCTTTTTAATTTAACATCTCATTTCTGAGTACACAAACCCCAAGCCCCCCCCCCCCCCCCCCCGGGCCTTAAATCATGTTTTTTATTGCAATTTGATTTAACAGGACACTCCTCTAAGTCCCCCCTAAAATGTTTCATGTAATCTGGAATTTTAATCTTACAAGTCATTCCTGAGCTCCCTCCCCCCCCCACCCTTGAAAATTTAATTTAAGTCATTCCCCCCAAACCCCCCATCACTTTAAAATGTTTATGTTTTTTTGCCTAACCACAACCTGAGTACTTCCCCCATTCTGTCCTACATTAAGCCGACAAATCTAAGTTATTGTGTGGCAGAAGCCGATGACACCGGATCGAGTGAGTTTGTTGGAAGATGAGGATGTTGCAGAGGAACGATCGAGGATCAACTCATCCGAGCTTCCCAACCTTGTTGCAACCGATCGGCTTATCATCAAGAACTTAAGGAAGGTGGGTTTCACTGTTCATGGTTGCTACATAACCTGTCATTGTGGACAACTTTTTATGTTTTCTCTTTGTTGTTGACACACTTGTTGATATGCTTGTTGACACACTTGTTGATGTGCTTGTTGTCACACTTGTTGATATGCTTGTTGACACACTTGTTGATATGCTTGTTGACACACTTGTTGATATGCTTGTTGACACACTTGTTGATGTGCTTGTTGTCACACTTGTTGATATGCTTGTTGTCACACTTGTTGTCGCACTTGTTGACACACTTGTTGATGCGCTGTTTGACACACTTGTTGATGCGCAAATGGACACACTTGTTGAATCACCTGTTGACAAACCCTCTAATGCGCTGGTTGACCCATCGATTGACGCTCTTGCATATGATATCACTCTTTGCAGTTAATTATCTTAGTGCAACAGTGGGCCACCCAACTACTGCATTACATTCCAGGTGTACAAGACAGGCACACGTTCCCACGTGGCTGTTGACAAGCTCTGCATCGGGATACCTGAGGCTGAATGCTTCGGATTACTCGGGATAAACGGGGCAGGGAAAACCACCACGTTCAAGATGCTAACGGGAGACTACAGAGCCACAGACGGCACAGCGTACCTCGATGGTTATGACATCAGAACCCAGCTACGCATGGTCAGTAGTGGAACACTATGGAATGTGTTATACATGTTGTGATTGGGATATTTTATAAAATAAATCTTTATAGGATAAAAAATAAAAATAATTCGCACAACAGAAAATAATAAAGAATTCAAAATATATGATTTAACTCTGGTAACCAGACTGTGGGCATAGGATAATCAGCAGCAGGTTTATTATTTTGGCTATTTTTTCCCAGCATTGATAATAAACTTGAGTGTGCCAATGTAATTATATGCAATGCGCTGCAATAGGTACGGTAACTCGACCCGGGGTATGAGGTAAGGCAGCATGCGTTATAACTAACAGATGAATTAAATACTTTTTTTTTCAATGCTGGGAAAAATAGCTATAATAAATTAATTTTAACTGTAACTCAGAACAGGTTTTAAAAAAATGATTTAACTGTGGTATTTCTTGAAATAATAGAGTTCATGTTGAAATTCGCAGGCGCAGCAAAGGATGGGTTATTGCCCTCAATTTGACGCGCTGATCGATCAGATGACGGGGGCAGAGACGCTGCGGATGTACGCACGACTCCGTGGAGTTCCAGAGGACGAGATACAAGCGTGCGTGCTCAACCTTGGTCGCATCTTGCACTTCAGTGAACACATCGACAAAGCGTGTGGGACTTACAGGTTACTGTCTGATGCGGAAAAATTTAAAATTTAGAAAATTTCTAAACTTGATTTTAAAAATAAAACCATTTTATATATCAGGTGTCAGCAACCTGTGGCTCTTTTATCTTCCTATGGCACTTATTAATTTAATTATTACTGTAACATACTGGAACGTTTAATAAGTTTAATATCCATGCATACAATTAAATAACCAGAACACTCGTGTCTTTATCTCACAAAGTAATGTTTTCCTCTTATTCCGAAAATATTATTAGTTTTGCCGCTCCCAGTGATTTTAACTTCGTAAATTTTCTAATAAAATGGCTCATTAAGTGAAAAGATGCCTACTCCTGCTATAAAAGATATGAATATAAGACTGAAGATATGGTGGTGGAATATGTATCTCTATAAATATTGCTGATGGTTGTGGGATATGATCTCTACCATTATTGCTGGTGGAATACAAATTATCATGAAACATGGTTTCCTCCCACAGCGGAGGCAACAAGAGGAAGTTGAGCACAGCGATTGCTCTCGTGGGAAGTCCTCCCGTCGTCCTCCTCGATGAACCGAGCACTGGGATGGATCCGGGAGCAAAGAGGATGTTGTGGGATGCTCTCGCTGCTGTGAGGAGCAGCGGTTGCTCCATCGTCATCACTTCCCACAGGTGGGCGCCATTTTGTCTAATAAAAAAAAAGTCTAGCTTAAGTTTTTTCACAAAAAAATATAAATTATTTGATTAAAAATAAGTTATTTTAAACAAAATAAAATAAGAAAATTATTTGTAAAAAGATATTTTTTACACCAAAAAGTATTTTTTGAATAAAAAAATAACTTTATTCACCAAAGTTTTTGGTTTCCTGATATTCTAATCCACTGAGATAAGAATGGTTGTCTGATTTCTATATATTTATACAAGGTAAAGTAGTTTTAATAGCACAAGGAAAAAGGCAACATTTGGGCAACCTTGGTGCAAACATTCATGGAGCAGTGGAAATTAGAGAGTTTGGCCAGCCTTTCATGTTATCCTCTAAGATAAAAATGACTGACTGCATCGTCAGATCACCTCCCACCCATTGAACGGGTTACCAGAGCTATTGCAGTGTGTTGTGAATGATTCACACGTTCCTTTAATTTGGTAGAACCTATTAATCGCTGGGTTCAGGCAATGTCCATTAAGTGCTTTACCCAAGGACACAACAGATTTATATATCTTGATGTCCAGTAGTTAACCACCCCCCCCCCCCTGTAGCATGGAAGAGTGTGAAGCGCTGTGCACACGACTTGCCATCATGGTGAACGGTAAGCTTCGTTGCATGGGAGGCCCCCACACCTCAAGAGCAAGTTCGGCGAAGGTTATGTCATTGAAGTGAAAGTCAAATCCAACGCAGAACTTGCCAAATCTCAGATTGAAGCAAGTTTCCCAGGTAAAGTAGAAAAGAAAATTTTAAAATTAATTTTTCGAAAAGCATTTTATAATAAATAGGACTCTTCCAATAAAAAAAATCTATATTTTTTATAGTTTTTTATCAAATTATTTACCGCTTGTTTAATCGATGTCTACCAAGTCCCTTGCCCAAGGACACAACCGACTAGCTGGCAGCTGGTTTCAATCCAACTACCCCTCGGTTTTGTAACACAAACATCTGACTTGACAGGCAGCACACTGAAGGATGAACACCAGGGCATGCTAACGTACCATGTCCCACAATGCAAAACTGATGGTTCTGATCTTAAGATTTCAATGGTAAGTTGACCCCCAAACGCATGAGGATAATTAGAACTGTTTGCTGCACAACACCTAAGCAGCTAAAGCTTTCATCCCACCTTACCAGTGTTGGGATGTGTGAAGCATTCTTACCATCCCCAAAAACAAATTTTTCATCTTTTTTAATTTCAGCTTTCAGCAAAAACCAAAAGAAACAAATTTTATTATTGGTTGACTTAAACTAGGTTGCATCCTTAAAAACTGCTCAGTTTTGTAATAGATATATTATTGGTTCGAGCAATCCGTGCTTTACCCTTCTTAAAATCTAAAAACGTAGTAGTTTTTTGTAAAATTCATGTACTCTTTGCGATTTTCTCTCTTAGTTGTGTGGAATTAAGTCGCTCCCCCAAAAATGTTGGATATCATATTATATTCATGTTTATCTTCGTGAAAAGAAAAAGCAAGGGTCAGATCACCTCGCGCCCTTGGTCAAGTTGCAGAAGCTATTACATTGTGTTGATTTGGACATTACTTTATTTTGGTAGAATCCATCATTCCACTTAGTTCAGGCAATGTCCGTAAAGTGCATTGCCCAAGGACACAACCAACTAGCTAGCGACCAGTTTCGAACCAGCTAACCTTTGGTTAAAAGGTGAGGCACTAACCTACTAAGGTATGTGGTCAGAATATTCCAACACACACCAAGAATGCTAACATAACATTGCAACACCCAGGTGTTTGAGTTGATGGAAGAATCCAAGTCCCAATCAAACATTGGGGATTACACCGTCTCTCAAACCTCACTGGAACAGGTGTTCCTTGGTCTTGTTCGATGGCAGCGCGAATCAACTGAGCTCTACGAGTCTGAACCACAAGAACCATCAGAACCCCTTATCGCATAAACCTTTCTTTTTAATTTTATTTTTAGTTAAAGTTTACAAGGCCTGCAATTGCTGTTACTTGGTTTTACAATCTCCCTTTTCTTTCTTTTTCTGTGCAATCAGTCAGTTACTGTGATGTTGCCTGTTCTGCTGTGATTTAGAACATAGAATTGTATATATTTTATGATTTTTCATACTAATTGATGGAAAGAGTGGCAATAGATTGGTATTTCATTCATATGTAACTAAAGTTATTTTAAATATTCTTTTTCTCTCACTATTCTCATTAATGGTGGATAATTATTAACTATATCACATGCATATTAATTCACTAAAGACATCTTTAACAGTATTTGATTGAATTTCTTTTGTCTTGTATTTGCAGTATTTCAATTGCCTACTTTTACATTTGAAACCTTGTTCCTTATGTGTTATTAAACAAGTACAGCTTTTACTACATAGACAATTTTAAAACAAGTAAAGATTTTACCATGTAGTCAAATTTCCATAAGATATATTACACCTTACATGACAAGGTATTGGCAAGTGAATGATCATTTTTCATTACATGTTCCTCTGTTCTGTTATTTCATGTTGAACAATTGCCTATGACATTTGATTCCATACGTAGGTCTTAGAAAGCTGACTTATAATGTCTGCCATAAGGTGTGCTGTTGTTCACCGGAGTATTAAACAAAGAATTTTGTCTTCGAAATATCTTCGGTTTGTCCGTGGAAATCTGAATGAATTTGTTACAGCCACTGGAGAAGTAAAGGTTTGTATCTTAAGTTCCTTATCCTTCTTTCATTACATTTAAGATTTAATAAACTGGTTTATACCAATCCTGATCTTTTCTGGTAATGTTTGGTTAAAATAACTACTGTTTTTAAAGGAACTATTCTTTAAAAAATGATTAACTTTTTTACAGATTCCACGTAAAGAGTATATGAATGAGTCGGTCACAAAAAAGAGAGCTAGACTTTATTGGCAAAGCAGGAAAAGAGGAATTTCGGAAAACTGTTTGATATTCAGTACCTTTTCAGCGAAATATTTAAACAAGTATGTCATTTAAGCTTTGGTTACATGGTCACACTGTAAACTTAACCAGTGTATAAAACTGTTATTTATGTCCACTTTCTTTTGTGTTATTGTATGGTAGTGTAACATATTTTGTTCCCATACATAGGACAATGTGAACAATCACTTATGCAAGGACTATTGTTCAACAGTTTAGTCTGGTGGTTTAGTGTGTCGCCTTTTAGCTGAAGGATTTGCGGGTACAAAACTAGTCACTAGATAATTGGTTGTGTCCTTGGGCACAGCACTTAACGGACATTGCTTGAACCCAGCGGATTAATCGGGTCTGCTAAATTAATGGAACGTTTTAATCATACACAACACACTGCTATAGCTGCGGTAACCTAAAGTGTTCTGAGGATTAATCGTGTGTTAACCCCCTTGGTTTTCCCATTCACGGGGATAAATACGAATATTCTATCCTTTGTTCAAAAGTAAATCCCATATAAAAAAGCCTTAAATCAAAAACATCTCAAAAACAATTTCAACCTCCATCTTTTATTGTTTCCAGTTTCAGTGAAGATCAGATCGATATTTATGACAAAATCTTAAACCAACCTGATAATGACTGGGAACTTTACTATTGGATGGTTGGTGCCAAGCCTGTGCCTCAGGAATATCAGAGCGAAATTATGACAATGCTGCAAGACCATTGCAGGTTGGTTTGGTATCTGTGTGTTGTGAATATCTGTGTTGGATGGTTCTTTGTTAACTTAAATCAACTACAGTATAGACCACCGCGCTAACCAGCAGCCATTATGTGAACGTTGGTTACGTCAGAACGTTGGTTACGTAAGCTTATTTGTAGCATGTCGGACTGTCAACCGTCATGATATGAGGATGAAATCCAGTTCAATCTGGGCAGTTACCTTCTCAGGATATAAAGATATTCATGTTTATCCCCGTTAATAGAAAAAACAAGGGGGTTAACACACGGGCAATCGTCAGATTACCTCGAAACAATTGCAGTGTATTGTGTGATTCACACGTTCCTTCAATTTGGTAGAACCCATTAATCCCCTGGGTTGGGGAATGTCTTTTAAGTGCCTAGGCCAAGGACACAACCGACGAGCTAGCAACTTGTTTCAAACCTGCAACCCTGCCGTAAAAAGGCGTCACACTTAACCGCCAGAAAAATTGGGTGGTTCACGGGACTAACACTTTGCAAATTGTGCTGTTGTATTTGAAATGGTAACAATGTCTTTAAACAGTACAATAACTCAAATGCCAATATTTTTTGCCACCAGAAGTTCCTGTGCTGTAAGTAAACTAAGTATCTCACTTAAAGTCTTCCCATGCCACCTGTCAGAAATGTGACTGAAATTTAAAAAGCTGCAACGTATATTTGATTATCCAACCAAGACGTTATACATTTCAGAAATACTGAAAAAGAGGAAAGATTTGTCCAACCGCCACTAAAATATGACTCTGCGGCAGAGCCTAAGTAGTTGTAACCGATTACACTTGACCTGAGAAGAACTTGGTTGGTATTTGTGGATTGTGCACGTAATATTGCTGTGCATGGTGCAGTGACATCTACCCATCCATTTGTGTGATGTGTTTGAAGAGTTTTGCACATGAGAATCATCACCTTGATGCATGTCTTCACAATTCAACACGCTGAAATAGCTTCGGAAAGTGGATCTTAAATGCGGGTTATCTGACTGTTTAATATGGATTTTCTCACCCCAGAATGGGTTATAAACTTCAACATTATTTCATTTTTTTAGAGCTGTAATTGGTGTTCTACAGATACCAGTTAATATTGCTGCCGAGAAGTTTTCGATTGACTACTTACTTTATTTGCGCTTTTTGTAGTTTTGTTACCATTCTGATTTCAATAAAAATACAACTTGTGAAAAATAGCCTCAATGTTCCGCTTTTGTATCTGTACTCCGGTTAGTTTAGAAGCATAATTGGCTTTGCATTTTCCCGCTCTGTCGTCGACGGTTAACACCACCTGTCCTATTCCGGTAGGTGGCAGGCGTGATTCGTATTCGAAATACTTTTTGTGCGTTTTGATCTTTGCTTATGGTTAATGTCGCTATTAAATGCATTCCTATGTATCGAATAAGTCGAAAATTACAATTAGAATGCAAATAGGGTGAAATTCAGTTTGAAAAATCTTTTTAAAGGGTGACTGACGTCTTGATGTAGTCTTTAGTAATTACAGACACTCTAAATTACACCCCATAATTCAAAATTTAATATCTCTGAATCCTTCACACCAAAACGACGCGACTTGATACCTTTTATCATTCTTTTAATTTTAATAATACGCAAAAAACTAGTTACTTTTAAGAAATATAGAGTTGTATTTGGAAATGAACGATTCTGCTTACAAAAAAATGGCGAATAATATTTTCTTGTGCACGGATATTTCAAAACAAATTTTTTCTAGAGATGTTTACTGTCAAAATGCCACATAAAAGAATATAAAGGATAGGATGGATATTCATGTTTATCCCCTGTAATCGTCAGATTATCTTCAGCTTCCCGTCGGGTTAACGGAGCTATTGTCGTGTTTTGAGTATAATTCAGACATTACTTTAATTTGGTTGAACCAATCAACCCACTGGGTTCAGGCAATCAGTTACGATCCTCCAAAATATAAGGCAATGAAATGATTAAACAGTTCTCTATTTCTAGAAACATACTGTAATAAAATGCACAAAACTTGAAGGCGAATTTGAGTGAATATAAACAATATATTATTCATGTACAACCATTCAAAAGTGTAATAAGGAATTACAAATACTTAGATTATAAGGCACATGTATAATACTTGAATCCAGTAGACAACAAAGAAAGGTTTTAAACATCAACATTTTGCTGGCAGTGTAGCTCGGTGGTAGGTGCAGTGCACGGAAATGTCGTTAAATTTGCGAGAAACAGTTATGACGCAACAGTGGACAATAAGCATAAACAGTAAATGGAGACTGCTTTGTATTTCTAAGCAGATTTTTTGTTGAGGTTTCGACATATAGCTGTACTTCTATCCAGTTCGCATATTAATGCGACCACGTCAGCGGCTTTGATTTATTATATTATTACACTGCAAGATTAGTAGTCATATCAAAATATATAGATTCTGAATTATTTAAAGAAATTTACTAGATTTATTTTTATATCAAGATAGTATTTGCTTTACTTAAAATAAAATTAGTTATTTAAGTTTAAAGACATAGTACTGTATAACAAAGAAAGGTGATTTTTGCGCCTATTTAATTGAAACATTATTCCAATGTAGTAGATAGTGGTTTTAAGAAGTTTAAATTATTCTGCTGGTATTTTATTTTCTCTTTTAATTTAAAAAGCTACGCGCCAACAAAAGACTTTGGAAAACTAAATTATGTTTGGTCTGAGCTTATTTGTCATAAAACGCTAGAGAATGAAATGACAGGCGAGTTTCTTGTAGTTTTAACAGCACAGTCATGATCGACAAACTTACTGTAAAAACTAAGGCACATATATTTAGTAGAATCATGATTCTTAAAGAATGGTTTCCAGCGACAAACTTAAGTTTATAAGTTAGTTAATTTGTATCGCTTGCTAATTCGTAATAATAGAATTTATCTAATTTCCTTCTTTAAAAGGTATGTGTATAATCTATTGGATCTAAATTAATACCCATCGAACAAATTACCACCATTTTTAGTTCGCCCTTTAATAGAAACGTGCGTATTTTTCAAGACAATTTTTTTATAAAAAAGTTGCAAAATTTAAGTTAAACAAACTCGGGTTAATGCTTTCGGTATAGCCTTCAGAATGTTTAAATTTTGTTAAAGTGGTGCAATTACGTCGTTTATACAATACAATGATTTCATATAATGCCTTGCCACATAGTGATTTAGCAATTATGCCACAGTTGCATAAAACCAATGATAATGGCCATGGCATTGGGTTGATGATATTCTTTAAAGTCAAGTCAATTTCTTCTTAGTTGCCCAATAGAAACTTTTTGTGCTTAAATAATCCAACCAAGGTAAGTGGGAAATGTTCATTCAGGAACGTCATACTCTCTGTATTATGACTGCATATGCTAGACTAAACTGTTGGCCAGCAAAACTAGTTTTAGTAAGAAATTCATAGCGTTTACATTAATTCACTCTGATAATAGTAAAAATACAGTTGTTACATTTATCCCATTTCTTCTTATCACTGAGGCTATTTTGTCTTTTGTTACGGTAGGTTAGGTACTCGTTCCTAGTTGTTACCGATGCTAGTGCAGTGTATTAAATATAGAGAATTTGCTGCAGTTTTAGTTTGAAAACTTTAAACTACTGTGTTCTAGCAACGTTACCTCAAGCAACTTCCGACTGACATGCTACGAACCAACTAGCGCATGACCACAGTCGGTTAGTTGAGTTATCTGAACATTAATTACATCAAAAGTTATGTAAGACTGCAATGTAGTACAGCATATACGACATATAAAAATCCCACAGCCTTGGAACAATAGGAAGAATTGATAATAACCTGTCGTTAGTTGCATTGCCTATTCCAAAGCATTCCCCAAGAATGATTAATAGTGCGTTTCCTGACACGAGGTTTGTTTACAAGTTATCCTATCCCTAGCTCTAATGACCAAGTCTTCTCACCGTAGGTTATTGACAAGGTAGTAAAGTGATGTTGCCGAAAGCCAGTGGTGAATAGTATAATAAGTTTAACAAAAATATTAATTATGTCTTCATAATGCTTACCATAACTCAATAGGAGTCCGTCGGTGGGCAAGAGATTTTGTAAAGATATCACGCGAGATAACAACGTGTATTCCCACCTCGGGGCTAAACCATCAAAACCCAGTTTTCTTTCCCTCTATTTAGTATATTTAGTCAAAACATTTTCTTCGTTCTAGGGATGAGCTTTACTCTTATGAAAATAAGTAAATGATGTTAAAAATAAACATTTAAAACCTGTGTTCCACCGAACAGAGACGTGATATTCAAGTCTTCATTTTCCGGTAAGTTTTGGAATACTCGTAAATTATTTTTCTTTTTAAATTGTTTCGTTTTTTTACAGTTTAGTTATCGCAGCAAAATATCAAGTGGATTAACCACACATACTTAACGTATGATTAAATATTTATTAGATATCCCGCATCGAATATTTAGACTGTTGGGATATATGCTATGTTGTAAACACTTGCTTTTATTCGACTGATTTGTGACACAGCCACCTTAAATCCACAGTTTCGCACAAGTGTTAATTATAAAATTAATCTTCTAAAAATATTTATACGATATCTCTACTATAGTTGTTCAGTTAAATGTAATATATACCTTGTGATTCTGTGATTTTTTTGAAAGTTTCGCCATAAATGCTGCGATAAACAACGTTTTATTTGTTATAACACAACCAATAAGATATTATCTACTTAAGTAATTATTTCGTATGAGTGGATGAAGTTCTTCCCCTTGTCTTGAATGAACGTTTACATTTGAATGTTGAAGTTATTTATCTGTGTAACCGCATTTGCCCTTCCCGCATATTACCGGGTAACGTGCCGTTGCGGTTATTGTGGCTCCGATTTTTCAATCGGCGTCCCGAATATCTTAATATGCAGATGTGGATCCCGTACTAATGGACAAAACACTGCAGGCTTTTCCTATCGGCGCAGTGTGACTGTGTGTTAAAGTGTTTGTATTGATAAACAAGCTGCTAAACAAAGGCGGAAGGTTATTTTAGTATTTCCGCTATGCAGGCAGTTTTTGCGTAGAAATCTGTGACAGCTTTTTGGCCCGTGGCTCCGTATATCAATAATTCACCGACTTTGGTGTTTGTGAGAGATCTTTCATGCAATCGCAATCGTATAGCATAAAATAAGTGTTGTGACATAAGTCCAAGCCGTAAGTACAAAAAGAATTATGTGTAAAGTATAGAATATTCAATTTTCGGGTATCGTTGACCCAAACAATTTGTTTGGCAGACTATCAGCAAAGTGTAATTCTGGTTGTATGTACAGTCTTATGTTAAGTGCGTAGCTGAAAACCTTAATTTTAAAAAAATCTATTGTTTGCGTCAGTTGATTGAAGCCTTAGGCGCATAGCGGTAGAAGCTCTGTTGATTCAATAAAACATAAAAACAAAGTTAAACTTGAATATAAAAACAAAGTCAAAAACTTGAAAATAATCGTATCTTTAACCAAAAACATGTTTTGGCGAGAATATTTTGGCGCTGACAGTTAAAAAATAAAGTTTGAGCGATTGTAGAGTGTTAGATTACTACGCGTGCAAAAATTAACACGTCGGTTGCATTTTAAGTTCTTAGCAGAAGGGAATTTGCGTGAAGTTCAAGATGGTAACTTGACATGGTCTTGCAACTATTTGTTCAGTGCTGCGTTACAGGGAACTGTTATATCTATGTACGTGTCTAGAAACCCCCATTTTTAAACAGCTTAATTCGCGAGCATAGTGACCTAGGTCCATGGTATTTCTTTGTATCGGCGTTTTGCTTCTAAAACAGGATTATCGTTTGGTTTAAAATCGGCCCTTCGTGCTGTTTATCGTTACGAAATCGTGTATATTTCACTTTCAAGATCCCAATTAACCCTTCGAGGTTGTTCTAACTTCACCGCAGTCAAGCACGACTTCGCTAATTATGTTGATGGAAGAAAACTCCCATTTTTCGACTGAATTAACCTTCCGAGTTAGCCGAGTTCATCTCCAGCGCTGTCTATTAAAACTTTCAACTAAAACCTCGCAAAAACGACAGAGTATGAAAGACCTACAATATGGTTTGTTGATTTCCGACTATTTGTGTGCGTCATGTGCCGACTCATAACACGCGAGGCCCAGCTCGTTATGGATCAGCAGCTTAGCTTAGAATTTATTCGTATACTTCTCCAGTACCAGGCAGATGGATTAGAATTGAGCAGTGTAAGTGTAAGGCGTTGATTTAGAATGAGCTTGCCACGGAAGAACATGCCAACCGTGTCCTCTTCATTAGTAGGGATATCAGGTTCGGAAGAGACCCAGCAGGTAGCGTGGATTGTTGTGTTCCGGGGTTTGTATCAACTGGTTAAATGAGTTGATACCGCTACAATACCCATGGATATATATTCATATATATATTTATGCGATACTTAACAATATATGTCTAGATAATAATCAATAGATTACAATCATAACTCGGCCTGCAACCAAATTGTTTCGAAGTATGTCGATGGCACATATTCGTAGGATTTTGCGTCACGTAATAAAAACAACATTATCTATCTTTATATGGCTGCGCAACAACCCCCGCAAACGATGTAAACCATTTTTCATGCTATTTGTTTGATGCTGTATAACCGATAGCTTCTGCCAGTGTGCAGGTGTTTAAGGGGTCAAGCCTGCAAGTGACCGGAGGTTGTTACACAGCGCACGTGTGGTTAGTGAAGTCACGACGATAGGGAATATAACTGGTAGATGTTGCGAAACGCTCTGCAACAAGTTACAAGTATCGTTGGCACACCGTTAGAGATACATCTCTATTTTTTAATCCTGGACTTGTTGGATTAGCTATACCGATATTTGTGGGATAATAGTCACTAACAGTAACGATGATATATAACGCGATAAACGTGCATTTCAGTCCGTGATTTTTAAACGGATGCGACGAAACGCCGAAAACTGTATAGCAAATGGATAATTCATCAAACAGGCGTCATATACCCGGCTACTGTGGTATATATTTTTTATATAATTCTGTCATTTGAAATCGGCATACACGGCTATTGTATAAACAACACAATCCCTTATAGAGGTATTTTTTTAAACCTAATTGTATTTGTATCTCTCGAAAATGTGTAAAATAATTAATCAGCCGATTGGTTACAGGATTTAACCTGATCGCTATAGCTAGTCGGTTGTGTCCTTGGGCAAGGGACTTAACGAATATTGCCTGAACCCAGATTAATGGGTTTTACCAAGTTAAAGGAAAGTGTCTATCATATACAACAGACTGCAATTGCTCCGGTAACCCCACGGTGGGCGCGAGGTGATCTGACGATTGCCTTTGTGTTAACCACTTGGTTTTCCCATTCACGGGGATAAACATGAATATCTTATCCTATTTACTTTAACCTCCAATCAAACAAATATTCAACTTTAACCTCCAATCTACGTAACAGGACAGCAAAGCAAGCAGCACTCAGCAACTGCCGACGTTCATTCCTCTCCCAGTATTCCGCTTCGTCGGGCCGTCATCGCCTCCGCCGGAGATCACCGAACGCCCCAAGAACAGCAAGGACCCTTCCAAAGCGAGAAGAAATACTTTAGCTTCTGTATTCTTCGGGAACACATCTCCGACCAGATCATCAAGTTTCAGTCAACCGGATTCCAAGTTTGTGACATCACCACTTGTGACATCAGAAGCAGGTCAGTGATGTCACAGAACACTATAGTGATATTTTAGTATTTAGGATGTAGTAGCCTTAAAACAACCAAATATGCATACTAGCTAATTATGTAGCTTTTTAAATGTCCTTAAAACAATTGGATTGTTAATCAAAGTAAAAGCGGATGTATCAGTTTACATACGAGTCATTTCGGACGAAGCTAGCTTCATTCCATTTTTAATAGAAAACGCATTTTTGTCCGACCGATTAGGCCAGTGGTTTAGTGTGTTTCCGCCGAAGTGTTGCCATACGAAACTGGTCGCTAGCTAGATTGTGTCTTTGAGAAAGGCACTTAACGGATATTGCCTGAAACCAGGATTAATGGGTTCTACCAAAAAAGAAACATCTGAATCATACACAACAAACTGCAATAACTCCGGTAACCCGACGATGGGCGCGAGGTGTTCTGACGATTGTCCGTGTGTTAACCTCCTTGGTTTTCACATTACCATAAACATAAATATCCGGGCAACATTAAAGGAGGAAAAACGGGAAAGAGAAAAGCAGGAAAACTGGACACTAAAATTACGACTATTAATTTAAAACCTTTCCTAAACACTAATCTCAAACCCAGAACTAACCCTAACTCCAACCTCATGTTTAAAACTAACACTTATATCATAATCCCAATCTTAGTGTTTCTCTCTTTTCTTTTTTGCCTCTTTTTAGTTTTCCCCGAATATCCTATCGTACCAAAAATATGCTACTTACATAGCACAATATGGGCTAAGTAGGACAGTATGGACACTGATTGCAGATGATAAAACACGTGGTTTTGCTGCATGGCACAGTTTAAGACTGATAATAAGGTTTGATTATTGACACGATGCCAGAATAATATGAAACAAACTTCCCATAAGTTGTAGAATTTGCCGATTCACAAATAAGTCGTGCTCAAGCTAATTCTGGCTGGCCTTGTGATGGAAATTACGTCACTACTTCAGATTAATTCTGCGACAAACTGATGCATTTGGGAAATGACTGTTGATGCAACGAACGCTTTGTCAAAACACACACGCAGAATTTAGGTTGTTTCGCGATCTGCCATGACTTATTTAAATTCCGAATTATTAAGTTAGATTCTATTGCAGACTAAAATTTAAACCAAAAACGGGTAGAACACGACAGAGCAAGTGTAGTTGGCTAGTGTCAAAACAGATGACACTTACGGTCTTGTTGTCAAACAAAGTTTGGTTATTCATCTGTTTAGGGCTTTAGGCTTTACCTGTTTTGAGTTGTAAATTGTTAAACTGGACTAAATTATTTTACTTTACTAAAATTTAATCTACAGCCTGTTATATTAAGGTTATATTGCAGTGGTGTGAAATATGCAGACGAGATAGCGCTTAGACAGGGACCACTTGTACTTTAACATAACGGTCGTTTCCAATTCTATTTTAAACATAGGTAGCAAAGCTAAGAATGAGAATGTATGAGATGGTGTTTACTAATGTAGTTAGGTGAGATTCCGAGGGAATTAAAGCTTCAAATAATCCTAGCTGGAAGGTGTTCGTGTATTTGCCCGACGAAGCGTTATTTATATTGGTAAGGCAATATAATTTTGTGATTTTCGTTGCGTAGATCAACTACGCATGGAAATAAGAAATAAAAATTTACTATTTAACTTTAATTTTAGTTCAGAGTAAAATAGGCGATTTCACATAACTAAATTTGGATTGAATAGTAAAATGATGGATGGAATAGTAAAATGTTGAAAAACATGGCAGATCAGCTATTGTTTCTGGTTGTGTTTTAGGTACAAGACTTTTTTGTATGCAACCCCTTTTTGTTATTTTGTATTAACTTTGCAGTAGCTTTTTTAGTACAGTTGTGTAGTTTGTTGCGTTATAATTAACCCACAGAACCAAGTGCGAGATTTAAATGGGAAAAGAAATACAGTAAAATGCAGTAGAATAGAAAAAGCTTAAATAAAACGAGAGCTACTGTAAACCTGTGGTCTGTAATTCAGTATTTAAGTATATCAGTGTGTCACATTGCGTTGGCTGTCTAGGAGCCACGCTTGCATGTAGTTCATGTCACACACACACACAGTCAACTCGATAGAATATACTGTTTACAGCGTCGACCTAGCTGTTCTGGCCTTTCTGTTACTAAACGTACCGAACTAGTGCCCTAAATGGCAAATTTCAAATTCCCCAGTTTATTATTTAACGACTCACAATATTAGTGCCCCATTTTCCCTTTTTAAGTTTTTTTTTTGTTTTTTTTTATATTCTGATCGGTTTATTTTCAGTGGATAAATGAGTTAAGGCCAAACTGCACTAACATTGTCGCTTTGTCACGTTTTTATTTTGATTTCGCATTCAATCCATGCTTCCAGCGTTAACCAGTAACAATATGCGACCTTAGACCGCAAGAAATTCGACACCGAGAAACGTCACAGCTTACCATGCACCACCGGACCTCTTCTTAGCACTGAACATCTCGAGAATAACAAACAGGAAAACGGAGGAAAATTAAGAAAACCGGCTCTTGCTGACGGTAGGTCCATTGCTGGTTCTCGTACGTGGGGAATTCCCATTTATATTATAAATATATTTATATACGGAAATATCATTTTACCCAATTTTACGACCAAATTAATTGAGGGAATACCGAGTAGTGGGTTATAAATAGACAGTGTTAGCCGCATCGGTCTATTAGCAAGTCCATTACATTGCCTTATCGGAAATGTGTACCAACAATTAAGTACAAGTAGATATATCGTCATTTGTAAGTTACCTGTATACGATCTGACTGCGCTCCTAATCTTGCAAAACCGGTCGAATAGCACAATCGAAAATAGCGTCGGTGGTCTATAATCACCCGAAACGTTTCGGAAATAAACCTAGCAATACGGTGGTGTTCTGGGACAGGACTTTCTACGGACATCGCCTTAACCTAGCAAACTAATGTCAGTTCTACCTAAAAAAAACTAAAGCATTGTCTTATGTATATCTGACACACTGCAATAGCTCCGATTCGTACGACGTAATCTAATGATTGCATGTAATGGAAACTCTACCGTGTTTTCACATTCAAGAGGAAAAACATGAATATCTCATAATAAAACTTCCTTCTCCAGAAAAGGCTATCAGCACAAGTCTCGTCACTTTACGAGTGAGAGCTGGAGCACGACCAGTGCCGTACAGCGGATATTTCGACGCCGATACCACTTCACTGAGCAGTATGTCTAACTCTCAACGCCAAGGGTAACTATTTGTTGGACTAAATGTACGTGATTTTAATATTGATCAATGACAAAAGGCTTTTTGCGCGATTGCCCAGTTGTTTTTACACTTTGGCGTTAGTACAACGGTGTCATGTAACCAGCCTCCAGAATTATTAATAAAGTGTTTTTTTTATTAAATTGGACAAATAAGTCGCTCAAAACAGTGGAAAGTAAAAAACTTGAACAACTCGATAGCAGCATAGGATATTGGGCCGTGTCGTTCCTCACGGCCTGTTGCGTTGTTACTACGAATCGAGTCACGTGGGCTTTATGCATAAGTAATGAGAAGACACACAGCAAACCATAGGGTTCGGACAATTACTTCTTTACTGCGTTATCACATTGGCAATCGTCGGATTACCTGGCTCACACCATCGGGTTATCGGAGCTATTGTTGTATGTTGTTTATGATTTAGACGTTTCTTCAATTTTAGTATAACCCATTAAATCATTGGGTTCAGCCGATGCCTATAATTAGTGGCTTGGCCAAGGTCAAAACCGAGTAGTTAGCGACCAGTTTTGAACCTGCAACCCTGTTAAAAGGCGACAAACTAGTTAGCGACCCGTTTAAACACTAACCCATTCAACTATTCGGCCTGATTTGGAATGTCGTAATGTACCTTAGTATCCACACGAATAACCACACAGAACCTCCGTTCGAAACAACGACCACAGAGACGGACAGAACCATGTATCAGGGGGTCGTGCAGTGGCCGACGTGGCAAGAATGATGGTTCCATTGCCCCGTATGATCGATGACCAAGGAGGTAAGTCTACACGCCTTAGGTTCTGGTTTTATATCCTTATTTTTTACCTTAGGCCAAACTCGACAAAAAAATATTTACATAAGTATCCCCATGAGCAGCAGAATGGCGTGTTTTTAAAACTACTTGTAGTGGCTCATGATCTATTTTGCAATTCGTGTTTTTTCGGTAAATGATGCTAAATAAATATCATTTTAATTAAAAGTAGGGAAAAAGAAAAGCGACATACTAATATAAAGAAAGTATGACTTTGTGTTAGGTCTTTTAGTACAGGTTCTGGTTAGGTGTGTGGGCGGCCGAAGGATTGCCGATTCGAAACGGGTCGCTAGCTAGTCAGTTGTGTCCTTGGGCAAGGTATTTAACGGACATTGCCTAAACCAAGCGGCCCTCTTAATGGGTTGTACTAAATTAAAGAAACGTGTGAATCATACAAAGCACTCTGCAATAGCTCCGGTAAACCGACGGTGGACGCGAGGTGATCTGACGATTGCCCGTGTGTTAACCCCATTGGTTTTCCCATTCACGAGATAAATATCCTATCGATCGTATCCTAGTCCTAAATCACCATCCATTTGATCCAGGTGAATTAAATAGTCACGAGTTGGATTTACTACATTTTGCCGCCGAAGGAGATCTGGTTGGCCTTCAAAATCTGTTTCAGGAACAAACTTATTATCTGTTCCATTTGAACGTAAACTGCGTGGATTCGTTGGATCGCACAGCACTTAGCCTTTCCACAATCAACCATCATTTGGAAGTTGTCCGATTTCTATTAGGCGACGATGTTGGTGCGTGTTGTTTTTGTTTTCTTGTGACGTGGCCACCTGTGTGATTTTGTGTTTGTTTGTACGTTTGTGTTATTTTGTGTGTTTGTACGTTTGTGTGATTTTGTGCTTGTTTGTACGTTGGTGTGTTTGTGTGATTTTGTGCTTGTTTGTACGTTTGTGTGATTTTGTGCTTGTTTGTACGTTTGTGTGATTTTGTGCTTGTTTGTACGTTTGTGTGATTTGTGTGTGTGTTTGTACTTTTGTGTGATTTTGTGTGATTGTACGTTTGTGTGATTTTGTGTGTTTCTACGTTTGTGTTATTTTATGTGTATGTTTGTACGTTTGTGTGATTTTGTGTGTTTGTACGTTTGTGTGATTTTGTGTGTTTGTACGTTTGTGTAATTTTGTGTTTGTTTGTGT
The DNA here is from genome assembly GCA_000149265.1 of Ciona savignyi. Taxonomy (NCBI): domain Eukaryota; kingdom Metazoa; phylum Chordata; class Ascidiacea; order Phlebobranchia; family Cionidae; genus Ciona; species Ciona savignyi. Next base: position 171,833 of record CH002992.1, on the reverse strand, counting down.
GATTTTGTGAGTTTGTACGATTGTGTGATTTTGTGTTTGTTTGTACGTTTGTGTGATTTTGTGTGTGTGTGTGTGTGTTTGTACGGTTGTGTGGTTGTGTGTGTGTGTGTGTAAGCTTAGGAACTGGTTTGTAGAATCAAAGCTATTGTCACTTCATTATCACGACGCCTAAATTGGCCGTGAGCGTATTTCATGTTTATCTTCCCATTCACAGTTGGAATTAAACTTGGTGACGCGCTGTTTTACGCGATTCAAACTGAGTTCATTGAAACTATTGAGTTGCTGTTGGAGAAAGATCCGCAGACCTCATTACAAGTCCAACCCGGCACTACATCTCCGTTCGAACCAGGCCTCACACCTTTCATGCTGGCCGCGCACAAAAACAACTACAAAATACTTTCAGTACTTTACAGGTCAGTGTTAGTCAAGTGTCATGTTTTATTCCCGTGAATGGAAAATTTGTGTACGTTTGTGTACTGTCACATGCCCAACCTACTGGATCATCTGTTTTGCCTTTTAAAGTTGAAAAAGGAACGCAAATTTATAAAACAAACATTTATTAAATCCCCGTTTTGGAAATTTGGATTTTATTGTCAAATTAACCGTATTTCGGACGCTAACTTTAACAACTGTGACAGGCACATAACCGGTATTTGGTTATTATTTTGCTAGGTCTAGCTTCGAAGCTAGTGCCAGTGAACTCCTCGCTTAATAAAGTAGGAAAGAATATTCATGTTTATCCCCGTGAATGGAAAAACGCAAGGCAATCGTCAGATCACTTCGCACCTACCGTCGGGTTGTACCGCAGCTATTGCAGTGTGCTGGGTATAATTAATAGGTTATTACAATTTGGTTGATCCCATTAATCCACTGGGTTCATGCACTGTCCGTTAAGTGCTTTGCCCAAGAACAAAACCGATTCTGCCAGCACGTTGCAACGATCAGCAGTTTATTTCACAACGAACTGTACGTGATGTAGAAATACAATCATCTCGTTTCTTATAAATCAACCGACAAACCGCCAGTACACGTCACTGATGGCAAATCAATTTTCTTTAGACTCCCCGCATGTACAATAAAAAGCACATATAATCAAATATGGTGTCATACCACTTGTCCTTTTACATGTTGTCGAATACTAGCTCAAGCGGAAATGACGTCATCCGCGATAAGAATAGATACACCGAACTTATATATAATAATCCTTATAAATAAATTGCTATATATATATTGTACCGAGCTAATTTTGTTCCCATGATCGGCTTGTCACCAAGGCTTTTTTCGAGTTCGGTTCGGTAATCAGTCGATTATACCGTTCTGCTACACAATTGTTATGATATATTTATTTCATTTGGAAGCTGTCTTCGTGTCACCACGGAATTTAAATATTTCATGTGAATTCGTCTCGCTGCTTGGCTTCTGAAGCCCCAGCACTTCATACAAGTGTAACAATCCTTACCACATACTAATACGCAATAAATAAAAACGCAATAAACCGGACTGCCCTGGGAACGCGTCCAAATTGCTATACGACGACACGTATTATGGTGTTGCCTGGAATCATGGCGACATTTGCCTGGTGAATTGTTAGCAAATACCCAACGTGAATGAAAATGACTTGGCATTTATCCAAGGCAGACAAACGTAGTTATAAGCTCACTAAATTTGTTTAAAATAAGGTTTTAACCACACATGACTCAATTAGCATATTTTGCAAGTCAACAACCACTCTTTGAAACTCCGGCTTAGTGTCGTTGTCTAATATTTTAGCTTAGTTTTTTAGCTCCTTCGTTAAACTATAAAGAAGAATTAGATTATTAATTAAACAGAAAGAGACAGGATAAAACGGGAAAACTACAGTAGTTATTTAAACACGCCAGTGAATAGACACGGTATAACTTTACTGTTCATCGGCTGCAATTTTGACCTCGCACTTTTCGTCACTTTACCATGTCCAATTTATTTTATCTGTGTTATAAAAACTATTTTAATAACCTAAAAAACGCTAAGGGATATTTTGATTGACCAATATCGTACAAAAGAGTTTAGCAGATTGATTTAAGTTATACATACGTTGACACAAACGATCATGCTGTGCATGATTTCTCTTTTGTGAATAGCCACAGCAAGAGAATTCCCGTCAATTCCGAAATCTTAAAAATATGCAAAGCAATTATGTAGTAAAATAACCCGTAGTAAAAAATAAGTTTTCCCATTATCTTGGGACCGGATTATGTATAATCCTTAATTTTAATTTAAAAGTATATAGTGATTAAGGAACAGTAGTATGTAGTAAAATAATTTAATTTACGCTTGGAAATCTCTCACAATGTATAAAAATGAATAGTGGAAGCGAGGAAGCTCTATATTAAAATGGTGATTAGAAAATAAACATTCGTTTAAGCATTGTATTTGCTTTGTTTTCTATTTTTCTCTCACCGTTGTCCATAAAAATACCTTTCCGCCCAGGTACTCTCATCGTTTAATATTTAGCGATAACGAGCTCTTACATGATGATCGCTTCGACCCATATTCCTGGGACGCCGTCATGGAAAGACTTCTGCATTACAGAGCTCGCGCTAGTCCGGCTTTTATGCTGCTCATGTACAAGTAAGTTTGCCCAATCATTAAAACCAAATCCACAACATAGAAAGCAACAGAGTATATGGCATTTAGCATGATAGGAGGTCCTGGGTTGTCCTGCGAGCTGCAACTGATCAGAGTAAAAAGGCCGTTTGATCTAACCCACTCTCTATTCCGTAATATTCAGATAAAGCACCAATATACATTACCTGAACCGATTGGATTATTTTGGTAAACTGAAACAGTAACGCCTCAATCATATTTAACACAATAAAAAAGCACCAGTAGCCAGCCCTGCGGTAAGGATATATAATGTGACAAGTTACAGAAGCTCGCGTTCTTTACCATTTTACCAAGAAATTAACTTTTCTGTCTTAAGCGTTTTGAGCTTATGCTCGTCCATATTTTTCCCACTCTATATTGCATACAAATTCCGACTATATTGAATTAAACAGTGAAAAGGGAATGACGTGGGACCCTCTCAACTCCTCCATGGACCTCTTCAGTGAGCTGCACGAGCTGGCAAGGAGAGAAAGAGAGGTGGAAGAAGCTTATGTCCAGATGGCGATTCAATGCGAGAAATTCGCTCTTCAATTACTAGAGGTGATTGAACGTTAAATGAATTTGAAATCGCTTTTCAAGGGATGGGAAATGGGGAGTTATAACGCGATAAATACTTAAATTAACCGTACCTATCTTTGGGTTACCGAAGTAGGGTTTCAAGAAGGGGGGTTACCCGAGTTAAATTATGCTTCTTTTGGAACGGTCGGGTGGTCGATTGGTTAACTCGACTGATCCATTTACCGTTTCCTATATATATATAAACGTTTTTGGTAAGGAGCCGATATTGGGTTCGAAACTTAGCCAGGATAAATATAACTGTCTTTTTATTCTTTATTAGTAATTTGTCGCTGAGCTATTACAGTGTTTTATACGATTAGACCGTTATTTCTATACAAATGAGCTAACTGGTCGACTGGGCAATTTAACCTTGAGCCGGTAAGAATTAGTAATTTTAATTTTTGAGCATTAATTTAGGTTATAAATCGTTGAACAGGAAGTTAGGTCAGCAAACGAACTCGCCGATTTGATGAGATATGATCTTGATGACGACATGGATGACGTCAGCGTTTTAGAAGATCCAACAGACAATGACATGATCACACCTGAGAGAAGGCAGAAGATTCGAAATTACCTCAAGCCGATCAAAAAGGTAAAAAAAAAGCACACAAAGCCAAACACACTAATAATACACACAACCAGTCTGTAAGTTCAATATACAGATTTTGGTTGATTTCTCAGTCTTAGCTTCGAACCGACGATCACTAGATGAATTTCTAGGTATATTTTATATGCCGCGTCAAGATTAGACTGCGTGGTACGTTCGTGTAGCCAAACATATAACACGACGGATACCGAATAACATACAAAAAAAGTCTTAGCAACGAGCCCACCATGCGTTCGAAAATAAGTTGGTTAAAAAAATAAAAACATTTGACCGCTTTAAGCATTCGGCCACATAACCCCCCTGTTAAACATAGTTGTCATTTGATATGTTGCTCTTTGTGTAATCTGTCGCTGTTAGGTGAATCTATTCTCGGTTTGAATATCACTCTAGCGTATTATAATCTAGTTATACAAGTGACGTAATATTACATTCGCCCTTTATTATTCGTGACGTAATATTACATTCGCCTTTTATCGATGTTTAACTTCTTCCTCTTAACAGGCAATCAAATACGAAATGAAAGATTTCGTAACATCGGACAACTCGCAACTCGCTTTAATTTACATTCAAAAAGGGCGCATGTTTCGAAGGCTCAAAGGCGTCAAAGGAAGTTTCGTTCAGGTAATATTACTCAAAACAGTACGGTCGTGTGGCCAAATGGTGAACTCAACCGATACATATACCAACTACAATACAAAAAACGGTCCGAGTAACGTTCCTATCATGGAATCGAAAATTACCTCGGTTAAAAAAAAATATTACTCAAAAGAATAAAATCTGTCGCTTTGTCGGTTCCGAAAGAACCATTAAAAGCATTTTGTACACACTTACCCTATAAAATACAAGAATTTTTTTTATATTCTGTATACACAATAAATCTATCGGTCTAAAACAATTTGTTTACAGGTCTTACTTGGCATGTTGTTTCCCGTTTTGAGCATGGCGTTTCTTATTGCCCCGCAATCCTCATTTGGTTCTTTGATGAAGAATCCAACAATCAAGTTCTGGTGCTGGGTCGTGTCAGAGGTCGTCTTCGTTATTATGCTTCTTCTCAATACAATTTTAATGCAAACAAATACTTTCAAAGAGTTCGACGCGGTAAGTTAGCTAGCTGGTAGTTGGGTGGTAAACATAAACCAATTACTATCGTCGCCTAAAATAGTCAGCATTAGGCGGCTAATGACTAGTCGGTCGGGTATTCCGATATATTTAATATTTATATCCTTTTAATAAGGAGGTGTTTGGACGATTGTTCGTGTTCCCTGATCCTGTGTGGAATCAACTAAACTAAAACCAAGGGAGTTAACACGCGGGCAACCGTCAGATCACCTCGCGCCCACCGTCGGGTTACCGAAGCTATTTAAATGTGCTGTATATGATTTACAGGTTTCTTAAATTTAGTAGAACCATGATTTCGCTGGGTTTGGGCAATGTCTGTTAAGTGCCTTGCCCAAGGACACAACTGACTAGCTAGCGACCAGTTCCGTACCTGCAACCCTTCGACTGAAAGGCGACGCACTTAAACCACCAGACTAATATGTCATATAAACTAACCTATCAATTCTGAACCGACACATGTAATTCGTAATCCCTTCGTAGATATCACCTTTGCTAATTGTCGCGTACTTCTGGGTGCTTGGAAAATTTGTTCAGGAGATCCGAGAGATTATGCACCAGGTAAGATTATCAGGGAGCCAAGCATATCCAGTTTATGGTTTGTGTTTTAAAGCCACTTCATTTATTCAAGGCATTTAACGGATATTGCCTGAAGTCAGCAGATTAATGGGTTTTACCAAATTGAAGGAACGTACGTATCATATAAAACACACTGCAATAACTCTAGTAACCGGGCGCGAGGTGATCTGACGATTGACCGTGTGTTAACCCCTTAGTTTTCCCATTTACGAGAATAAACATGAATATCCCATCATATAGTCTATTGAAACCTTCCCCATAAATCAATGTCTATATATGAATGACCTGGTACTCATGCGAGGTGACAGCGCCTGGTTGGCTCAGTGACTAGACACACCGTCAGCCGAGTGGTTGTGGATCAAACCAGCCGCTAGTTGCCATGTTATTTCCATTAGCAAAGTACTTTACAAACATTGTTTGAAAACAGTGGATTATTAGGTTAAAACTAAATATAACACTATAATATCTCCGATAACCCGTCGATGCCCGCGAGATAATGTGGCGACTGTCCGTGTGATAAACTCCCTGCGTGTTTTCCTGTAAATATGACTAACCGATTCCAATCCACTATAGTTAGAAAGGCATTCTTCCAACTGTCATTTTGGCATTAGTACGTATTCATTTCTGTAGGTAATTGTCGTATATTTGTACTGGCAGGGCTTAAAAGAATATCTATCGGACGTTTGGAATTGGAACGATATTTTTTCGATTATACTGTACACTGCCTTCATGATACTGAGGATTATTCATATTATACAAAGCGGAGGTAAGTGAAATTACGGCCGCGGTATTTAGTACAAGCGTTTATGACCAACAGACATAATAAAACATTTATTTCAAAGACTATTCCAAAAGGTTTCAAGCGTTTCATTTTCTATATAAAAATGTAACGTTTAAACTTATTTATCACGTGTTTGTATCACTTTGTTAAACTTAATATAAGCCATTAAAACAAGCCATATTAAAATTTAAGCGGATAAGTAAATTTATGCGTGGTCGTGAGATAACACACAACAACTACCTACCCTCTCTTGTAGGTCGGTTAACACGCAGCGGTGGAGATGTATACTGGCACAAAACAATGTTCGAACCCCTGCCCTTGTCCGACATCTGCATAGCTCTTGCTTACATTCTTATCCATATGCGAATCATGGAGTTGCTTAGAGCGGCAAGGCGGTTTGGACCGTTGCAGGTAAAATTGAAGTCATTTAAGTTGATTCTTTTATCCCCACAACCAATCTGTTTTGTAAGTCCACCTTTTGGGCAAATATTGTTTTCAGAATCGGTTTTCTCAGCTTATTTCTGTGAAAAATAACATGGATTTTCTCGCAATTGTCCGACCGGTTAGTTTGGCTTAGTGCGACAACTTATAACCGAAAAGTTGCAGTTACGAAACTGGTCGCTAAATAGTCGGTTATGTCATTGGGCAAGGCTCTTATCAGACATCGCCTAAACTCAGCGGATTAATGGGTTGTACTAACTTAAAGAAACATGGGTAAAAAAGACTGAATTCCCATCGTATTCAATCCAATTTATACCATAGGTGTCGCTGGACCTCATGTTGCACGACGCCATCAGATTCGCCATCATCTTCGGGATTATTTTCCTCGCCTTTGGAAGCGGCATCACTGAGCTTTATACCCCGTACGCCCGGGACAAGAACTGTTCGTGCAACGCCACATCAACATGCGATACGGTAAGCGTAGGCTATTCTATAACATGCGATACGGTAAGCGTATTTGTAACATGCGATACGATTATCGTATTTGTAACATGCGATACGGTAAGCATTTTTGTAACATGCGATACGGTAAGCGTGTTTTGTAACGTGCGGTACGGTTGGAATATTGTAACAGGCGATACGGTTATCGTATTTGTAACATGCGTTACGGTAAGCGTATTTTGTAACATGCGATACGGTAAGCGAATTTTGTAACGTACGATACGGTAAGCATATTGTAAAATGCGATACGGTTATCGTATTTGTAACATGCGATACGGTAAGCGTGTTTTGTAACGTGCGATACGGTAAGCATATTGTAACATGCGATACGGTAAGCATATTTGTAATTGCCAGGCTTTCTTGCTTATACATTATATCCAACACACTGCAAAAGCTCTAAAAATCTGACGGTTGGCACGAGATAATCTAACGACACTTGCGTTTTCTTTTCCTGAAAGATGAATATGACCAATCATAATCATAATTCGATTGGTCATATACAAATATGAATATGACCAATCGAATTAATATAAACCACAGCAAAGTGAAAGTTCGTTCATACCAGTGGTCGCCAACCTTTTACTCTTAAGGAGCTATTTTAACACATATTCCACAAAATAAAAATCATTATGAGTAACAACAAAAAAAACTAATAATGTTTTCGCAATAAAAGGAAAACAAGACCGTGTAAAATAAATACACGAGTGTTCTAATTGTTTTTTCACATTCACACGGGTATTAAACTTACCACGCTCTCGCTACAGTAGCAATAAAATGAATAAGAGCCGCATCAGAAGGATGAAAAAGCCGCAGGTTGCCAACCCCTGGCTTACATCTAAAATTCCTTTAATGAAAATCTGTTTTTTGGTTTTTTTTTTATTGTTCGCAACAATAAAGGACGAAACAGAAGCCACCAAGCTCGAGATGACAACAAAGTAACCAGTTGTATTTACAGAGTCTACCCCTCGTGGATACGTGGGTGCAAAGCGCCAATATGTCCATCAAACCTGCATGTGTGTCTTGTAAAAGTAAGTTTGCATGCTATTTGGAATTTTCTCCCTCAAATTTATACCCCACGAGCTTTAGTATTTGATTTCGAAATTCTACACCGCGAGGCCACCGTTAGTTAGTTCACTGTATCGCTACCTCGGAAGCAGGTTGACTCGTGACGTACTTTTCTACGTATGAATGTTGCTGTCGACTTTCCTCTTAGATTGGCAACAAACGAAACGTCACGCAGCAGCAAACAACTGCTTAACATTACAGCAAAGTTTCACCAACTAAGGGCTTTCGAAACATCATAAACAGACTATTGTTATGGTTTATATGGTAACTGATGGTTTAGTTTGATTTTGCTTGCTTCAGTACAAATTCACCCCTTCGCTGGTACACAGCACAACACCTACCCGCGTTCCACAACCTGTAACGCTAAATTTCACAGAATCGACAGAAATTGTCCGTATGGGCCAGTTTTCCGAGGCTTTAACTGGTTTATTTTGGACCTTGTTCGGCTACGACAATGCCCAGCTCTGGTACAACATTTCACAAAATTGCCCAGAAGCTCGTTATTTAGAACGTCTGGTCGGTACCGCGCACATTACCTTCTCGTGTGTAAAAATGGCTCTTGTTGATTAACCTTGATGCTAACAACACGGCTCGGCTTACATTAACCATTTTTCCATGTTCCCGCTTAAATGATACCTTCCTTAAAAAAACAACTTTTGCTTCGGTTGATAGATTTTTGATAAATATACCGTGTATTTTTACTAGACCAAGTGTGGAACCCATAGCCCCTATATCCATAACTATGTTCTGGTTTGTACACAATATGTCATATAAGTTAGTCGCGTTAACTATATTCCGTGACACAACTTTTTTAGAGGGCTTAGTTTCGAACCCATTATGTGCTCGTTTCTAATAACGTTTTTTGTATGTAAGTCGGTACATGGATCGGTCGCGTTAACCAATCGACCACACGACCGCACGACACAACTTTTTTTTTTTTTAACTGAGCTAAGTTTCGAACCCATAATGGACTCGTCACCAGGACCGTTTTTTGTATAAGAGTCGGTATATGTATCGGTCGCGTTAACCTTTCGGTCACACGACCGTACCCGCACGACACAACTGGTCAAATAACTAACCGTCACGGAAAAATAGCGACATCACGTGTAAGAAAGCCGCTGTTTGAACTAAACAATCCAAAATGTCCGCACAGCCTCCAGCGAAGCTTCTAATAAGATGACAAGGATTGAACTCGCTTTTCTTGGGATGATTTGGACGTTGTTTGGCTATGGCGAGCCCCAGCAATGGTACCTCATTGACAACTGTCAGGAAACATTTTTGTTACAAGAACTGGTCAGTTGAATTTCCGTCACGGGATTAGGAATCAGCCATTTTTTCTTTTACAAACCGGAATGGCTTCCTTTAGTTTTGTTTCATTTTAAAGCGCTTCTGCACGGGTTCACATTTCTTATATTCCTCGCTCGGCCAGGAATTCCACGACGCCTTTGCGCCAACACAAGTAGGGAACCAGCAGTTGCTTTGCTCGGTGTATAATAGATGTTTTGAGCGGCTGGCCGATAACGCAGAACTGCCACATGTAACCCGAGGTGTTGTTTCAGAACTCACCGAGGATTCCCTCCGTCCAACAACCTTACTTTCGTGTTTTATCGGATTATTTTGGACGCTCTTTGGTTATGGAGCTCCACAGCAGTGGTATCCGATCCAGAATTGCCAGAGTGAATTTTACCTCCAGGAAGTGGTAAAGGGCTTGCGGTTCGCTGTCATTTCGCTTTCAAAATAATGCTTATCATTTGCGTTATACGGACCTGTACAGTGTAAATGTAAAAAAAGATTAAACAAACCTTTTGTCGATTACCTCACGAATCATTGTTCCAGACGTCGCTTCGAGATATGAATGTACACGTCATGATTAACTTGCGTGCAGCTTTAAAATTCCAACTTCATATTTCATTCGCATGTCACCCGACTGGCCGGCCTGGATATTTTAACCATGAATGGCGCGTTTTTGCTTTTCCGTTGTTTTCACAGCATGCTGTATTTGCACATGATTCCCCTCAGTTTGCATATTGTTCACCCGTTGTGGATTATGTGAACCTAAACGAGTTTCGTAACACTCAGGCCGGCGGGTTGATTATAGGACTCTATCACTTTGGGGCCATCATAGTCCTGGTGAATATGCTCATTGCCATGATGAGTAATAGCTTCCAGAAAACCCACGATGACTCTGAACGAGAATGGAAGTTCCACAGGTGAGTGTATTCACAGTGGAATATTGATAGCATGGTAAACCACAAGGAATACTTTGCTTACATTGAAACAATAGAATTTTTTATTGGTCGACGGTCGATAAAAGAACTTGATTCGGTCTGAATAGTCCGGATTTTTAGTTCGAACCGGTAGAATCATCAGCGGTTTTCAGTAATACGTTGGTATGTCGCAATCAGCAGCTGGCTATATGGGTGGACGGTTATGACAAGCCACCAACTTGATTTAGTGTTCCTATATAATTTAGTTCTCGTTTCTTACTGGAATAGACATAGAATGGAAGAGCTTATTTCCAAGAGATGGAAAATCATTGCCTGTTCAGCGTGGAGTTATTGCAATGTGTTAAATATGTTTGAGATATTCCAGCTGTATCAGTTTAACTCATTAATCCTCTAAAACTGGCGCAGAAAAAAAACAACACTGCTCGGTCGCTTATCATCCGATTGTCCGACTAATTAGTCTGGTGGATTTTCCACCGAAAAAATCGTAACTGATCGCTAAATAGCTGCAAGGCATTAAATGGATATTGCCTGAATTCAGCGGATTAATGAATTCTACTAAATTAAAGGAATCTTAGATTCATACACAACACACTGCAATAGGTCCGGTAACCCGACGGTGGGCGCGGGGTAATCTGGCGATTGTCTGTGTGTTAACCCCCTTGATTTTCCCATTCATGGGGATAAACATGAATATTCAATTCTACAAATATAACAACCTTTGCATCCAGGACGCAGCTGTGGCTGAAATTCATCAGGAACGAGATCAACCGTCCACCGCCCATGAACCTGCTTCCAAGATGGAAGCAGGTGAAGCGCTGCTACAGATTCATCGCGAAAATGTTTCGTTCCGTATTCTCTTGCTGTCGGAGCACGGACGACGAGATTTCGGATTTTAGCGAAGAAGCATTGCGACGTCGTAGCCAGGCGAATAATGTACGTCATTCATATTGCGCACATGATGTATTAATACCAACCTCTTAGCTGTGTCGTCGGGAAAGTGTCTTAGCGGACCTTGTCATAACCCAGTAATAAAAGTGACGATTCTTCTCAATCATAAACAACACACTTTATTACGCTCACCATATACTCAGCACGATGTAATCTAAGGATTTCCTGTGTAACAACGCCCCATTTTTTCCCGGCGATACCTATAATTATACCAGATAGATTTAAGATAGTGCATCGGTAAAACCAGAGGTTTAGGTCCACAATCGAAAACAACCTTTAATCGCCTATTTGAAAGATCCAGCGATCTTGGGTTCGAAGACCCGTTGATAAAAATAACCAAAAGCTACTGTGTTTAAACATGTCACCACTGATACCACAGCAACGACGTCGGACTGGTATCGAGCAAACTATTGGAGCAGGTACATTCCTGGAAGGGGAGACTCGATACTCGAAGGTCCTTCGTCTTGTCGTTCTTCGATACGTTAAAAAGAAAGTATTACACAACGAGATGGTGATATGAAGAAAAGACCAAATTTGAATTGCGCTTCCCAATGTGCCTGATTTTCACTGCATCACATGATATGTTGTGTGTTTTTCAATTTCTTATTAAGTAATTTGTATATTTCCGAGAGTTGAAAGCAGTCACGCACTGTATGTAGCCAAAACTCCCCCTGCTTTTGTGGATATTTCGTTTTCCTTATTACTCTAACAATATTCTCGTCGTGTTCGCATTTGAATCGTGCAATTCTTGCGCCAACGTTTAACAGCATGTCTTTGTGTTAAGACCTTCATTGGGTCGCCGTCTGTGCCCTCCACTTGGGTGGGGTATTTCGACCGTTCCACCAATATGCCGAGTTGTATGTCAACAATATATTTCGCAATAGACCGATTGTTTAATTTCTTTTTGTTGCTGAGAAAGCCCAACTTAGGTTGGTTTACACCACACCAATATGTGACAAAAGATTCCAAACTCCTACATTACCACGACTTTTAATCCATTTTGCTGTAAAGGCATTTGTCTGCATTCGCAGAGAAATAATATTGCAAGTAGGAGCTGATCTGTGCTTAGTATTTTAATGTCTTAATTTGGCTCTCACCCGCAATTACAGCCTGATGGTTAACTGAGCTATATTTGTAGTATGTTAAAACAGAAAGGTTAATAATTATTGTCCAACCCATTAATCAGCTGGGGTCAAGCAGCATCTGACAATGAAATAACTATAGAACAATGAACTAACCAGTGACAGGCATAGAATAGGATATTTAAGTTTATCTTCGTGAATGGAAAAACGCGGAGTTAATACAGGGAAATCGTCAAATCACCTCGTGCCCTCCGTTGGGTTACCGGAGCTTTTAAATTGTGATGATTTAGACGTTGCTTCAATTTAGTATAACCCATCATTTCAGTGGCCATCCATCCAGAAACCTCAAAAATGTCAATCACTAATTTCTCATTGGCCAAATCAGGATTAGACATGCGTCATAAAACCGTTTTTAGGTTGTCAACATTTTATAATTAAAATTGGGAAAAGGTTTGATCTTGCACTGAGAAAATACGCTATATATGAATTTATCTTCTTGTATAAAGTTTCTGCTAGCGTAAACCAATGGACAACGGGAGTGGGACGATCCTTGCCTTCCAAAACAGTAAATGATCATAAAACTGCCAACTTTTCGTTGTAGCTAAAGGTAAACGCCAAAAAAGCTTCAGTGAAAAGCTTACCACCGAAGAACTATGGGAACGGTAGCGCATATCCGTTTACAATTTTTTATTTCTCATTTCGTCTTGGTGTGGGTTTTTCTTGAATTTGCAAAGCAATTGTTTTGCTGATATATTTTCAGTTAGACTTTAAATGGCGCCTTGTCTGTTAAAAATTGATTTCTTATATTTTCTTATACAGGTACAAGAATGGAATTTTTAGGAAATATTTTATTTGACTTTAGATTGCACATCTTCTTGTGGCTTGCGCGGCAATCCTTTTAAGAATGTCAGTTTGCCTTAGAGAAATATAAAGGATATATATTTGGTAGAACGACTTATTGACCGCCGGACCAACAACCAGTTGTCTATCCACATAGATCAAAAGGAGCGTCGATTTTTAACTGAAAAGTAATCGACTAAAATCGCCCTGGTTTTGTCTGTTTATCATCTTGGGCAAGACACTTATCGGACGTCGCTTGGACACAAGGGGTTAATGGGACAAGAGAAAATAAACGTCTTGCAAAAAAACTATCCTCTATACGTTTTAATGGTTAGTTACCTAGAATACCTGGGACCACGCCCTACCTTTAAAGCTGGCCTGGCTATTAAGCTACATAACCAATTTATAAATCGTTAAATCTCATATATTTATGAAAAGCACACGAAACATTTTTTAGCCACAAGGATCGTTTTTCTATAGAAGTTGGTATGTGTATAGGTCGCGCTAACCATTCTGCCACTTAACCGTATATAAGCACACGAACAATTCAATTTCGCTTCTTTTTGGCTGCTGGGTCGCAGAGACATCAGCAGATGGTATGATATGACAGTCGTGCTACGAAGGTTTAGCAGAAACCATCCGCTAAATATGCTTCTTAACAAACAGTATATGCATTCCAAAATTGAACAAGATATGTTTCTCTCTATAGCCCTTGAATGGAAGATTTTAAATCAGCCCCTCATACCCGAGCTTCTTCAGAAAACCCCGATCAATTGGGAAGGAATGATAGCATATGAACGCTAAACTAAATATATATTTACCCAGAGACTATGACTTCAGTATCTTAGGCCAATCATTTTAACATAATCCACGGAGAATGACGTCACGTTCCCACATAAACTTGATCGCCCAGTGAGTTTTAGACTGCGAGTTAGGTTAAACCTTTATTTGAACGCCATCTCTAATAGAACGCCATTGTAAGGAAAGGATTGGAAAAAAAATATATAGCACCACCTTGTGATTAAACGAGTACCCTAACAAAACATAACTTATTTGCCAATACTTTTTTTATTACTTAGTTTAACTGTGCTACGTTTAATGTTTTTTTTTGTTTTTTTTAGATATTAGATAGGATAGGGTATTTATGTTTATCCCCGTGAATGGGAAAACTAAGGGGGTTAACACACGCGCTTACCGTCGGGTTATACCGGAGCTATTGCATTGTGTTGTGTATAATTTAGACGTTTCTTCAATTTGGCAGAACCCATTATTCCGCTGGGTCCAGGCAATGTCCGTTAAGTGCATTGCCAAAAGACACAACCGACTAGCTAGCGACCAGTTCTACACCTGGAAACTTTCGGCTGAAAGGCTTTACAGTAACCGCCAGACTAACCGGTCGGACAAGATGATAACTGCCTTTGACATTTTTTCATTAAGTAAATTTATCTTCCCAAAGTTCTTACAAGTTGTCGAAAACTAGAGCGCAACCCTCAGAAAGTCCCCAAACTTAATAACACATTTATTGTGAAAGACACAATTGCTACTTGGTATATTTTTCCCACTCTAAAAGAGATTTTTTTATTTGGATGGGAAATTTTAAAAACTAAACTACATGGTTGCACTAAAGCTGCCTTTGTTAAGGTCGTTTTAACAAATCAATTAATTATTGGAAAAAAGAAAAAAAGCATTTCGTAGACACGTCTTAACGAATTCGACATTACTCATTTGTGTTGTGTGGTTGTTTTATAGTTAACAACAATAAGCAGAATATATTTCAACTTTGGGACATCTTGGCACTCCATCAGATTTAATCTGTTCAGAAATAATCAATATTAATTTTGGTATGCAGTATACAATTCAGCAACTTACCTGTAAAAGACGCCAGCAAAATCAACGGCGATTTCACCATTCAGTCGAAACTCACAAAGTTTAGTTCGTTACTTAGTGCGCCCAAACAAAGTTGAAGTTCCGATGTCCTGTTGTTCAAATGGAGAAAAGAACGGACAAGAACGCAAACAAATAAAAATCAAAACAAAAACAAGCACACGCTGTTACCCGTGTTGAGTCAATTGAAAAGCCGATCTCCAAGAATTGAAGTTCTGTCGTCACTTGGGGTTGGCCAGCTTTTGGGGAAATTGATTAATTATCTATTAAGTTTATTCTGTTTTGTGGTTAAACACTTAGATGTCAACCGAAAGACTAATACGCAACACATAATACATTGTTTCATTGTAAGATTGTTGTATTGTTAAACATCATCAAATATTGATAAACCCGCCCCCATGTAATTACATGGTGTGTAGTTTAAAGTTCTACGAAAACTAACCTTCCAAAAGTGTTGACAGTTCCTTGGCTAAAGTAGATGTGATTCCTGTGAGTTCGTTAAAGTTGTTCAGTGTGATCACCCGCTCGTTAGATGGTGGATTCCCGTTGGCGATCACCTGGGTGTGATTACCAAGATTGATGACTATGGTGCATGATTGTATAGATCCGTCAAAAGTAGTATAGATGGCATTAACCAATTAATAGACCTCTATGCGCGGCGGGTATGACATGTGATCCTCTCTTAGTTATGGTATTTATATAAGTGCATTGCTAAGTAATGATGGTGGTGATATCCCAATGTTCATACGGTTGGAAACAGCATGTGCTAGGCTGCACGCCGTTGTTCTCGTTTAGCTGTAAAGTTTTATAATTGTGAACCAGTGCTTTGTAAAATAAAGGTGTTGATTGTGCATCTGCTAGCTGTTTTGTCAGAAAAAAGTTGAGGTCAAAACTTAATACGTAAGCAATTGTAGGGTTTTAAGATTATACTTCATGTGAAAGGAAGTCAAATTGCATTGAAACGATAGGGAGAAAAATTGGGTAAATCAGGATAAAACACACAATATGCGGTTGACTAGTATAATTACGGCACCAGGTGGTACCAAAGTCATTTTACCACACGGCATAAAAATATGGCGGTGAATGTTATCGGAGATACTTCACAGTTTGTCTGGGTGGTTTGTAATATAGAATAAGCTATTTGATAACAGTGGGAAGATATAAGGTTTATGCTACAACGTTGAAAGCTATACTTTGAAGAATAATGGATGAAATTGTGAAAAAATAGTAATTCGAAAACATAAAGCCAAATTAGAACCACTTTTTAAATAAAGAGATAACCATTTTGGTGTTTTTGTTGTGGATTTAAACTGCCTTGTTACTAGTTCTTACTTGAAGTTCGGTTTGATTGAAAGCTCCAATGTTGCTGATTCCGATGGCAAATGACGTCACACCCATCTTCCTCAATGCGTCAGCAGCTGGAGCTACAATGTGTGTGTCTGATGCGCTGAGTGGAAACTTTTGTTAAAACAACAATCTTGGCTGTTTGAAAGGACAGGATGTTGCTTGGTTTAACCTGGGGGTCAGCAACCCCTTGGCAGGAGAGCTTTTTCATGTCACGCCGCGTGATTTGACGCGTACGCAAAAAATCGTTGGTCTAAGCATATGCAAATCAACAGTCTTATTTACTCACATTAGTCTTAATTAGTAATATTCAAATTAGGTAGTTGACTTTGCAAATCGTATATAACATTGGTTGACACGCGAAACTGCTTTCAGTATGATATTATTAATAAACTAGCACACTGCATTGAAAAGGTTGCCAATCACTATTATAACCAGTACATTAAAGAATGTAGACAGATTATCCCACGTTTGTCATATTGCTTCGGTTTTGTTCTCCTTTAGGCTGCTACGTGTAGGCAACGTTTTTTAAATGCATTACCAAAGCACATATCCAGCCTGTGTGAATCTCACCATCACCGCAATGATAGATTGCACTGCTCCCACTTAAATTAAGTGTGCATGCTAATTTATACCACAGATACTGCATTCTTTATATATGTAGGTTCTAGGTTTGAAACTGGTCTCTAATTACAGTAGAACCCCGCTACCTGACCACCTATGGGACCGTGGTCAAGCGGTCGCGGTAGCGGGGTGGTCGTGTTAGTGAATTTTGATTTACAGCAAGTTGTCGTCATATTTAGATTAAACGTCTACATTTTTACTAAATTTTTACCAAATGCCATTATTTTTATCAGATACTGCAGAATGAATTTAATACTAAAGTTTATCTTGTAGGACTCAGTTCTGTTTGCCACATTTTTTGTGTGCGCTCATTTATTCTTATTGTTTTGATCATAAATAAAATTAACCTTGTTATTTTGGTGACAAAGGCAAATTATTTAGCACATGTGGTCACTTAAGCGGAGTCAAATTTGACGTTTTGGATCAAAATATGGCGGTCCTGGTCTGGAAACCGGGGTGGTCGCGTAATTAAAACAGAATACAATACATTACCATAGTAAATTATTTGGGACCGCACTAAAGTGGTCCTGATACTGAGATGGTCGTGTTATCGAGGTGGTCTCCAAGCGTGGTTCCACTGTAGTTGGTTTTGTGTTGGGCAAGACACTTAACGGACATTGCCTGAACCCAGCGGATTAATGGGTATGCTAAGTCGTGGGAACGTGCGAATAGTACATAGCATATTGCAATAGCTCCGGTAACTCGACCGTGGTTGGGAATAAACACGAATATTCTATTCACCAGAATAAACATAATTATTCCATCCGAAAGTCGGCAAAGGTCAGATTAATAAAGCTATTGCAGTGTTTTGTATTTGAATGAGTTTTAGTAAAACCCATTGAACTGCTGCGTCCCTGAGATATATGCGAGACCTTTCGACTAAAATGTGACGCATTAACCCATTGAGTTATTTTAATTAACTTACTATCCATCTGTGAGGAGCACCATGGCCTTTCGTGTAAGAGTGTCATTAAATCGAGACGATTTTCGAAACTCTCGAGCGGTGACTATCATTCCGGCCCCGGTTCCCGTTCCCATCGTGGATTTCTGCGCCTTTTTTACGACTTCCTGATGTACA
Organism: Ciona savignyi; assembly: GCA_000149265.1. NCBI lineage: Eukaryota > Metazoa > Chordata > Ascidiacea > Phlebobranchia > Cionidae > Ciona > Ciona savignyi. The sequence goes on along the minus strand of CH002992.1, from coordinate 153,511 downwards.
AATATTGCTAAGAATAATCGCTTTTAGGAATCCTTAAAAGGTAACTACCGTAAAACATCTATTTAAGCGCCACCTCTGATAGAATGCCACTATAAAAGAAAGGTTAAAATAGAGCGCTATCCATTAGTTGAACGCCACCTTAATAGAAAGATTTTGTACATTAAATATTTTATTTCTTACCAGTAGCTGAGTTACGTTTGATGGTTTTTATTGTTCTTAAGATATTAACTGTGTTAGAAATTTTTACTTTTATTAATGAAATATATTTTACCAAAATTCTGACCAGCTTGTCAAAAAATAGAGCGCCAGCTTCTAATAGAACACCACTATGGGGAAATTGTTTAAAAGCAAAGCGCCCTGGGTTTGCTTAGAGCTTTGCGATATATCACTTATGAAACCCGACAGTCATGGCTATGGGACATCAAATAATTATTAGCTAAACGCTTATAAATTCGAGAATTAAATACGGCCTTGCATGTACTTACCGCAAAATCATTTTGGTTGCTGTATTCACCTGGGCTTGCGACAACTATAACAAACGGATAACCACATCTTCCCTGGTAGCTGTAAAACCGTTTTCCACGTAAATTTATTTGGACATTTAACTCACTTGTAGCAAATAAACTCACAACCGAAAGTTTACGGGATATCGGATATCTTGGTAAGTGAAAAAACCAAGGAGAATGACATACAGGTAATCCTCGTTCGCATTATCAGGTTACCGGAGGCTATTGCAGTGTGTTGTGTATGATAGTCAAGTTTCTTTAATGTGGTAGAACCCATTAATCCGCTGAAATCAGGCAATGTTCGTTAAGTGCCTTGCCCAATAACACAACCGAATAGCTAGGTACCAGTTTCGAATCTGCAACCTTTTGACTAAAAAGCGAAGCACTAACCCATTAAGCTAATTAAGTCCAATGCACATATCGTGATTTATGGAACCAGGTAAATAAATGGGCTAAAATTAACTGAATTCGTGTCGTTTTATCACGAGGCACACTACAAAAGCTACGGTATTCTTAATGTGATCACAAATATCAATATTTTTAAACTTTTTACAATAGATAACTAAAAACAAATATCAAAAAAGCTCATACCATTCATCTGGAGCGTTGTATAAAATGACCCCAGGACGGATATTAACAAAATCAAACGTAGATGTAAAGTTAAGGACCCAGTCAACCATTGTATCGTGTTCCCCCTGATCTATGGATCCTGAACCGTCTAATACAAAGAAAATATCCATCTTGGACACAGCGCAACCTGGAATTAATAAATTAGATAGGATTTATGGGACGGTAAGATATTAGTGTGTGTTCTCGTGATTGGGAAATGCAAGGTGGTTAATACACAAGCAATCGTCAGATCACCTCGCGCCCACCGTCGGGATACAAGAGCTATTGAAGTGTGTATGATTCAGACGTTCCTACAATTTGGGAACCCATTAATCTACCCAGTTCAGCTCCGTTAAGTGCCATGCCTAATCACACAACCCATTAGCTGGCGAACAGTTTCTAACCACAAACCATTCGGTTGAAAGGCGTCGCACTAAATCTCCAAGCTAAAGGTCGGGTCACATTTCATCATCATATTTACCACTACCAACTATTTTCGTTTAAATATGAACGTTGAATCCGAGAGATGTCAGAAGCAAGACTATTTTCCATGGTTAACCATTCCATTTTAATTTTACTTGTCATTTAATTGGATTTAAGGAAAGCACGGGAATATACGATATCAGTTACGAATACCTTCTGTTTTAACAGTATTGTTTTGCCTATAAGGTTTGGCGGCCCCGTTTTCTATATTTACTAATTGATATCCTTTTTTTGTGGCGTGTTTTAACGACGGTTTGTTTTGCGATCGTTCCCTGTTCTTGTGTGGTGAAGGGCAAAAAAAAACTAAACAAAAACTTACCACGCAAACCGCATTAAGAGAGTTATGCACGTCTGCACAAACGTGTTTTAATACGTATGTAGTAGTTTTGATCAAGATTATTCACGGTATACTTATACCGTGAGATCTATATAGGCTATATTTTCTAGGAGGGGTGACACTTTTTGAATCAGTGGCACATATATATTGTTCCTAGAACGGTGGACCAAGAAAGCACTGTTGCGTCAAGCGACGCACATATGTAGCTGTGACATCAAATTTTAGTTGTGACATCGCCATTTAGTACGTCAATTACATCCGGCGATTGGTTCCAATTCTGCTTTATTAGCTTACATAATGTGTCCCTTTCAATTAAACCCTTTAAACACCGCAACCAAAACAACAGCACCAACCCACCCACAAAGACCAGACTTACTATTTTTTAAATGCTTCGGTTCATTGCTCCAAGTTTCACCGAAGTCGACGCTTTCGAAGCAAATCCCTTCAACCAAGGTAACGTCCCTGCACTGTTGGTGCCTCAATGGGGAACACGCCTGGAATTTCCGATATATTTATTTTATATTTCTTTATATACAAGAAAAGATTAGAATATACTAACTTTATGATAAGATACTGGAAACGACAACTAAACGACACGTTAAAATAAAATTGAAAAAATATATTAAGCCGCGGTCCAAGACATACTCATTTTTTAAACTAGATCACGCGACAAAGATTTATTAAACAAAATATCTTCACAGTATTTAAACGAATTATAAACTGCACAAGTGTATATACAAGAAAGTCTATAGTAAATCGGGATGTAAAATGGAGTCTATTAAACTTTTTAGCTCTTTACTACTCCTATTTATTTTGTTTTGACACTGGTGACAGAAATTATTTCTATTTGTACCAGAAGCGTTTTTTTTAATACTTTAAAGAGTTTATCAATACGCTAGATAACATAAAAAAGGTTAGAATATTCATTTTATCCCCATTGATGGGAAAACGCAAGAGGATTTAACACACGTGCAGTCGCCAGATCACCTTGCGCCCGTCGTCGGGTTACCGGAGCAATTGCAGTGTGTTGTGTATGATTTAGACGTTCTCTCAATTTGGTGAAACCCATTATTCCACTGGGTTCTGGCCATGTCCGATAAGTGCTTTGTCCAGGGATACAGCCGACTAACCAGAGACCATTTTCGAAACGGAAACCCTTAGACTGAAAGGAGGCGCACTAACTCACGAAGCTAAACGTTCGGACATAAGTTTAAAAGTAAGTTTACGATTTAAATAAAATATTAAATAAGATTGCAATCCTTGAACATAACGTTATGATAATCTGGTCCTAAGTCGAAGTTGAACTGATGACTTGGAGTTAACGCCTTTAACGCATTGCAGTATTTATAATACAAGCTGTTCACCAATCTTAATTAAAGTAATTACCGTTATATTGTTTCCGTTTAAATTCGTGCTTAATCCAAGCGAATCCGACTTAGTTTGATCTTGTGTTGATTCGGTGTTGTTCTCTGGGTTCAATTGATAGAATACAACACTTGACGGGGTGGTTTGCCATGAGGTAGATGATGAATACAATGTTTTAAACAACCCGCCGCGAGATTGTCCGTTGCTGCTAGTATTTTGCTTCGGTGCGCCGACCAGCAGTCTAAATGGAAATCTCATATTTATTACTGCGTATTGAATAACAGCAGTGTTACTCATGTGGACGTAACCGATACATATACAAACTTACATATAAAAAACGGTCAGAGCAATAAGTCCATTCTAGGTTTAAAACTAAAGCCAGTAAGAAATAAAAAAAATGGTAATATGGACTTTTTTAATTTTAAACGAACTAATAACATGGCTTGGCGCTATAACACAAACAAACTTAATTTATTAACTCAGATAGAGGCGTAAACGGCAGAAAACAAACAATAAACGAAAAACACACGTGCCAGATTCAATCCACGCGCATAATAAATCATGCGCTTAAAACAAAAGACTTAAAATACCATTTTAGTTACTATCACAAGACTATTCCGTTTCCACAGTCGGGATACTATTAAACATTGCGTTGAGAAAACGACTGCTTATACAGAGTAACATGGAAATGGTAACAACTGTTTTGATAGCAGCTCTGAGCTAATCGGCCGGACGAATGTCCTTTGCACATTAGTTGTCTCGCGAGTATTATACTATGTTTTATTAAAGTTAATAAACATCAGCAATCTATTATCCATACTTAATCACAATATCTTACCCGAAGGAGCGAGAGCCGTTGAAAATGTTTGGCTGTTCTTGTATGTGAATCGAATATCCAAAGAAATCTGAAATATTCCGACTGAAAGGGGATGGTAAATTTTCAAACCGTCCGCTTCTGGTCTCTATATTAAAACCAGAAGAGACAGAAAAGAGACAAATCAGAGCATAGACGGCTAACATTCTAGACTTTCAAATCGTTTATCTTTCTTCCGTTGCTTGTCATCATGTTACCTAAAATTAACTATTTGTTTGTATTGTAAATTTGCATCTACGCGGTGCTTTGTGCATTGGTGAGTCTGTCAGCGGATGCAACGTATATCTGGTGCATACGATTAGTAAATAAGAACAGCTGTGATGTGTCGACATTTCGTCGTAAATCGAAAGGAAACGGGCAGTGCAAAGGAGTGAGAGTTAGTTTAAAAGCAATAACCGACGAACCGAGTAAGTCTTTATTGATTGCGACGTTACGCAACAACTGTACAAGTTATAATTAGCTGCTACTTTTAACAATTTCTTTGGTGATGAAACATGACACATTCATATATTTTCTAAGAAGAGACCACGTGATGCTTACATCATCCAGAACGGTGATTCACAAAATTTTTCCCCTCGTAACAATTTGAGCTTTTGAATAGTGTTCGCGTATCACTTAAGTTTCATTTAAATGGATGTCTTAGGCTGTTGCTATAGATTAGGTTTTTGCAAAATTCTAATTATAGTAAAGTTAGTCGCGTACAACAGTTTGGCAACCACTAATCTAGAATAACAAGCTTGCATCGCCTTATTATTGTCTCGAAGTATATTGATGTCTGCAATGTTATCGCTTATGTATGCATACGTAATGAGGCTACAGTAAATCTGTTAAAATTGCAAATCAGTTGTTGCAAATTTTCGTGTAAGCATTTCCCACAATCATAATATTACTTGCACCGGTTGCACAAAAGAACAACACATTGATCGTCACGACAAACGAGTCATAAATAAATACCACTTTAACCCTTAACGTATCCTCGATCGTGAGTCGAAATGGTTAGGAACCGACACAGTTTAGGAAAGTATTTTGTATTTCACGTCAAGTTTATAAAAATTTACAATTTATTGAAAATGAAAACAAAACAATGCACATTGGTCCTGAATACAGAAGTTGAGGTAATTTAACGATTGCACATGTTAGAACGTCCCCTTCCAGAACAGTTGTGTGACCGAATGGTTAAGCGACCGAAACAGATAGAGACTTGCATACAAAAAAAAACGTCTTAGGAATGAGCCCAGACTCGGTTTGAAACTAAGTCCAAGTATACATATACAGACTTACATACAAAAAATCGCTATTTTCCACAAGGAATAAACATCGAACTAAACATCAAACTCAACACATAATTATACAAAGCACTTTTTAAAACATGCAATGCTGCTTTCCATCTACTTCTTCCTACTTCATGCTTTGTATACCTGTAACGCTTCACCGTATTAATGATGCCTGGAACTTTAATTGTTTTTTATTAACATTTTCATTAACAGTGTGGGTATTTTTAATACTGAGATTGTGGATTTAAATAACCAAACTAAACTTAATAAAGCAACAAAATTCCATAAATGATCAAACAATGTTATGAGGTAGAAGTGCTTACCATTGTAATTATGTCGAAGTGATTCACAGTTGAACTGCATTGAAGCGATTTGTCCTTTTCTTCAACTCATCACGTCATCTTAGGTCAGTAGTACAGCAACAGGACACCACAAATTTTATCAAACGCAAAAAAACACAGGAAAACAAAAAAATGGTGAAATAAATGGAGTTCAGCATACCGTTTGGTGGGTACTGGAGAAGCCGGCTTCAGCATATTCAAGCGTATTAACTCCCTCCGCGCCTATATACGACATGTGTTGGACACTGTTAAGCGACTATGATTGGAAGTGGAATACATCTATATATATGTATGCACTTACATGTGGTGGCGAAACTATATCCCATGAAGATTAGATTGGTCAGTATATCAAACCATTGGCAAAACGAATAGGATATTCATGTTTATCCCCATGAATGGAAAACCATGAAGACAACACACAATCGTCAGATCACCTCGCGCCCACCGTCGGGTTACCGAAGCTATTGCAGTTTGTTGTGTGTGATATAGCCGTTCCTTTAATTTGGCAGAACTTATTAATCCGCTGGGTTCAGACAATGTATGTTAAGTGCATTGCCCAAGGACACAACCAACTAGCTAGAGAGTAGTTTCGAATCTGCAACCTTTCGGTTGAAAGTCGTCGCACTAACCCGCCAGACTAACGTCGGACAATTGAATTGAACCAGTCGCTAACTAGTTAGTTGTGTCATTGCATAAAAAATAACTGGCATTACCTAAAACCAGTAGCTATAGAGTGGTACAACAGAATAAGTGGCTTTTTATGTTTAAACGTACACCATTTATAGTATTCAGTGTGTAAGTAACTGAACAACATTTTAAGATGTAATTTTGCACCAAACAACATAAGAAAGGAAAAGTTTAAACACTTGATCCTAACCTTCTAAATCCTGTTTAATAGAAACTCGAAGTTGATTCAAAATGCTCTGCAAACTGGAAAAGTTCTGCACGGCAAACACTCTCGTATTATCTCCCAAGTTTCCGTTAGCAACAATCTGTAATAAAAAGAAATGGGTGACGGGACGTAGGCATGTTGGGGTTATTACTGAAATAGTATAGGAATGCTATTTATAAATTTAACACAATTAAAATTATACTATTTTATTATACTTTTGGAATCGTGACAGTTAAATAGCCCCAGGTTAATCCGAACATTAAGTTAGGATAGGAGGGGATAGGATAGGATATTCATCTTTATCCCCGTGAATGGGAAAACCAAGGGGGTTAACACACGGGCGATCGTCAGGTCACCTCGCGCCCATCGTCGGGTTACCGGAGCTATTGCAGTGTGTTGTATATGATAGACACGTTCCTTCAATTTGGTAGAACCCATTAATCCGCTGGGTTCAGGCAAATGTCCGTAAAGTGCCTTGCCCAAGGACACAACCGACTAGCTAGCGACCAGTTTCGCACCTGCAACCTTTCGATTGAAAGGCGACGCACTTAACCGTTAGACCAACGGGCCGGATTTAGTGGTTTATATCCAGTTTGGATTCACTCAATTTACATTAGGCCTAGGTGGTTCTGGTTCTGTTTCAGTAAAAGATAAACTACCAATAAGGATGCATTGATAACTGGAATAGTATAGGATCGCTGTTAATAAATGTAGCACGATCTGGGATCCTGAGGACTGTTGCCTTACCAATTTTTTAGAGTTTAAAATGTGTAATGGTTAACATTTGAGGGGTTGAAACTTAATTAGTTTGAAACCTGAAGCATATATGGTACTTATAGTCAGTACCTGTAGTTGGTCTGTAAGAGAAGCACCGATGCCAATTGCGAATGTAACAATTCCTTTATTTCTCAGGTTTTGTGCCGATGTGGGTAATAAATTGGCATCATCTGCCCTAGAAATAAAACAAAATGTAATTTCAGGCTGTGCCATATGTAAAAAGCAGATAAATTTTAATAAATTCGGATATATCTTTACCAAGACCAAAAGTACATGGTGAGAATACCCCTTCATGTTGATTTCCAGTGGGAGGTATAGGTATAGGTATTAAAATAACACATGGACACATTTTAACAAAGTGTAAAATGCAGTACAGATTAGGCCTACTGTGGTGGGTTAGTACGAGGACTTTCAACCAAATGGTTGCTGGTTTAAAACTGTTTGCTGGCTAGACCGGTTTGTCTTTGGGCAAGACACCTGACAGACATTGCCTGAACCCAGTGGAATGATAGGTTTTACTTAATTGAAGGAACTTCAGAATCATACACAACATCATGGTAGTATTAGTCATTACAGCCTTGTTTTATTTTATTTTCACTTTTTTGTACTAGGACCGGCCTTGAGCCCAAGACCACCGGGTCTATCTTGCTCAATACTACAATGTTGGATCAGGTTAATTGTATACAGCCCAGCACAGCTGCTAAACACTCAGTCACTTCCGCTCAGTTTAATCCATGTGTCGCAGAAAAAACACTATATTTCTCTACCTTCCATCTGTGATGAGAATCATAACCTTGGTGACATTTTCAAAGTTAAATCTTGGGCTGGCCATAAAATCTTGCAGAGTTTTATCAAGGGCGTGAGCTGTATACGTTGTGAACCCTTGAAGGGTAATACCTCGGGTGATGTTCTGAAGACAAAATGTATTTCCAAAGATAAGATACTTATGTTCATAATAGAATTTTCATGTTTATTCCTGTAAATGGGAAAACCAAGGGAGCTAACACGCGGGCAATCGTCAGATGGCGCCCACTGTTGGGTTACCGGAGCTATTGTTGGGTGTTGTTCATGATTCACACTATCAATTTTGTAAAACCCAGCCACAATCACAAGATTATCAAGTGCGGTGAAATAGCGCAATCGGTAACAGCATGGTTGGTCATAAGGCAACCAAATGGTTGTGGAATTAAAACCAGCTAATGGCTAAACGGTTACATCCTTGGACAAGGCACTTAGTGGATATCGTCTAACCCGAGTGGATTAATGGCTGCTACTAAACCTGAAAGAAAGTCTTTATCAAATGTAATAACATACTACAATAGCTCTGGCCACACCAGCATCTAATCTAATGGATTTCTGGTGCCATTATAGTACAGACATGAAATTTATTATTTTAAAATAACGTAGTTGCTTCAATGCATGAAAGACATTTTGAAACCAATTCCAAGTTACCTCAAACACGGAGAAGTTCTTGTAGGCGCCAAGTTGGATTTCGGTTTTCATGTAAGGTTGAGGACTGGATAGGATAGGATGGGATGTTCATGTTTATCCCCGTGAATAGAAAATCCAAAGGGGTTAACACACGTAGGATCAGCTCGCGCCAAACATTGGATTACCGAAGCAATTGCATTGTGTTGCGTATGATTAACGTTCCTTTAATTTAGTAGAACCCATTAATCCAGTGGTTTATGGCAATTCCCGCTAAGTGCTTTGACAATGATACCTAGGTCATAAGGTGTAAGGCCCTTTTGACCTTTCTATGCAAAAGTTACCATACATAGTTTTAACCAAGGATCATTGAATCATTGGAGAGACCAGAGCTTTCTTAACTTTTTAGCTCATTACTCCTTTCAATCTATTACACTTTTCTGCGACCCTTTTTCACTTTTAAAATCTAAAAAAGTCATAAAAGAACAATAGATATAGTACTTTGTGTAAAATTGATGTACTCTTTGCGACCCCCAGTTTGGAAAGCCTGGGGATAGACCCATGTTGTATATTTCGATGTAAACTGAGCTAACCAATCAAACTCGAATTGAATGGGGCGGTCGAATTTTTAACTTTGTTTTATCCTTACAATATTAGTTTCCATATTTTGTTTTAAAAAAACAACTTGGTGAGTTGTACTAAAGCCGGAAAAGAACTATAGATTCCAGAAACACTTTACATTTATGTGAATATTCCACCTCACGTCACCTGTTAGTCTCGTTGTAGAAATGTGAATATTGTATCACTCCAAAATTGTCTTCTTTCTCGATTTCAAATGATTTTGTCAGTGCTATCACCCACTCCTTCACCAATTCAAAGTTGGACTTCCCCACAGAGAATGAACCATCCAAGACGAAGATTAAGTCAATCGCTTGATCGGAGCATTCTAATGGAATATGTCTAAAGTATTAGATGTAGTAGGACGATTTATTGTTATATAGCCCTAATCTTGTAGGATCGGGCAACTTATAACAGGTTAAAGCCACTCGTAGCAATAAACAAAAAGTTTTATTCACTATAGAACTTTATTATTAGAAATAAAATGAACTATATAGGATATTAATGTTTATCCCCTTGAATGGAAAAACCAAGTAGGTTAACACACAGACACAGGCAATCGTCAGATTACTTCGCGCCAACCGTCGGGTTACCAAAGCTATCGCAGTGAGTTGTAAATTATTTAGATGTTTTTTTTTAATTTAGTAGAACCCATTAATTCGCTGAGTTCAGGTAATGTATGTTAAGTGCAATGCCAAAGGACAAAACCGACTGGCTAGCGACCAGTTTTGTCCCCTTAACCCTTTGGCTGAAAGGCTACACACTAACCCACTAAGGTAATTGGATGTCCAGACACTTATACAAAAAAAGATAGAATTAATAGCATTAAATTTTGCCGAATATAGGCATATTGCCACACTCATAAATATTATCTGAACAAATGTAACGGGCTATCTTACGTGGAATAGTTGGTTTTGCAGTTTTCCATGTTTCCCCGAAATCTAAACTGTGAAAGCATGAGCCAGAAATAATGTTGTGCGTCTTGCATCTTCTGTACCGTTGTGGCACACATACCTGCATGAATGAAACAATGTTTGTCATCGGTGAGTTATACATATACAGTACCGTTTGTCTGTGTATATAGTAACATCAGGCCGTTTAGCTTGGTGGGTTACTGAGTTGCCTTTAGCTAAAAGTTTGCAGGTTCGAAACTGGTCGCTAGCTAGTGAGTTGTGTATTTGGGCAAGGCACTTAACGAAAATTGCCGGAATCCAGCGAAATAGTGGGTTCAACTATATTAAGGCAACGTGTAAAGCATAACACACTGCAACTCGACAATGTGAGGTGATTTGACTTCATTTTCCCATTTACGCTAATCAGCATGAATAAATAAAAAAATGATTCGGTAAGCATGTTAAAAGCGCGTTGGCCTGAAGCAAAAAAGATGGTTAGTCGACAACTGTATGTCATTTTGCAACGCACCTAGCTTTTATTGTATGAACCCTTTTTCTAAACAAAAACTGTATCATATTTAAATGGTTGCAATACCTAACCTGAATTACCTCAACGTTTTCACATACACAAGAATAAAAATAATTTTTCCATGAAGCGGTATCGAACATATTTATCCCTATTACTTACCGATGTGTTATTTCCTGATACGCTAATGGTAAAGCCAATAGAATCGGCGTCTTTGCGTAGATTTGTAACAGTCACAGGCACATTCTTTTCCGGGTCTTCCGTTTCTATGCTGGCCTCTTTGCTGCTTATATTCAGCTTTGTAACATACAGGGTTCCTTGGGTAGTTCCTGATATACTTTGTCGTGACTTGGGAGCACCAATTAACAGTCTGCACGAAAAAAATAACACCATTAAAATAAATATGAAACTTTATTTAAAAATATCGAAGTTGTATCTTTAACCAAGCCTGGAAAAATCGTGTGAAATTATATTTAATGGAAAAGAATAAACAAACTTATTCTTAAAAATGTGTAACCGTCTAATTTATTGAATGTTTAGTGCATATGTTTGTGTAACCACTGGTTCAGCAACCGGCCACAACCCATAAATTTGCAAAACCTAAATTTCCGCCAAAACGGTGACAGCAATCTGGTAGAAACTGTCTATATTGTCGAGGTAAGTCCGTTTGGGAGAGCCCCTTTTTCCCTTGTTTTAGAGATCATTAACCGATCAGATTCTGTTCTGTATAGGCACCTTTTAATATCGACAAATTTTTTTCCCATTTTAAGACGGATATTATATATTTTTAACTGTATATTTGAAGTAACTCTATTTTACACGGTGGTAAACTACTCTCAACTCCCTAGACAACGACGTTGAATGTCGGATGTCTGCGCAGAAGATTTGTCGGCATTGAAATGACCCCGATACCGAATAGATTCTGGTAAATCCATAAATTTAACAATCGTACTCTTATTGAATCATCCTATTTGCATAAACAGTTAGAAAATAGCGGAAATATTCTCGCCAAAAATGTTTTGACATTAAATTCGTTTATTTACCTGACAATCCCTGAAGTAGTCGGCATGCCAGCGATCGTGTACCCAAAGTAACCGCCTCCAGAAATACCTTGCATAGTTGAATTGATCAAGATGTAATCACGAAGGGTAAACGCATCGCAACTTAAGTTACAGAGTAATAGCAGGACTGCTATACTCAAGTTAACTCTTGAATTTAAAAACATAATCCCGACAATTGCCTAAAAATCTGCAACATATAAAGCACACCTTCATTGAGACTTAAGCCATAAGTATTTTAACCTTACAATTATAAAGTTGTGAAATGAATTCGACAGTCTGGATTGTTGTTACCTATGAATTCTGGCTTAAACTATACCTACAACTAATCACCTAATCAATACCAGATGGCGGTTACAATGGCGGCATCTTTGTGAACTCGAGGTTACTCTGTTGTAACAGAAGACAACACAACACAGTTACAAAACGTTACAAACACCATAAAGTAACGAACATCAAGATCTACTGAAAATGGCAAACTATAGCCAGCGGGCCAAATCCGACCCGCCGGGTCTTTTATTCTGGCCTGCCGGATGTAATCGACATGTTCCAAGAATAAATAGCGATGTCACAGCTATATTTATGTGTCGCTTGACACAAAAGTGCTTTCTAGTTTCAACTATATAATGAATTTCCTAGTTTAATGTTATTTTAACAGTGACTAACTATATGTGAGCGGCGGCTCGATCACTTAGCCCGCTAGTATAAGAATGAAATAATCTGTATCCCGATTTAAAAATTGTGTCCAATCTTGCTATAAAATATAAACGAGCGAAAAATGACTACTGTACAAACGAACTCTGATCTGTCTGCTAATAAGAAACACCAACATGCCGAATAGAAGGTACAAGGTACACGAAATACCGTAGTTCCTTTAAATGATGTGAAACCGGCGCAGTCGAATGCCAATAAAGGACTGTATTGCATTGATGACGTGTAACGTCTCGTCCGAATCACCGGTGATATTATTCCCACCGCATATTGGTCTGGTGGATGTCTGGGAGTGTGATTCAATTCAGCTGACTGAACCAAATATAGAAGCACAGCGGTAATTGTCTACCGTGTATGCGAAATTGAACTCCTTGACACTTCCAGAATAGCACAATTGCAATTCGAAGCCACTTTGAGACAGTCATGCGTACTGTGTTGGCCAACATTCATATAAAAACCTTAAAGCCTATATTTAAACATCATAAAGTGTGTAATAGGGAAAATGAAAAGACAGGTAAGATCTTCTTGTTGGAGTTACAAAACAACACAATTATTATAATTAAAATTAATAATGTGTATCGCTTAAAATCATATTTTATAAAACCTGTATATGTTACAGGGAAGGTTATTATATTTGCAAAGCTTTAACTATTTCTGCAACAAGCATAGAAAGCTGTGCACTAAAAATTAATTGCGGTTGCATAAGACATCCGGGTTAACAGTTCCCATAAATCTAACCTTTATTGGTTTCAAAGGGTCGTCAACCTTAGCCATCTATTATAAAAAAATACTAGTATTTTATCTTTAAATGATGTCTTGTTGTTGCTTTCGGTTGGTAGAAGCGCCAAGTTTAATTCAAGCATTTAGTTTAGTTTATTCAGTTTTGGCCCCAGTATTAAATAAAGGCAATTAAAAAACTAACAAGAAAGGAACAGGGGTTCAAACAGAGATGCCCATTTTAATGCAATTGGAGAAGCAAACAAGATGTGACTTTACAAGTTGTAAATATAGCCTTCTTTGTAAATATTAAAAAAACGCAAAATTTAACTTAAAAGATCAGTTTAACAAACCTATAGCATTCGCTACCCTGTCAAAGCGAAATCTCGAGGATAAGGCCTTATACACGTCTATTCAATCTGACTTAATTTTCTCACATGCTATATATATAGTTTGTAATGTTCCCGTGGCCATCGAGCTTTTAACGCATTGAATCATGATATCCGTAATTATATCACGGTGTCATACTATGATTTAAGCGTGTTAAACGAAAGATGGCGTACAGCCAATCAAATTATTTTTTTATTCGCAGGCGGATCTGACTGGTGTTGGTGTCCCGTGTCATGGTATTTAATTTATTATTTTGCTGAATAACAATGTTAGTGATGTGGGTACGGTTGGACGATATTGTACTGGATTTCGCCCAAGAATTTTACTAGTTCACTCGAATTTTTGTTGTAGATGTTAACCCATCCGTGTCTTAAGTCATATTCTAAATAAAATTCCAATTATTATATTGATGTTTTAAAACGACAGTCGTTTGAGGTCTTGTTTATTTTTTATAATGTTAATATTGGTGTTTTAAAAGTAAAGCAAGTCACGAAATCCAGTTGACGTATAACCAAATAAAAGACGTCTATATGCCCTGCCGAAACTGCCAAATGGTACTCTCTTGTCATGGCATTTAAATGAGTGTTTTGCTGAGTAACAATAGTGGTGATTCCTCAATGTTTATTTGGATGATCGCAGCATAATATGCAAGGCTTGGCGCCGAAAAGTTAACTTAATGTCAAAGAAATTTTTTTTTAAATGAACTCTTGGAAGTATACATAGAAATGACTTTAAGTAGTTTTCAACGTTCTTGTAAGACTATTCATGTTTCAAATCGCTATGTGTGTATATGTCATTAGTTGCTGTAACTGCACCGATTTAATTACGTTGTTATGGTTCACTTATTTTGTCACCTTTTATTTCTATGAGTTATGGAGTTTTAGTTAACATTTTTGTATTTCCCTTTTTTTACGCTTCCATCAGGGACGCAGCCTGTTATTAGGATAGGATAGGATATTCATGTTTATCCCCGTGAATGGAAAAACCAAGGGGGTTATCACACGGGCAATCGTCAGATTACCTCGCGCCCAATGTTGGGTTACTGGAGGTATTGCAGTGTGTTGTGTATGATAGACACGTTCCTTCAATTTGGTAGAACCCATTAATCCGCTGTGTTTAGGCAATGTCCGTGAAGTGCCTTGCCCAAGGACACAACCGACTAGCTAGCGACCAGTTTCGCACCTGCAACCTTTCGATTGAAAGGCGACGCACTAAACCGCTAGACCACCGGGCCGGACGTATTCTCCTTGGTTAATAAGATATATTTTACGAGTAACATTTTAGTTTTTATTTCTTACATGGTTTTAATTTAATTATAGAAAAAATACAAGGAAATTGGGACTAACTTTAATATTAAGAAACGGAGGTTGTAAGACGTCGCCATTATTGTATATATTTATATCGATGTCACGAGGGAATAAGATCGCCATAGTATTCCCCCTTTTCCCATCATTTCACTGAAGCATAAAACGCTCGTTTTTCACCGCCTGATCATTATCGGAATTATCGGTTATTGTTAAGATGTATATGACGTATTTTGGCTCCTGTTCAGTCACAATTTGGTAAATATTTTTTTAAATTAGTAAATTTGTGATCATTTAATTGTACATATATTTTTCCTTAAAAAACCGCCATTTTAAGACTTTTCTTTCCCGTCATCATCCACGTGTCAATTTCGAATAAATTCATGAAGTTTTGGACAATAACGCGTTATTTCAAACTCTTGAATAGAAGACGCCGTCTAAGCATGCAACTTCTCACAAAGACAGGTGTTAGGAGCCATCACCTAATGACGCCACAGATAAATATACCGATTTTCTTAAAATCCTACCACCGATCCCAACAAGGTTTCGAAACCGAGTCCGATAAAAAGGTAAGCGATGATATATATACCGCTATGATATCGCTATGCGGCGTAAGTGCAATTAATAAAAAAATTCAGAAACAAAATCGAGCGACTTGTAGGTTGTGTGTCCAAATGGTTAACGCGACCGATACATATACCGACTCTCATACAAAAAACGGTCCTTGTGACGAGCTCATCCTGGGTTCAAAACTTGGGTCGGTAAAAAACCAAGCGACCTGTCATATAAGATTTACGACTCCTATCGGACATAAATATTTTCGCCGATGTTTAAACTTAAGTTAAATATAGAGATTTGTCTTGATAAATACCCGCCAACCTCATATGTCACTTGAGGGAAGTCCACTTTATCCTGGCATTCGCAGGTGTGGCTGACAGGCTCTATTGAATGGAGCATCAATTCATCACTATATAACAAGCCCCTGGAACCTTCTACAAAGCAGACTTCGCAACTTTACAACTGGTCGTATCATAGCAAGACACCAGCTTTATCAGTAATCACTGATAAACTGCTTTGGACTCATACTCTTTGGTTTCAACATATGTGTAGTAGGTCAGCATGACGTTTATTAATGCGATTATTGGAAACAGAGCCATCATCAAAGGAAGTTAGTTAGTTCTAGAGTTGAATAAAAAGTCTAGCAGTAAATATGGTTTAGTTACATGGCGTCTGAGAAGAAATCGCAAAGCGAACAAAGATGAATTGGTTGATCTCTTAGAAGAATTGCACAAGTTATATACAGTATATACAAACACTAAACATATTAATGCACTGCATTGGGAATGTTCAGCTTTTCCAGGTAGTTTCGTCTAGCCTGCATGTCATCTGAAGGTCTGTTGTGTGGAGTCCATACAGGCTCGCCAACAAAGAGTCTCGTTACTCGGATGTAATCCTATTAATAAGTACAGTAAGCATCCTATCTTATTTTATATTGTTAATAGATGGCATTTGGTCGCTAGTGGTTGTGTCTTTGGGCAAGGCACTTTAACGGAAATTTCCTAAACCCAGAGGATTAATGTTTTTTTTAAATCGAAGGAACGTGTAAATTATACACAACACACTGCAATAGCTCCGGTAACCCGACAATGGGTGCGAGGTGATCTGACAATTTCCCGTTTGTTAACCCCCTTGGTTTTCCCATTCATGGGGATAAAAATGGTTATCCTATCCTATTTATATGGGTGTGAGGATTCTCGTTACTCTAGTTTGTTAATCCTAGTTTGTTAATAACAATATGATTAAATAAACACTTTTTATAGAGAAATCATAACAGGAATATGTTTGTATAGAAGGCATGTCAAGCAAGAAACGATGTACGCACAGAAATTTATTATGCTGTCAAAATAGGAGAGTCAAGTGGAGCCAGCAATATTAAACATACTATTAACAGGTGGCGGATATTAACAGTACAAACATGCAGCAAAGCAATTGGAGAAGAAAATTAATTATACACATATACAACACACGACAAGAGCTTCAGTAACCAAACATTGGTTATAAGGTAATCTAACGGCTGCCAATGTAAACATTGCAATTTTCAATTTAGTATATAAACACAGAAATTCCATCCTATCTATCAAAGAGATCACACTAAACTTGTTACACAGGCAACAACACTTCTTCAACTGCGCATGGATAAAAACGTTTGATTTGTCCGTCAGTTAATACTTGCAGAATTATAACTGTAACAATTAGAACAAACTTTTTATAAACTTTACATACCACAGTCTAGTAAAAAATGTTTACAATGTTAAAAATAAAGTAATACACAGTATACAAACACATTCGCTAAATGTTCAGATCATTCAACAAAGAGCAATTTTAAGTTTTTTTATCCATTTCTTTTAAGCATGATCATTCACGCATGACAAAAACTTTTGATTATTACGTAACAAAAATAACAATCTTTAAAAATGTACAATTGGAGATCTTCTGACAAGCTATATACATTTAATATTACAATATTAACGAAGTGTCTGATAGCCATAATATTCAAATTTGCAAAAACTAAAATATATTTTATTTGGTAAAACTGCGTTTAAAAAAATATTACTTTTCCGTGGCACACCTAGCATTGTCGTGCGGTAAGGTGGTGTACTTCCTAGGGATTTTTAACCCAAATTCATTTCAACATCCAATTCATATTTCTTTAAATCTTATTCAGTTTAAGGTTTTTCTAAATTTTTTATTGTTAAATAGGCTGATAAAGTACTCTGATCATAGATTTCAGTGCAGTTTTCTAAGAATTTACAGGGAAATGATTACAAATGGGTGGACTTTTGCTCTTTTTGTCTTAATTTTTTTTTATTTGTGCTGGTTATAATTTGACTGCCGTTTTATAGATATTGAAACTGAAAGAAAAAAATATTTGATATATATTGGAAATGGTCCTAGGGGTATGTAGAAAAAAATAAAATCATGAATATCTAGACCTTTTATGTTGACAATTATGTATAAGTTTTAATCTGATTTTTATTGAAAATTACACTTGTGTCAGCCCTTTATTTTTGCAATCTCCTGTTAATTTACTTATTTTTAGATTTTAGGAAAATTAGGCCTAATATTAATCCACAATCACAAAGAAACAATAGGAAATATTACAAAATGTAAAGATTCAGCCACAAACCTTGTTGTCCAAGGCAAAGCGGTGATAAATTCCAGCCGGCAAAATAACAAGATCATTTTTCACAACCTCAATACGGATCCAACGTGGGAGGGGGTTTTAAATGTAAGTCACCTTTTCTTCACATATCTTAAATAAATTTCCATATGGCCATTTGGCGAAGCTATTGTTATGTGTTATTTGTTTCATAATAACTTGTGAATTGACTTTTTTAAATAGCTACCAGGGCAAAGCAGTACACGTTAAGCGCCTTTCTTAACTACAAACCAGTAAGTGGATCAGGTGTTCAGGGTGAAAATCGACCATGCACCTACATAGTTACAATATATGTCCTTATTTT
>CH002992.1:88440-129210 GCA_000149265.1 Ciona savignyi | reverse complement strand
TCATTTAAACAATTAACCCATTTTAACATTTAAACAAATAACCTCCTTTTATCATTTAAACAATTAACCCATTTTAACATTTAAACAAATAACCCCCTTTTAACATTTAAACAAATAACCCCCTTTTAACATTTAAACAAATAACCCCTTTTATCATTTAAACAATTAACCCATTTTAACATTTAAACAAATAACCCCCTTTTAACATTTAAACAAATAACCCCCTTTTAACATTTAAACAAATAACCCCTTTTATCATTTAAACAATTAACCCATTTTAACATTTAAACAAATAACCCCCTTTTATCATTTAAACAATTAACCCATTTTAAAATTTAAACAAATAACCCCCTTTTAACATTTAAACAAATAACCCCTTTTATCATTTAAACAAATAACCCATTTTACAAATAAAAATCATAATGGCAATTTAACATTTAAAAACAACTTTTTTAACGAAATGGTTTGTTCACAAGTTAGATTGTAGAATATTCATCAGAACTTCTGTCTACGGGTACAGTGTCCGAGCTTGTATCAGTGCCAGAATCTTTTGATCGTCTTGCACATCGCCCTCCCTCCCAATCCCCTGATTGGCAGAGAACGGTCCCAACAGCTGTTCCTACTGCAGCATATGTAGCTGCCTTGTGCATAGTGTATGACAATGTTTCTGTAGATAAATATATCCTTATTACATTTGCAATTAAATTTAGTAATTAAAATCAAAACAATAGAAATGTCTCTTCACGTACATCACACTGTTGTAGCTTGAATAAATGTAAGCACAATAAAATCTAACGAGTACCCCATGTGAATATGTGATAAGTAAAACCTCATTTTATTTCCCGATTCAAAAAATAAATATTATATTTATATTACAATACAAATAATAGTAAATCACTTTAATTAAAAAAGCAACTTTTCCTTACTTAACAGAACTTGAAATAGTGGGCTATCTCGAAGGGCAATTTTGGTATGTTTTCTCCCAATGCCTAATCCTGTCCAAGAATATTGAGCCGCTAGTTTTTTTTTTCATAAAAATTTTGAGAAAAGCTCGTACAGTTGCACGAAGATCTTTGTGGTCTATACGTTTTGCGATGATTTCAAATTCCTAATAAAACAGAGGATACATGTTTATCTTCTTATTTGACAGTAACAATTGGTATGACATATTAAATTTAATTGTCCTCGGCCCTTCGTCCTTGCAGTAGGCGTGAAAATGGTCTTACAGAGAAACTTAAAAGAGGTTTACATTATTAATAATGTGACTAGT
The DNA here is from genome assembly GCA_000149265.1 of Ciona savignyi. NCBI lineage: Eukaryota > Metazoa > Chordata > Ascidiacea > Phlebobranchia > Cionidae > Ciona > Ciona savignyi. The sequence continues at coordinate 127,940 of CH002992.1, read as the reverse complement.
TAAACAATACGAGTAGACCAACTGATTAAACAGTAATTCATTAAAGTGATAACCTAATAAATAATGTTCTTACATTTATTTTTTCAATGTTCTCCTCCAGTTCTATTGTGCTTTCTGCAGGAAAAATATCAATTTGATTACACGTTTGGGAATATTCCTGGCTTTTCATGAAACATAATGATTCTTTTATTTCCTTATTTTCGTTAATAAGGTGGTCAACTTTTCCGATAAGTTCATTTATGTTGCAGCGAAGACTGCCGATCATTTGTTCAATTGAGTCATTGTTTTTCACAGTGTTTGTTGTTCATTGGTAAAGCGAAAGTATCTTTCCAAGCATTTTACGGGCGGTGTATTGGCGCCAACTGATTATAGTCCTCCATTAAACTATCCAAAATGTTTTCGTCTGAGGTTGAGGAAATGTTTCCTATAGAATAGGCCCTTTCCAAGCATTTTTGGTATGTGCCTAAAAATTAATTTAAATGGATTTCCAATTCTACAAAAAGGCTACAAACTACAACATTTAACTTACGGGCTTGGCATAATATTTGACATTCATAAGTCCCCCAATCTTCTTGCACAGCAGTTTTGTCTTGCACCAGCTGCTGTACATTTTCACTAGTTGACGGCCAACGGCAGGAAGTTTGATTCACCATCCAGCCTTTATAAACAGCATCCGAGGTTCCACCAACAGTAAATTTTACAAATACAAATTCCTTCATAATTATTTCACAAATGATTGTCGACAACGACACTACTATTGTATGAACAAATACTTGAAATACAGTAATACTATATCTGTAAAACACAAGAAAGTTAAATAAAAAAACATTGATTCATACAATGTATTAATATCTCATTTGCGCTTATGTTAAAGAAAATTATGTTTTATACTAGGAGACAAAATGGCATTTATCCATTTAAAACTGCGGTAAGGGTTCAAGATGAAATTTTTATTTTTAAATCGATAAATTGGATTAGTATAGCCAGTTCAAATTTCTGGTCAAAATATGATTTTGATACATTATGTTTTGTCATAGATGCAAAATGATTATGACACTGCATGAATCAATTCCAAAGCAATAAACCTTTTCTTATATGGCAAAAGCATACACTTAATAACATGTTCATTAAACTCGATTATGTCCAAACCATCACTAATTGCACTTATTTTAAAAATACCTATATGCGAAGATGGAATAGGATGGGAGAAAAAGTTACCAATATGCAGATATTGTTTTACAACTAAATATTTTCGATCATCACATTCAATTATGTCGATGACCTTTGATATGGAATCATGAACTTTAATTGTTGAATCAGCAATGGAAGAAATATTAATAACACAACCTGTATAAAGTGTTGCCTTTTTATAGTGAGCAAAATCAATACCATTTGCCCATGTATGTGACAAATCTACACCGATTTTAGTAGGGCTAAACAATTGACCCGAATGACGAAGTTTATGTTGTAACTTAATTGTCTGTAAAATATTACAATTTTCATGAAAAGCATGAAAAGCTACTTGTTGAAGTGGGTTTTAACCAGAACGAACAGAATTTTTTAAAACCCCAAGATAACTTTCAAATGGGAAACAGTTTATAAATTCTAAAGAACCATATAACTTAAAATCATCCACTAAATGAACAATGCTGTGAATGTTGTATGACAAAAAACCTTTACCGTACACAGACCTACATTCATTTGTAAATTTAGTAAGCAGTTTAGAACAAACTTCCATATCATTATCAGTAGTGTGAGAAGATAATAAAAGTCGCATAGCAACACAAAATGTTCGAAAATGTTGATACCTTTCTTTACATAATATGTTCTTTTGTCTTAAAATGACAACACCTGCGTATAATAAAAACAAACGATATTCTGATGCTTTCCAATAAGCAAGATCATATATTCGCCTCATTTTTCTGTTGAATTCTGAAGGAATAAACTTAATAACTTCCGTTAACGACGTATTCAATTGTGAAATTGCCATTGATGAAAGTTTTGCATGATTTTGCCTAAAAAAATAACTGAGTTAGTCAACACATAACTGTTAAAGTATATACCATACCTACCTTCTAACACCCTTTCCACCACAACATGAGCCTTTTCATCACACCCAAACAACAAAGGTGCATGTAATCCAATGGAAACCCATATACCATATTTACACCAAAGTTAGTTAAAATAGATGTTCCTTTGTGATGATTTTCATGTCTTTGTGAAATAAAATCGTTATCTGATCTTGGTTCACAATTTGTTTCGAGAAAACAGACATGACGAGAAATTTTGTCATATACTCCAGTTATTGTACATCGTTCACAGCTATTATAACCACAGTGCAGTTTAATTTTTTTTAATGCACTTCTTGCTGGGGCATCACAAACATATATACCATTATTTGCTAACTTGAAGTTTACGTCATTGTATACAATAAAGTTGGAACGTAGAGTGCTCATATCCTCCAAAAATTCTTTTAGAAAAGTTTCCGGCGCTGGCATTTCTCTATTTGGTGATTTTTCTGTTGAATAAATACCGACACAAAGAGGTCTCATCTGAGTTCTGTAAACTGTTATTAAAATGGGATAAATTTTGAAGTCGGGAGAATGTTGAAACAGCGGTAATCCATCAATATTAATTAATAAGTAGTATTCAACAGTTCCCAGTTAAATGTCCATAGAAATGATACAGAACATCTCTTAATGATTCTTTCCAGTTTGGAAAGTGCACATACAGACCACCTTCTCGTAAAGACTGGTATGAAAGATTAGGTCTTGGTAGCAGCGAGTTAAAGGACTTTGGTAACTCATTGTGAATTGAATGTAAGCCTTTAAGTAGATTTGAAACAGCAGACTTGGGAACATTCACTTCTGTCAGTGCCCAAGCTGTAATAAATTCTTTAATAGTTAGTGATTCGTTGGCAACCTTCTTGCTGTGTCCGTGTGCATCATTGTTAGATAATACCATCTCGTTGAACTATAATTTCAGAGGAAGCAGAATTGTCAGATATCTTCCAGTGAACCATCAGTTTCACTTGCCGAAATCTGTAATTGACTGACACCTGACCTAGAGGTACTTGGGCTATTACTATCAACAAGTGGTACTTGGGCTATTACTATCTTGCTGATCATTAAACATTACATCACCAACAAAATTTCCTTTTTCATTCTTTTGTTCCTGAAGGACAGTTGCTAAAAGCTTTCGGTTCCGTGCCCATTTTTGTTGACGTGACAAAGCATGTGTAGGTTTATAGTGTGACCTTCCTATCTTAACACGAGGCATCTTATAGGCCTATAACCTAAAGATAATTAATATATAGAGAGAAGTTAAACGGTAGACAGATAGCATGTAATACCGTTATTCGTGTACCATTGCCAGACTTTTAATGTCGGCCTTTATGGCTATATGGAAATGGGAAGCATGGATACAGTTTTTAATACCCTGTCCATAGCTAGGTTCCATTGCAATTGATAGGCACAAGTTTAAATAGCCTTCTTTCTCGATACTGGTATATGAAAAGCATATAGCCTACCTTAAAATAACGCTAACATGCGTGCCTATGAAATCTTTAAAATAAATAAATGAGCTTAATAGGCAATCTGCATAAATTAATTCTGTCTTAAAGTACAATCTAGTTAACATACATCTGATCTATTACAATGCCTAAATTATTTATAAATTCAAATCTAGCTAAATGTACAAATGGCGGGAAGCCAGAATAATTGTGACGTAATAAGAGTATTCAATATAATTTCTCGAATTCATGCTTCGGTAATTTTATTAAATAATTTTAGCTAATGGGGAGGGACGATAATGGTAAACTTGCTTTAGAATAATTGTTTGCGCTTGCTTTAGAATAATTCGGATTATCAGCATCGATCTTCTTTTATGTTATTTTGTACTCGATTTGTTGTTTTTAGCTGACATAACGGTACAACTTAAAGGTTTTATGCAATCTCACCTGGGAGAAAAAAATATTATTGGTATAAATATCTCTCCTTAATATACAATTACAAGAACAAAAATTGTTTCTATACTTGCTTTTTTGTGTTTTAAATAAAACTTTGCTTCTAGCAAAATCCGTTTATATTACATTGGGTGCGAAAGAATAATTCAAGAATTAAACACACATATTAGATTGACTTTTCCAAGCATGGCCTACACGTAATAAAACATGAATACATGCATGCTCACCTAGGATAAAATGTGAATAACCCGAACATATTTACACGATATTTTCAAGTTTGGCCCAATAAGTGATAAACAATGGATAAATCAAGAATAACATGAATTGGCCAATGATAAATAAGGGATATTTTCTGACTGGGAACCGGATATACCAACGAAAACAGAAATTCCTGCTATCTGTCCGGCTGTAGTATTTGTCAATGTCTACAAATTTTCGATGAAGTATTTGCAGTAAAATTCCAACGAACAAAAAACAAAATAAGAAGCATTTAATATTCGAGACAGTTAACATATAGCTGTCGGAATTCGCGTATGTCATGAATTTATTGGCGATGAACAGTCCTTTATATATTACCACATTGGTGTCATGTAGGCCTGCTCTTTTATTAGGTAGGATAGGATAGGATATTCATCTTTATCCCCGTGAATGGGAAAACCAAGAGGGTTAACACACGGGCAATCGTCAGATCACCTCGCGCCCATCGTCGGGTTACCGGAGCTATTACAGTGTGTTGTATATGATAGACACGTTCCTTCAATTTGGTAGAACCCATTAATCCGCTGGGTTCAGGAAATGTCCGTAAAGTGCCTTGCCCAAGGACACAACCGACTAGCTTGCGGCCAGTTTCGCACCTGCAACCTTTCGATTGAAAGGCGACAAGGTATTATGCACTTTCAAATGAATAGAAAAAGCGAGCGTTTATACACAAGTATGAGCTCTTGCTGATTTGATAGTTGAAATGTGGGAATGTATGTAGACTGTCTTGTCCCAATAGCTTGGTAGGTTGCGCGTAGCTTTTTATTTACCCATCCGAAACAGATCGATAGTTAAACGGACGTGACCTTTGCCTAGGAACTTAGTGAACATTGCCTTCATTTGAATTCGGCTGTACTTAAATGGAAGCATAGTCTCGATTATATATAAAAAAAACACTGCACTTACCTCGAAAACCGACAGTGGGAGTTAGGTAAACTGAAATCTACCCTAACTATGGAATAAACACTAATCACCTACTATCCCAGCCATGGATGGTGAAAGGCCAATCTAGTTAATGGGTGTTTTAAAAAAATGCATAAACACATATTCGTGTTTATAACGACTAAACAAGAGATTATATAAAACGTGAAAAAATATCATGCACTACGTTTCAGTGCATGAGAAATGTTAAAGTTTTAAACATTACGTTTCAGTGCATGAGAAATGTTAAAGTTTTAAACAAAATACACACTTTCGTTTAGAAAAACGAAATGGATATAAAATTGAACTGCTGGACGCAGCCTGTGACACAATACTTAACAACAGCAGAATGATTTATTTTTGACGTCATCACAACATTTAGAAGTCGAACTTGGTTTCGAGTTTCTTGCTGTCGCTCACTTTGCGAACGGCTTTTATGAAATCCTTTTAAATCACATACTCTCGCTCGGAGCGTATAGCGAAAAAGCTGTTGGTGGAGGAAATACGAGGACAAAATTTTACGCAATATCGGCGTGAATGAAGTATTATCCGCATGAATATTGTAAAGTCAAACCCGTCCAAAAAGGCAAAAAGTATACAAAAACATATATGAAATACAATATTCCGGTTCGTTTAAAAAATCGGGCAATACAATAAAAAAATTATATTACTCTGTTGCCATGTGTATAACAACATCCCGTCACTTAAAACCGACATAAGTGGTTGGAAAATTTCATTTAAACTTAAGAGTGTCAACATCATGTTTAACCATCACTATTTGTAAAACACAATTGTATGCTATATATTCATGTAAGCAGGGTCCCTAACCACAGTTTGTGTTTTATAAACCGATTATGTAGTTAATTCCTGCAAGCATAAACGCATGGGTACCTGAAGTAACAATCCCATCTTGTTATTTAGGTTCATTACACAATATATATTATCATCAGTTATGTGCACCCCAAGTCAATGTTATCCAACATTCCAGAAAGTTTTAACCGGACTGCCATACGCCTAGTTTTGTTTCTGCAAGCATAAACGCATGGCTTCTATAATTATTAAACCAAACTTATTGTCCATATGTAGTTTAAAAAAAATAATAATGTAAGATTTACAAACATTTCACCACAAATCTTTAAAATTAAAGCACTTTTCAACCGCTGTAGTGAAAAGAACCAAAATTCCAAAACAGCCCGATTTAGTTATTCATGGATTCGGGGAATCCCCTTGGGTTTAGTAGATAAAATTCTTTTTTACATATCTGGGTCATGTTGTCTAAAATTCTTAAAGTTTTAATCCGATTTGACGACTCCTTGTTGAAGATGTCGGGCTATATGGCATGCCTGTCACAATCATGATTTAGGAACAAATTGGGGTGTTTCCCTAGGATTTTTTTGCATTGGTACAGCTAATGCACTAACATTCACCAAACCTGATCAACACTGAAGCAGTCGTTTAAGCGATATGCTTAAAAAAACAATTTTTTGAAAAAAATACCCTTTTTTTGAAAATACGAAAAAATAGGCCATTTTAGTGTAAACTGGAATAGCTTGAATGTATTTTTAGTAAATATCAGACGACCTGCTAAACGGTATTGTTACTGGCTGTGCTGGCGTATTTTCACCTGCATTATCACTGTTAGGCGTTTGCCCTATATACTTTGTTTAAAACCCCTTGTCTCGATCCCCAAATGTTCCCGCAACTTAAGGTGGCATGTTAATATATTTATTAGTATCCCGTTTTTGCAATGTGTAAGTTGCTTTACTGTGATTGGTACAAATACACAAACACCCTTTAGGTGTTACATTGTTACTAATTCATAAACTTCGTATTGGGGACGTGGTTTACGCAAAATTTTAAACTGGGTTTTTATATAAATTACAATATGTCATTTTGTATAGAACCTATCTAATGCCATTATTAGCCGTTATAGTATTCTTGTAAACGTAAGCAAATATCAAATGAAAATGGGCAACATTTGAAATCGTGGGTATATATGGCGTTAGGGTAAAAAAATACTGCATTTTCCTTTTGGGAAACAAAAATGAGGATTAAGGGAAACTTCTCACTAAACTTTGGTTAAGGGTTTGGGGTAGGTACTTGGATTGAAATTCAATTACTTCTGAAGATATTAGTGTTTAGGTAAGGTAAAATTTAGTTTTCATGCTAATTGTAAAACAAAGTTTACCACCTTTTAGTGTTCCCCCTTGGCGCCTAGAATATAACCTTGCTAATCAGGTTTATACATAGCTTATCGACCGCAAATTGCCCTGGGATAAATTGAATACCTCAGCAGCTGTTGACTTGTATTTTAAACTAGCTATGCATACTCTGGAACTTAAAACAAAAATGGTATATGGATTACGAGATTAATTGCGCATGAAGTTGCTAGTTATTGGCATTGAACTGCAGACGGTCTTAAATAAATGTTAGAATGTTTTTAACTTCTTGGAATACTTTTCTAGGAAGCCTTAGTAATGATATTGGAAAATATCATAGAGGTTTTGTCTACATACACTCAATTGTGGACTATCTTGGTGATATTTTCTGCTTTACTTTACCAGTATTGGTGGAAAAGGTCCAATGGGTTTCCGCCCGGGCCCAGGGGAATTCCTATCTTAGGAATCATACCATTTCTCGACCACTTTCCCGAGAAGTTATTTAAAAAATGGAGCCTGGAAAAGTATGGAGCGGTGATGAGTGCAAGATTAGGAACATCTGATGTGGTTGTCCTTAATACATCAGAGAGCGTTGTAGAGGTGGGTTTTATTGGGAAGTTTGTGTGCGTTGCAATAGCCGATTCGCTTGTTAAGCTAGACTTCGCCTTTTAACCGAACACTGGTATGATGAAACTTTCCTCTTGCAGGTCGGCCGTGTCCTTGGACAATGCATTTACCAGATATCTCTGAAACCCAAAATATTAATAAAGAGACCGCCTAATTAGCTTGGTAAGCTAGTCGCCTTTTAGCCAAAAGGTTGCAGTTTCGAAATTGCTGTTCTCCAGCTAGTCCGTTGTGTCCTTTGGCAAGGCACTTAGCCTAACTGACATTGCATGAACCCATTAGAATGTTAGGTTCTACCAAAATTAAACAAATGAATCATGAACTTTATGAAATTTAACACGGTAAATTTTAATCCAGGCATTCACAAACCAAGGAAACATAACCAGTGGGAGACCAACCGAGAATATCTTTTGTCAAATTAATGGAAACAAAGGAGTCATTTTAAAGGATTACTCTATAAAATTTAAAGCTTTAAAGAAATGGATCATTCTATCACTTTCTAAGTAAGCAGTTAAAATGAGAGAAACATTTCTTTTGAAGAAATTTACCCGTTGTAAATTAAAGGGTGATTACTTAATATATATCACTTAAAAATGATTTCCTGTGCAGACACGGCTTTGGCAGAAAAGGAATGGAAGAACGCATTACAGAAGAGGCACTTTGTTTCACTGAGTATCTTAAATGCAAAGTTGGCGAACCAGTTGATATTAAGGTATAAAGCAGAGCCAGGGCATAAAATGTATATTTATCTATACCTCAATTTTTTTTAATTTTGGTAATATAAACTTATTTGTCAGATGAATCTGTACGTGTTGACATCAAATGTAATCTGCCGGATTGTATGCGGCCGACGATACGAATTCGACGACCAGAAGCACCTTGAATTTCTTGAATCAATGCAAAAGATGTAAGTTAACAAGATAATAAATAGTAAATGTACATTTTCGGCGTTTTTGCTATGTATTGAAGATCAAAATAATGTTGCTATTTTACAGTATATACCAATAACATTTAATAGTTTTACACCCGAGTTCTTGGGGATATACACCCGTTGATTTTCAAGAAAACACTAATCATTCTAACACTTTTTAAACAGGTTGGGAGACCCGTTGGATGCCCCAAAAGTTCTTCTCGTTAATTTTTTCCCAGGTCTCAAAACGTTACCCGTTTTCGGGTCAGCTTATTCACGGCTTGTTAAAAGACTTCAATACTTACAAGGTTAAATATAGGCCTACATCAATAGTTAGAAAGAGAGTGTCGATATGCCCCTCTTTTTATGTGCATGCGCGGCCTTGCAGTAAAAGTTATTCGGCGTAAAACATAATAATAAAACGTATTTCTATAGTTTATTAGTATGACTAATGTCGAGGTATAGCAGGTGCTTAACCATATATTCTTTCTATCTATTCAATTTTAACTGACCTTTTACGAAACGGTTTTAAAATCGGAAAAAAATTGATACAGTACCGTACATTGAGAACTTTTTCTAAATAAAACAGGTATCAAATGAACATGCTGTATAAGCAACCAAGCATCTTTTTTCGGGGCCTATACTACACCAGACGTAGCACAACAGGACTTCTAGTTACAAAAACGCACAGTTTTTGCAATATCTGTTAAGTCTGGCCTCTTGTTTGCAATTAACATGCGGTTTTATCTTAATAGCGATTTTATTACTTAGATAGATAAGCGGTGTAGAATCCTAGTTCGTGTCTGTACAATGATAAATAAGTGAATTAATAACTAAACAATGGCGAAATAAACCCTGCAAGTGAACAACGGCGTTACTGAAAAGAACAATGACTTTAACGCAAAGGACAATGCTTCACACGCGCGTGCACTCAATGAACCGTAATCGGCGGAGTGACGTCACAATTAAAATGATTGTCTGGGGACTAGCGGCACGTGGATATCGGCCATATCAGTACTCCCATTTTTTTCAAGGAACCAGTCTATTCCTCCAATTGTTTGTATCCTGGCTTGTTGTAGTCCTGTAGCTGTTTTAATGCCCGTTTGATTTTGTCGTGTTTTCGTTGGCTTCTTCCTCGTGTGTTTGGGTAACTGCTGACGTCTTGCTAAGCGTTTGGTTGTGTAGTCATGGTAGTGGACTGTTCCTCTTGGTGGGTGGTTACATCAGAGTCATGATCCAGATGTTCCGGTATGTCTTGGCTTACCATATGTTGCTCCCATATCCATTTCTGGTCCAACGGTATTTTCTGTAGTGGGTTTATTTGTGGCTGTAGCTAGTTTAATATCGTTGCAGTGGCGTATTTGAATTTTCCCATCTGAAATTCTTTTTAGTATGGCACCACTGCTGTGTGTTGTGATTACTTCGTATTTGTGTGGGCCAAAGATGGGGTCGAATTTGTGTTTTTTTATGTTTCGTGTGATAACTATGTCTCCCTGTGATAGTTGTGATGCTTTACAGTGCGTGGATGCGTTGGCCTTGTTCATCCTTTCCTGTTTTTCTGATTCATCTTTGTCATATGCCCTGGTGACCTCTTCCCTACTTAAACTTTTAGCTGGGAAGTCTTTCTTGTAGCCACCTCGGAACATCAAGTCTCCTGGAGCCTGGCCCGTGGATGGGTGCGGGGTTGAACGGTACGTGGATAGGAGGTCGTTAATGGCTTTTTGTTTGTTTTTATGTTCCCAATGTGCAGCCTTTAGTGTCTTTCCTAATGGTTTCATGAATGTTTCCACTGGATTTGCTTGAGGGTGGTATGGGAATGATGTTCGGTGCTGTGTATTGTGTTCCTCCGAGAAACTTGCAAATTCCTTTGAATTGAATGGTGGTCCATTGTCGGTCCGGTGGCTATCTGGGTTTCCGTAGTTTGGGTATATGTCGGAAATTGCTGGTATTACGTGTTTGGCGCCTGTTGACCCAACCATTGTAGCAGCAGGAAACCTGGTTTTCAGATCTTGGACGACAACTACGTGTTTTTTTTCAGGTGTTGGCCCAAATAAGTCGATGCTGACATCCTGCCACGGTTTTTTAGGGTATGGGATCGATTTCATAGGCTCTTTCGTTGTTTTGTTGGTAAACAATTGACAGGTGTGGCACGCATTAACAGTTTTCTCCACAATTGCATTAATGCCTGGAAACCAGAAGTGACTGCGTATTCGCCGCTTCATGCTGGTCATTCCTGCGTGTGCTCCTTGGTGTGCTTTGTCAGCGGCACTCTTCCACAATGTTTCCGGTAAAACAATCCGGTTTCCTTTCATTATCATGTGATCCACAATGGTAAGCTCATCCAATATTTTCCTGTATGGGGCGAGTTTTGTTTGGGACTTCGGTATAAAGCCTTTGTGAATGTATTTCATAAGCGTTATTAACATGTTGTCTTTTGCCGTCTCTTCTATAATCCGATTGAACGATATGGATTCGGTATATGGGTTGTACTGCAGCATCCAAACTGTTTTTTCCAGCTCAGTCGCTTCCTGTTGAACTTCTTTAGGAAGCTGCCGCAGTGGTATTGCGTGTCGAGATAGGTAGTCTGCCGGGTTGGTTTCCCCTGGAGACCATTGTACCTCATAGGATAGATCCTGGTGACGTAGTTTGATTCGATCGGTACGTATGGATCCTTTGCGCGTATTGCGAAAAATGCTGATCAAAGGCTTGTGGTCAGTCACCACAGTGACCTTAGGTCCTCCCGCTATGTATGGACGAAATCGACGCAGCGCAAAGTCGACCGATGCTGCCTCCAGATCCAATTGGGGATACCTGCTCTCTTCCGCTCTGGTGGCACGACTAGCGTAGGCCACTGGCTTGCATTTGTCAGGTTCACTCCCTTGGGCGAGTATAGCCGAGAGGCCTGTTGTGTGAGCGTCAACGAATATAAACGTCGGGAGGGGCGGGGTTGAAGTAGGTTATCACCGTTTCCTCTTGGAGCGCATTTTTCAAGTCTTTGAACTCTTCCACCACAACGCTTGGTCCACTTAAAAGTTGTGTGTTTCCTGGTGAGCTCCCTTAAGTGCCGTGTGCGCTGCGATAAGTGTGGAATGAAATCTGAGAATGATTGAACAAAGCATAGGAAGGACATAACCTCATCTTTCGATTCGGGTGAAGTGGCTGCTTTAAGGGCGGTTACCTTAGATGGGTCTGGCTTGATGCCTTTATGTGATACTATCATGCCCCAAAATGGTATTTCATTTTTCCTAAATATGCATTTATCCGGGTTCAGCGTAAGACCCGCCTCCACTATTTTGCTCATTGTGATATCCAGCGTTCTATCATGGTCAGATTTCGAAGCGCCTGCGATTATAATGTCATCGTGGATAACATGACATCCTGGTATGTTGCTGAAGATTGGAAGAAGTGCTTTACTGAGTTCTCCCGAAGCAGGCTTGGCTCCCATCGTAAGTCTTTTATATCGCATAAGGCGATTACCTGCGTGGAAAACCGTGAGCCGGCGCGATGCTTGATTTAACTTAAGCTGGTGAAAAGCTGATTTAAAATCAAGTTTGCTAAATACCTTGCATCCCGACAGTTTCACCTTAATGTCCTCGACACGAGGGATGGGGATATTCGTTGACCTTATAGCTTTGTTGGCTTCTCTCATGTCGATTGTTAATCGTATGCCACCATTATCTTTGGGAGCGAGTACCGGATTGGATATCCATGGAGCTGGACCGTGGTGTTCCTCGATGACGTCTTGTTCTTGCATTGCTTCTACCTCCCTTTCGAAGCGGTTTCGAAGGTAGAATGGTATGGGTCTCGCTGGTTGGGCTACTGGCGGCACTTTTTTGTCAATATAAAAGTTCACTTGATAATCGCGTAATGTACCAATACCTTGAAATGCAGTGGGGTATTCAGTGATGATGCGTTCCTCAAAGCTGTTCTTGCATTTGATTCTGTGAACCCGCGCGTCAGAGTATTTTTGTTCCGAGGTAAATTTGATGATCCCAAGTGCTTCACATAGGCTGCCACTGAAAAGGGTTTCCACGTTACCTTTTATTACATAGAACCTTGCTGCGGCGAAAGCATCTCCAAACGTCACGCTCCCTTCATAATATCCCGAGCATTTAAGGGGTTTCGAGCCATAAGGCCTTACTTTTGTTTTCGTTTGTACAAGCTGCAATCCAAGTCCCGCCGCTGTTTCTCTTGACATTACATTAATGTCGGCACCTGTGTCAGCGAATGCTGGAACCACGTGTTCTTTGATGACCACCCTGACCTGATATCGTGAGTTTTTGCTATTTCCCCGCGCTCTTTGGTGTGTTGCACGATGTATCTTGATTCTATGGCCTACCACTCGGTGGATTCTGGCTTTTTGTTTTCTTCCACTAGGACATTTTCTTCTTGAATCACTGGATGAAGTTGAACGAGTTTCCTCGGATGTGCTGCTGCACTGGCTTGCTGTTTCACTCTCAGAGCTTGGTTCAACCCGTCGAGTTGTCCTTTTGTGGGCTTTTCTTTTATTGCCTTTGCAGGTTTGTGAGCCTTTAAAATGACCAACGCCGTTGCATGCGAAACATTGCATTTTATAAGCGATGCATTTCTTACCTCCTTCACATGATTTGTTTGAGCAAGTTTTGCATTGTGATGTGGGTTGGCGTGTCCTGCGGCTTGCTGAGTATTTCCCGGGTTTTACTCTTGAGATGTGCGACTCTCTGTTGCCTTGCTCATTGGCGATGCGCTGCGCACTATGTGTGGCTGCCTCAATCTTCCTGCCGTTCTCAAGCAGTTGCTGTAGGTCCCACTGATTCTTGAGAGCGTTGCAGCGGATGTCATCATTTGTTGTGCCGATAACTATTTGGTCTCGAATCATTATCTCGGCGACATTGCAATCATCGTGTGCACATTTAAAGCGACATGACTGAGATTCATGTCTTATGCGGTTGGCGAACACATCAAAACTTTCTTCCAGTCCCTGGGTGAGTTTATGAAAGTCATAGTTAGCCAGGGTGTAATTCTTTGCTGGTTCGTATCTTGCTAGCATTTTGCGCACCATATCCGAGAATTTGAGATCTTATCTTTCCGCTTCTGGTATTGTGTCTTTGTATTCTATTTGAAAAACCCGTGATGCGTACCTTCCCATGAAAGTTTTTCTCTTCTGGACATCTATCCAATGTTCTTTGTCGACCACGCTAGCCGGCGGTTCTTTGGCTATTGCTTCGTATTCGAATTCAAACGAATCCACATATTCTGTGAAAGCGTCGAATACGTTGTTTCGATGACTTTCAGGATCGAACTTTGCTAGCGAGAATGCTGGTACTTCCATATTAATAGCAGGTTGAGAGGTTCTTTGGATATCCGCTGGTTGCACTGAACTAGGATTTTTCTTTTCTGATGCCCGTTTCTTTACCTCGTCGCCATTGTTAAGTCTGGCCTCTTGTTTGCAATTAACATGCGGTTTTATCTTTATAGCGATTTTATTACTTAGATAGATAAGCGGTGTAGAATCCTAGTTCGTGTCTGTACAATGATAAATAAGTGAATTAATAACTAAACAATGGCGAAATAAACCCTGCAAGTGAACAACGGCGTTACTGAAAAGAACAATGACTTTAACGCAAAGGACAATGCTTCACACGCGCGTGCACTCAATGAACCGTAATCGGCGGAGTGACGTCACAATTAAAATGATTGTCTGGGGACTAGCGGCACGTGGATATCGGCCATATCAATATCAAAACGTTTTTATAACTTAAACTTGTATTTCACTTTTACATTAAGTGTTTACCAAAATTTAAAAAAGCATGACACAACATACACCAGTCAAATTAACTGCAAAAAATAACACAATCAGTGACTTAAAAACTGCCAATAAGTAGTACAAAAGGCAGATATTGCGCCACTAAAGATAACAATGACATCATTATGACTACTAGAAGAGTTTATAATAATACTCCCCAGTGTAAACGACCAGCGTGTATATTAATTTAATTGGTGATACGTCATATATAATACAGATCACTTATATTTATAATTACAGCATAATTCTAAGTACAGTATCTAACTTATTTTAAAGTAAATGTGGTACCTTGAAAAATAATGATATCCGACATTTTATGTAATATTATAGATTTCGCTCGGGGTCACATTGAAGAACATAAAAAATCGTTCGATGAAAATTGTTTGAGAGATTTTATTGACAATTATATACATGAAATGCAATTTGGAAAAGAAAATATGAGAAACCAATTTACGGTAAATATTGTTGGTAACTAAAGGATCAGCTTAAAATAAAATGTGTTGAAATAGCTCAAGGCTGGTGGCAGGGGTTGCCAACTCCTGGATTAGCTACGATTACAACTTTACTAATTTGGTATTATAAACAGGAAGACGAACTTCGCACGATCATACAAGATATGATGTTCGCGGGTTCAGAATCTACAAGTAATAGCCTGCTTTGGTGCTTTGTCATTTTATTACACCACCCCGATCACGCGAAAACACTCGTCAATGAAATAGATATGGCAATGGGTAAGACTTTATTCCTAATAACGCACAACAACAACTCCTACTGTTACTGAATGCAGGTTCGAATGGAATTCCAAGTTCAACTCTAAGAGAGAAGATGCCGTTCACGTGCGCATTTATACAGGAATCGATGAGATACTGCACGGTTGTTCCCATGGGAAGTCAGCATTACTGCCAAGAAGATATAAAAATCAACGAATATACAATACCAAAAGGAACAACGGTATGGTTAACAAAGACGCTAATTAATACTAACAGAAGTGTATATGTATTTGATAGGAATACTAAAAAAGAAATAATTGGACAAGAAAATAGAACGAGTTTTATATAGATCTATAACCATGTATGTTTCTGAGATATAATAAGCTGAGCGTAAGCCTATATCCGTTCCTTGTCGGTTGTGACCGAGCCGTTAATGACGACTCGTATACACATTTTACATTTGGCTATTTAACTTTAAAATTATACATTGTAAAATAGGCCTAGGGTTTTACGTTGTATTTTTGCAAATATTTTCAAATCACGTTACAGATCCTTTCCAATCTATGGGGAGTTCACCACGACCCAGTAACTTGGCCAAACCCTTCGGAATTCAATCCGAATAGGCACATCGACGACCAGGGAAAGTACCGAAATTCCAGCAAAGTTATTCCGTTTTCAATTGGACCACGTAGTTGTTTGGGAGAAGCACTGGCAAAACAGGAAATATTCATTTTCCTGACAGCGATTCTACAAAAATATCAGATCAATCCTGTGCCGGGCGAACCGCTTCCAAGTCTAGTTGGGGTAAATTCACTGACCTGCACTCCTGCAAACTTTAAAGTGATCATAAACGAACGCTAAGCGCGTAAACAATTTTAGTGTTGTATATATATATATATCTTACATTGGACAATAAACAAGAGAATATGATTTATAAGGTGGAAAGTGTAAAGATGTTAGTTATAGGTAATGAAAGAATATGTAGTGATATATTTAGAAGTATTCCAAAAATATCATTTGAAAATATTAATATCAAACTCGTACTTCGTCGTTTACGTCCTATGTAAAAACAAAATGTCTTGGGAACCCATTAGTTTCTGTAAGAAGAAACAAATGTCGTACACTTTGTATTAGATATACCAAGAGTGATCCCGTTTGTTTGTTCTTGTAGAAACATATACCGGGCACTTAAATGAGGTATTAAAAATTGTAGTGGCTCACACGTGCTTGAGACACTCTAATTTAAACCAAGAAGTATACGCATATGTTTGACGGCATGGTTATGAACTGATCTTTTGGAGTTACAGTTTTAAAAATACCGTTTTGATAAAGCGTGAGAGATATTTAATTGCCCTATGTGAACTTAAAAAATCTAATTTAAGAAAATACAGTACGCCATGGCTTAGCGTGTTCTCTAATATTGCGGAAAGCGTGTTATCCAGATTAAGCGGATAATTTAGGTGGGCTACAGCTCAATGAAAAATATGGAAAATAATTTTCCTATAAATAATTGAAACTGCGAGGTGCATTCGGCTTCTAGACGCTACACCCTATGCTTAAAGAACAATATGGATTTGTATTTTACTTTTGTTATAATGCATTACAATTTGTTATACATCGCCGTTTAGGCGAGGGGTTTAAGGTTCAAAACTTCTCACTAGATAGTTAAACGTCACCGGAGTTTATACCAGTGCAGTTTCTCTTTTCGGACGAATAGATTGGCGGATTAGCGTGTGGTGAATCGCTTTTTCGATTTGGATATTATTCGTTTTTTCGTAATTTTTACTTGTGAACTATATGTAAACGTTTATTATTGGACAACTATTTGCGTCGTAATTGACGACACAGATACGGCAAGTTTATTTGGTGCAATGTCGGTTGTTTTTATTACAAAAGCGACCCATTTCACCTATGCATGTAGTCAAATCACTATCACTCACCGATCATTAAGACGAAAAGATAGCCAAGGAGAACTTTTTGCCAAGCGACGAGCAACCAAATGCACCTGCCCCAATCGCGATCAAGACAAGAAAACATAAAACATAAGTGCTTTGCGTATCGGCCGAAGAATTACAGAATCAAAATCAACTCGACATACCTTATCACCTTAAATATCTATTTTTACCTATATAGAACATTTATCATTTCATGAAGTTTTAATTTGTTTTGACGTTTTCTTCTTACGGATATAAAAAATCTTAATTTTTGGGGTATTTTCCTAGGTAATTTTCCGGTTTGTTTCATAAATAGCCAGGCATTCCCTGTGCTAACTTTCTAAAATCTTGGAGACTAATTATCTGAACAGATCCTTCACGACTTCTCCTAGTTTTCGGGGTGGTATGCCTGTCACATGGTATGCCTGTCAAGCGTTTGACGAATATAAAATTAAAAACAAAGCACAAAAACAATATGTTTCCAATTTTTTCCCAAATGGGACAAATAATAAAACGGTATTACGAACTTATCAGGTGTATCTAAATCTAGATCATCTAGATATGTAAGAAATTGCAAATGGAGTACGATTGTATGTCCAAAACGCTTAGTTTGATTGTGAGTTGTCCAAAACGCTTAGTTTTATACCCGATACCCAAGTATGTAACTGACTTGGACAACTAAAAAAATATTAACTTTTTCAAACTAGATCAGAATTAAAATAAATTAGATTGCATTTCTTCACACCATGTTTCTTTGCCAAAGCCCTAATATTTAAAAGCCCAAATATGGTTAATAGCCATAATGACATTTCAAGTAATTCGAAAAAATTATAGGGAAACTAATATTATGTCGTTAAAGCGATTGATATCGAAACTTGTGATTTATTAAATTATCACTGGTTAAACAGTACATTTTTCGAAACAGCATAAATCAATATAACTTTAACAGAAAGTGAACAAAGAATCAATGTTTTCAAAGCAATGAGCATCCGGGCTTCCCGATGAGAAATATCCTTCGTCAGTTGAAGATAATGAGGTTCTGTGAGATGATGTCGGCTTGGTAGCTTCACAAGTATTGATGTACAATGTTGGTGGCGGTTCAGTAATATTTGGTGACTCGTTGTGGAAATTTAACTGGTCGAATTGTTGTTCACTGCATTGTGGGTTTTCTACATAATCTCTGACGTATATCGGTTCGTTTGTGACGTGCATAGATTTCGACTCCATTGGAATAGACTGGATTGAGTTTTGAAGTTGGTTTGGAACGTAACATGATTGGTGGAAAGCAGTCATGTCATAAGGTTCTTTGGAACATAATTGATGGTAGGCATTCGCGTCATATGACTGGGTAAAAACTGAAGGATACATATTGGTTGGTTGGATGGTTTGGTGGTCAACATGGTTGCCGTATACGTAACCAGATGGTGAATATTGTTCCGATGGTTGGTACCACGAGGTTGGTTGTGCTTGGTGATCGTACACTGCTGGTGCGTAATCAAGTTTCACTCGTTTTGTGGAATTCGGAGAAGTGGTGTTTGGAGAGCATCTTCGCTTGTGGGTGGTTGATACAGGTCGAGTAAATGACGCAAGTGTCGATTTCGCTTTCATAGTCTTCGCTCCGTCTTCTCGGAAGCCTCGGGCGTAAGGGTTGTTAGAGATCTTTAACTTAGCGATCTGTGGAATTAATGTAAATATAAATAAATGATTAATCCATGTTAATAAGTTATTTTTGCTTAAAATTAAATTTAAATTTACCTCCCCGTTCTGGTATGCTGTGACCGTTGTAAAGTAAGTTTGTGAGAAAGCGAAAGTTGACATCGGTTGAAGATGTAACGTATTGACGTCATCAGTTCGAACAATGTAAACACGAGGTTGATATCGATGCATGGAATGTACGAAGAACTTTCCTTCTCCACAATTGCCACATGAGTTGGTTAATTTAACTTTGTGGAAAGAAACGATATTTTCCATCCATTGTTGTCCGGTACAAGGTGAGTTCGGGTGCAAATAAAATCTTTGTTGGAATATGTGGTTCTCCACGACCAGCTATCAGCCACTTCCCGTGTTGAAACTTGTATCTGTTTTCATCCACACATGAAATGTCCATCAATACGCAATACTGAGCGTTCGGCTCCATTCCGGACATTTTAACTCGGTAACCAGGGAACATTCGCCTAAAAGCAATAAACAATAAAGTTAACATTTTGTAAATTGATTTTTAACATTATAAATCTTTTGCTGAATATTAATATAGATATTTTTCTTACCTTCCGGCTTTAGTGACGATCATTTCAGTCTAAGCAGCTGAGAAACTGTCCCATAACTGTACATCGTAAAGATGAACTTGCGGTCCGGATAGTGAGCTCATCGCTTGATGGTTTGAATTTGCAATATTCATTCTTTTCTTTCAATGTTCTAGAAACTTCTTAAGTTGCTTGTGAGGTGTCAGAGAAAATCACGAATAGTGAACTTTGAATGCGTGCCTTGGGTTTTATACGCAGTCGAACTTGTATTTTTTTTTGTTTGATCTTGTAATGAGGTAATTAGACAGAAGTACAGTTTCCTGATAGCAAGAGAAGTCACTGCAGGAGGTTTTTACCAAGTTCGGATATCTCAATGACACACGTTGTGTCCATGCTGTTGCGTCTTCGATTCTTATCAATTGTTATTGAACCTAATCGAAAGTCGGTGCAGACGAAACGCGTGCTTACAAAACTTTTCCAGTCTTATTTTGCCGACGAATTATTTTATTTGATATTTTAATATAGAGTTAGAAATTTTAAGTTATCGTAACGATTTTGAATTATATTTTTAAGTGAATACGTCATTACTAACTTCAATGATTATACAATAACGAAAATATTAATTATTAATAATTCGTTTAAAATCTAAATTTAGCATTTACAAAATGGCGAATGTTAACATTAATGTAAAACGAAACCATAATACGATATAAAATTCTTATACGCTTCAAAACATTACCGCAATGGATATAGATTGCCATAAAATGAGTAGTCAGTCTACTGGAATAAAGCTGTCATATATTTGATCTTATTGTTTCGTAGGAGTTTCCGATCTTGAACAACCTCACGTCGATTTATGTCGCGATAAAACAGATTGAGACGTCACACGTCTGTCGCGTGGTACAGTAGTGTATCTGACACATCATACATAATTTTAATTCAAAATAATTTACCTGTCTGATAATATTTATCGCAATATGAATATTTTGTCATATTTGCTCGTGTTTTGTCATTAAAATCTATTAATTTTATTTCGTTATAAACAAGGTAAAGTTAAGTTTTTTTGTTATATATTTATAGAACGAAGCAAAATTATTAAAGTTTTGTAGACACGCGTTTCGTCTACACCGACCGTCGATTAAGTTTAATAACCATTGATTAGAGAGTGTCAAGCACGTTTAACCACCAGTATGTGTAAAACACACTTTGTATGATATCTATTTATGCTAGAGGGTCCCTAACCACAATTTGTATTTTATACACCGAATCTGTAATTTGTTTCTGCAAGCCTAAACGCATGGGTCCCGGAGGTAACAATCTTATTATTCATAATCATTGAACAGCATATTTATTGTCAGATATGTGCACGTCAGGTCCACGTTATCCAACATTCCAGAAAGTAAACGGACTGCCATAGTTTTGTTTCTGCAAGCATAAACTCATGGGTCCCTTAGTTATCAAACCAAAGTTCTTTTCCACGTGTAGCTAATAAAATAATCGCGTTTGATTTACGAACATTTCACCACGAATGTTTTAAATTAAAGCCTCTTGTCAAGCGCTGTAGTAAAATAAAGCTAAATTTCAAAAAATATACGGATTTAGTTTTTCTTTGTCTACACAAACACAAGTTTTATTTTTGTGATGTTTATTACAGTGTTCTCTGTTACTTGGTAAGCTTTTGGCATATTTTTTTTGTGAAATAGTTTTTGCCGGCCCTAACAGAGCTCAGGCAATCCCTGTGCTAACTTTCTAAAAGCTTGAAGACTGATTATCTATTCAGATCGTCTAACAAAAGTTTCTTTGCGATTCCTACACGACTGGACAACTAAAAAATGTCAACTTTTTCAAACTAGATCAGAATTAAAATAAATGAGATTGCATTTATTTACACCATTTTTCTTTCCAAAGCCTTAATATTTAAAATCCCAAATATAAATGTTAATTTAAGTTTTTCGAAAAAATTATAAGGAAACTAATATTATGTTGTTAAACCGATTGATATGGAAACTTGTGTTTTATTAAATTATCATAGGTTAAACAGTACATTTATCGAAACGCCATAAATCAATATAACGTTAACATAAAGTGAACATAGAATCAATGTTTTTAAAGCAATAAGCATCCGGGCTTCCCGATGAGAAATATCCTTCGTCAGTTAAAGATAATGAGGTTTTGTAAGATGATGTCGGCTTAGTAGCTTCACAAGTATTGAGGTACAATGTTGTTGGCGGTTCAGTAATATTTGGTGACTCGTTGTGGTAATTAAACTGGTCGAACTGTTGTTCACTGCATTGTCGGTTTTCTACATAATCTCTGACGTCTATCGGTTCGTTTGTGACGTGCATAGATTTCGGCTCCGTTGGAACAGACTGGATTGAGTTTGAAAGTTGGTTTGAAACGTAACATGGTTGGTGGAAAGCAGTCATGTCATAAGGTGCTTCGGAACATAATTGATGGTAGGCATTCGCGTCATATGACTGGGTAAAAACTGAAGGATACATATTGGTTGTTTGGATGGTTTGGTGGTCAACATGGTTGCTGTATACGTAACCAGATGGTGCATATTGTTCCGATGGTTGATACCACGAGGTTGGTTGTGTTTCTTGGTCGTACACTGCTGGTGTGTAATCAAGTTTCACTCGTTTTGTGGAATTCGGAGAAGTGGTGTTTGGAGTGCATCTTCGCTTGTGGGTGGTTGATACAGGTCGAGTAAATGACGCAAGTGTCGATTTCGCGTTCATAGTCTTCGCTCCGTCTTCTCTGAAGCCTCGGGCGTAAGGGTTGTTGGCTATCTTTAACTTAGCGATCTGTGGATTTAATGTAAATATAAATTAATGATTAATCCACGTTAATAAGTATTTTTTGCTTAAAAATAATTTAAATTTACCTCTCCGTTCTGGTATGCTGTGACCGTTGTAAAGGAAGTTTGTGGGAAAGCGAAAGTTGACATCGGTTGAAGATTTAACGTATTGACGTCATCAGTTCGAACAATGTGGACACGAGGTTGATATCGATGCATGGAATGTACGAGGAACTTTCCGTCTCCACAATTTCCACATGAATTGGTTAATTTAACTTTGTGGAAAGAAACGATATTTTCCATCCATTTTTGTCCGGTACAAGGTGAGTTCGGGTGCACATAAAATCTTTGTGGGATGTGTGGTTCTCCACGACCAGCTATCACCCACTTCCCGTGTTGAAACTTGTATCTGTTTTCATCCACACTCGAAATGTCCATCACTACGCAATACTGAGCGTTCGGGTCCATCCCCGTCATTTTAACTCGGTAACCAGGGAACATTCGCCTAAAAGAAATAAATGATCAGGCTAACATTTTGTAAATTGATTTTCAACCTTATAAATTTTTGCTATATATTAACTTAGATGTTGTTACTATGAAATAAAAAAAATAATAAAAGAAAATAAATGATTACGTTAACATTTTGTACATTTTTGCTATATATTAACTTAGATATTTTTCTTACCTTCCGGTTTTAGTAACAATCATTTCAGTCTGAGCAGCTGAGAAACTATTCCATAACTGTACATCGTGAAGATGAACTTGGGGTCCGGATCGTGAGCTCATCGCTTGATGGTTTGAATTTTCAATATTCATTGTCATCTTTCAATGTTCTAGAATCTTCGTAAGTTGCTTGTGAGGTGTCAGAGAAATTCTCGAATAATGAACTTCGAACGCGTGCCTCGGATTTTATAAGCAGTCGAACTTGTGTTTTTCTGTTTGATCTTGTAATGAGGTAATTAGACAGAAGTACAGTTTCCTGATAGCAAGAGAAGTCACCGCAGGAGGTTTTTACCAAGTTCGGCTATCTCAGTGACACACGCTGTGTCCAAACTGTTGCGTCTTCGATTCTTATCAGTTGTTATTGAACCTAGTCGAAAGTCGGTGCAGACGAATCGCGTGCCTACAAAACTTTTCCGGTTTTATTTCGCCGACGAATCATCTTATATGATATTTTAATATAGAGATAGAAGTTTTAAGGTATCTTCACAGTTTTGATTGATATATGTTTTTTTAGTGAATACATCAGGACTAACTTCAGTGAGTTATACAATACCGAAAATGTTAATTATTAAAAATTTATTCAAAATCTAAATTTTGCATTTACAAAATGGCAAATGTTAACATTAATGTATTACCACATTGGATATAAATTGCCGTCAAAATGAGTAGTCAGTCTATTGGTATAAAGCTGTCATATATTGGATCTTATTGTTTTGTAGGAGTTTCCGATCTTGAACAACCTCACGTTGATTTATGTCGCGATAAAACAGATTGAGACGTCACACGCCTGTAGCGTGGTACAGTAGCGTATACGAAAATCTGACACCTCATACAGAATATTAATTCAAAAAATGGCGTATGTTGGTTTAAATTTCTTCACATAGGCCAGGTCTACTTTTTACCTGTCTGATAATATTTATAGAAATAGAAATATTTTGTCATATTCCCTTATGTTTTGTCATTAAAAAATATATTAATTTTACTTCGATATAAATAAGGTAAAGTTAAGTAAGTTTTTGTCGCCTTTTTAATTCATAAAACGAATAAAAATTATCAAAGTTTTGTAGACACGAACGTTTCATCTGCACCGACTGTCGATTTAGTTTAATAACAATTGATTAGAGAGTGTCAACCACGTTTAACCACCACTATTTGTAAAACACCTTTTGTATGATATATATTTATGCTAGAGGGTCCTTAACCACAACTTGTAAGTTATACACCGAGTTTGTAGTTTGTTTCTGCAAGCATAAACGCATGGGTCCCTGAGGTAATAATCTTGTTATTCATGTTCATTGAACAGCATATTTATTGTCAGATATATGCACGTCAGGTCCATGTTATCATTTCAGAAAGTTTTTACCGGACTGCCATAGTTTTGTTTCTGCAAGCATAAACGCATGGGTCCAATAGTTATCAAACCAAACTTCTTTTCCATGTGTAGTTAAAACAGAATAATCGCATTTGATTTACGAACATTTCACCACGAATGTTTTAAATTAAAGCCCCTTTTTAAACGCTGTAGTAAAATATAAACCTAAATTCCCAAAACAGACCGATTTAGTTTTTCATGGTTTCGGGGAATTCCCCAGGGCTTTGTATATAAATTTCTGTTTAACAAGGTTGTGTTATCTTACTATTTTTAAAGTTTTAATTTAATAAACCTTATCACCCCAAATTTGTAATTTTACCTATCTAGAACATGTTATTTACCATTCATTTAATGAAGTTTTATTTCGATTTGACGTCTCCTTCTTGGAGATGTAAAAAAATCATAATTTTTAGGGTATTTTTTAGGTAATTTTCCGGTTTGGTTCACAAATACCAAGGCAATCCCTGTGCTAACCTTCCAAAATCTTGAAGACTGGTTATCTGAACAGATCATCTAACAAAAGTTTCTTTGCGATTCCATCACGACTTGTCGTAGTTTTCGGGTGACATGGTATGCCTGTCAAGCGTTTGAGGAATATAAAAATAAAAATTACGCACAAAACAATACATTTCCAATTTTTTCCCAAATGGGACAAATAATAAAACGGTCTTACGACCTTATCAGGTGTATCTACATCTAGATCGATAAGAAATTGCAAATCGAGTACGATTGTGTCGCCTAATGGATATAATAGTCAACTATGCTATTCAGCCGGCACAGTGTACTGACATAGGTACAAAGTTATCCAAAATGCTTAGTTTTATACCCGATAACCAACTATCTAACTGACTTGGACAACTAAAAAATGTCAACGTTTTTAAACTAGATCAGAATTAAAATAAATTAAATTGCATTTCTTCACATCATGTTTCTTTTCCAAAGCCTTAATATTCAAAATCCCAAATATGAACTTTAAACAGTTAATATCCATAATGACATTACAGGTATTTTGAAAAAATAAAAGGAAACTAATGATATGTTGTTAAAGCAATTGATATCGAACCTTGTGTTTTATTAAATTATCATTGGTTAAACAATACACTCATTGAAACAGCATAAATCAATATAGCCTAACGTTAACTGAAAGTAAACAAAGAATAAATGTTTTCAAGACAATGAGCATCCGGGCTTCCCGATGAGGAATATCCTTCATCAGTGGAAGATAATGAGTTTCTATAAGATGATGTCGGCTTGGTAGCTCCACAAGCATTAAGGTACACTGTTGGTGGCGGTTCAGTAATATTTGTTGACTCGTTGTGGTAATTAAACTTGTCAAATTGTTGTTCACTGCATTGTCGGTTTTCTACATAATCTCTGACGTATATCGGTTCGTTTGTGTCGTGCATAGGTTTCGGCTCCATTGGAATAGACTGAATTGAGTTTGGAAGTTGGTTTGGAACGTAACATGGTTGGTGGAAAGCAGTCACGTCGTAAGATGCTTCGGAACATAATTGATGGTAGGCATTCGCGTCATACGACTGGGCAAAAATTGAAGGATACAGATTGGTTGGTTGGATGGTTTGGTGGTCAACATGGTTGCCGTACACGTAACCAGATAGTGCGTATTGTTCCGATGGTTGGTACCACGGGGTTGTTTGTGCTTGATGATCGTACACTGCTGATGCGTAATCATGTTTCACTCGTTTAGTTAAATTCGGAGAAGTGGTGTTTGGAGAGCATCTTCGCTTGTGGGTGGTTGATACAGGTCGAGTTAACGACGCAAGTGTCGATTTCGCTTTCATAGTCTTCGCTCCGTCTTCTCTGAAGCCTCGGGCGTAAGGGTTGTTGGCGATCTTTAACTTAGCGATCTGTGAATTTAATATAAATATGAATAACTGATTAATCCATGTTTATAGGTATATTTTGCTTATAATTAAATTTAAATTTACCTCCCCGTTCTGGTATGCTGTGACCGTTGTAAAGGAAGTTTGTGGGAAAGCGAAAGTTGACATCGGTTGAAGATGTAACGTATTGACGTCATCAGTTTGAACAATGTGGACGCGAGGTTGATATCGATGCATGGAATGTACGAGGAACTTTCCGTCTCCACAATTCCCACATGAGTTGGTTAATTTAACTTTGTGGAAAGAAACGATATCTTTCATCCATTGTTGTCCGGTACAAGGTGAGTTCGGGTGCAAATAAAATCTTTGTGGGATATGTGGTTCTCCACGACCAGCTATCAGCCACTTCCCGTGTTGAAACTTGTATCTGTTTTCATCCACACTCGAAATGTCCAACAATACGCAATACTGAGCGTTCGGGTCCATCCCAGTCATTTTAACTCGGTAACCAGGAAACATTCGCCTATAAGAAATTAATTATCAGGTTAACATTTTGAAAATTGATTTTCAACATTATAATTTTTTGGCTGAATATTAACTTAGATATTTTTCTTACCTTCCGGTTTTAGTAACAATCATTTCAGTCTGAGCAGCTGAGAAGTTGTCCCATAACTGCACATCGTGAAGATGAACTTGCGGTCCGGATCGTGAGCTCATCGCTTGATGGTTTGAATTTGCAATTTTCATTATCATCTTTTAATGTTCTAGAATCTTCGTAAGATGCTTGTGAGGTGTCAGAGAAATTCTCGAGTAATGAACTTCAAACGCGTGCCTTGGATTTTATAAGCAGTCGAACTTGGGTTTTCTGTTTGATCTTGTAATGAGGTAATTAGACAGAAGTACAGTTTCCTTATAGCAAGAGAAGTCACCGCAGGAGGTTTTTACCAAGTTCGGATATCTTAGTGACACACGCTGTGTCCAAACTGTTGCGTCTTCGATTCTTATCAATTGTTATTGAACCTAGTCTAAAGTCGGTGCAGACGAAACGCGTGCCTACAAAACTTTTCCGGTTTTATTTCGCCGACGAATCATCTTATTTGATATTTTAATATAGAGATAGAAGTTTTAAGGTATCTTCACAGTTTTGATTGATATATGTTTTTTTAGTGAATACATCAGTACTAACTTCAGTGAGTTATACAATACCGAAAATGTTAATTATTAAAAATTTATTCAAAATCTAAATTTTGCATTTACAAAATGGCAAATGTTAACATTAATGTATTACCACATTGGATATAAATTGCCGTCAAAAATGAGTAGTCAGTCTACTGGTATAAAGCTGTCATATATTTGGTTTTTTTGTTTTGTAGGAGTTTCCGACGTTGAACAACCTCACGTTGATTTATGTCGCGATAAAACAGATTGAGACGTCACACGCCTGTAGCGGGGTACAGTAGCGTATACGAAAATCTGACACCTCATACAGAATATTAATTCAAAAAATGGCATATGTTGGTTTAAATTTCTTCACAAAGGCCAGGTCTAGTTTTTACCTGTCTGATAATACTTATAGAAATATAAATATTTTGTCATATTCCCTTATGTTTTGTCATTAAAAAATATATTAATTTTATTTCGTTATAAATAAGGTAAAGTTAAGTATGTTTTTGTAGCCTTTTTAATTCATAAAATGAATCAAAATTATCAAAGTTTTGTAGACACGAACGTTTCATCTGCACCGACTGTCGATTTAGTTTAATAACAATTGATTAGAGAGTGTCAACCACGTTTAATCACCACCATTTGTAAAACATCTTTTGTATGATATATATTTATGCTAGAGGGTCCCTAACCACAACGTGTAAGTTACACACCGAATTTGTAGTTTGTTTCTGCAAGCATAAACGCATGGGTCCCTGAGGTAATAATCTTGTTATTCATGTTCATTGAACAACATATTTATTGTCAGATATATGCACGTCAGGTCCATGTTATCATTTCAGAAAGTTTTTACCGGACTGCCATAGTTTTGTTTCTGCAAGCATAAACGCATGGGTCCAATAGTTATCAAACCAAACTTCTTTTCCATGTGTAGTTAAAACAGAATAATCGCATTTGATTTACGAACATTTCACCACGAATGTTTTAAATTAAAGCCCCTTTTTAAACGCTGTAGTAAAATATAAACCTAAATTCCCAAAACAGACCGATTTAGTTTTTCATGGTTTCGGGGAATTCCCCAGGGCTTTGTATATAAATTTCTGTTTTACAAGGTTGTGTTATCTTACTATTTTTAAAGTTTTAATTTAATAAACCTTATCTAGAACATGTTATTTACCATTCATTTAATGAAGTTTTATTTCGATTTGACGTCTCCTTCTTGGAGATGTAAAAAAATCATAATTTTTAGGGTATTTTTTAGGTAATTTTCCGGTTTGGTTCACAAATACCAAGGCAATCCCTGTGCTAACTTTCCAAAATCTTGAAGACTGGTTATCTGAACAGATCATCTAACAAAAGTTTCTTTGCGATTCCATCATGACTTCTCGTAGTTTTCGGGTGACATGGCATGCCTGTCAAGCGCTAGAGGAATATAAAAATAAAAATTACGCACAAAACAATACATTTCCAATTTTTTCCCAAATGGGGCAAATAATAAAACGGTCTTACGACCTTATCAGGTGTATCTACATCTAGATCGATAAGAAATTGCAAATCGAGTACGATTGTGTCGCCTAATTGATATAATAGTCAACTATGCTATTCAGCCGGCACAGTGTACTGACATAGGTACAAAAATATCCAAAATGCTTAGTTTTATACCCGATAACCAACTATCTAACTGACTTGGACAACTAAAAAATGTCAACTTTTTTAAACTATATCAGAATTAAAATAAATTAAATTGCATTTCTTCACACCATGTTTCTTTTCCAAAGCCTTAATATTCAAAATCCCAAATATGAACTTTAAACAGTTAATATCCATAATGACATTACAAGTATTTTGAAAAAATAAAAGGAAACTAATGTTATGTTGTTAAAGCAATTGATATCGAAACTTGTGTTTTATTAAATTATCATTGGTTAAACAATACACTCATTGAAACAGCATAAATCAATATAACGTTAACTGAAAGTAAACAAAGAATCAATGTTTTCAAAGCAATGAGCATCCGGGCTTCCCGATGAGAAATATCCTTCGTCAGTTGAGGATAATGTGGTTCTGTAAGATGATGTCGGCTTGGTAGCTTCACAAGTATTGATGTACAATGTTGGTGGCGGTTCAGTAATATTTGGTGACTCGTTGTGGAAATTTAACTGGTCGAATTGTTGTTCACTGCATTGTGGGTTTTCTACATAATCTCTGACGTATATCGGTTCGTTTGTGGCGTGCATAGATTTCGACTCCATTGGAATAGACTGGATTGAGTTTGGAAGTTGGTTTGGAACGTAACATGGTTGGTGGAAAGCAGTCATGTCGTAATGTGCTTCGGAACATAACTGATGGTAGGCATTCGCGTCATACGACTGGGTAAAAACTGAAGGATACAGATTGGTTGGTGGGATAGTTTGGTGGTCAACATGGTTGCCGTATACGTAACCAGATGGTGCGTATTGTTCCGATGGTTGGTACCACGAGGTTGGTTGTACTTGGTGGTCGTACACTGCTGGTGCGTAATCAAGTTCCACTCGTTTTGTGGAATTCGGAGAAGTGGTGTTTGGAGAGCATCTTCGCTTGTGGGTGGTTGATACAGGTCGAGTAAACGACGCAAGTGTCGATTTCGCTTTCATAGTCTTCGCTCCGTCTTCTCTGAAGCCTCGGGCGTAAGGGTTGTTGGCGATCTTTAACTTAGCGGTCTGTGGATTTAATGTAAATATGAATAAATGATTAATCCATGTTATTAAGTATTTTTTGCTTAAAAATAATTTAAATTTACCGCTCCGTTCTGGTATGCGGTGACCGTCGTAAAGAAAGTTTGTGGGAAAGCGAAAGTTGACATCGGTTGAAGATGTAACGTATTGACGTCATCAGTTCGAACAATGTGAACACGAGGTTGATATCGATGCATGGAATGTACGAGGAACTTTCCGTCTCCACAATTCCCACATGAGTTGGTTAATTTAACTTTGTGGAAAGAAACGATATTTTCCATCCATTGTTGTCCGGTACAAGGTGAGTTCGGGTGCAAATATAATCTTTGTGGGATATGTGGTTCTCCACGACCAGCTATCACCCACTCGCCGCGTTGAAACTTGTATCTGTTTTCATCCACACTTGAAATGTCCATCAATACGCAATACTGAGCGTTTGGGTCCATCCCAGTCATTTTAACTCGGTAACCAGGAAACATTCGCCTATAAGAAATTAATTATCAGGTTAACATTTTGAAAATTGATTTTCAACATTATAATTTTTTGGCTGAATATTAACTTAGATATTTTTCTTACCTTCCGGTTTTAGTAACAATCATTTCAGTCTGAGCAGCTGAGAAACTATCCCATAACTGAACATCGTGAAGATGAACTTGCGGTCCGGATCGTGAGCTTATCGCTTGATGGTTTGAATTTGCAATTTTCATTATCATCTTTTAATGTTCCAGAATCTTCGTAAGATGCTTGTGAGGTGTCAGAGAAATTCTCGAATAATGAACTTCGAACGCGTGCCTTGGATTTTATAAGCAGTCGAACTTGGGTTTTCCGTTTGATCTTGTAATGAGGTAATTAGACAGAAGTACAGTTTCCTGATAGCAAGAGAAGTCACCGCAGGAGGTTTTTACCAAGTTCCGATATCTTAGTGACACACGCTGTGTCCAAACTGTTGCGTCTTCGATTCTTATCAATTGTTATTGAACCTAATCGAAAGTCGGTGCAGACGAAACGCGTGCCTACAAAACTTTTCCGGTTTATTTTGCCGACCAATCATTTTATTTTATATTTTAATAAAAAGATAGAAATTTTTAAATTATCCTTTTTAATTTATATATATATTTTTTTAGTGAATACATTATTACTAACTTCAGTGAGTTATACAATAACGAAAATGTTAATTAATAATACTTTATTCAAAGTCTTAATTTAGCATTTACAAAATAGCGTATGTAAACACTAATTTAAAAGGAAACCATAATACGATATAAATTTCTTATACGCTTCAAAACATTACCACATAGGATATAAATTGCCATCAAAAATAAGTAGTCAGTCTATTGGTATAAAGCTGTTATATATTTGATCTTATTGTTTCGTAGGAGTTTCCGATCTTGAACAACCTCACGTCGATTTATGTCGCGATAAAACAGATTGAGACGTCACACGTCTGTCGCGTGGTACAATAGCGTATATGGCACGTCTGATAGATAATTTCAATTAAAAAAATGGCGTATGAGCGAAAAAATGGAGCAGCCGTTCAATCGCTTTACCCAAAAAAAGCTATTTTTAGAACAAAATACCGTTTTGGTTTTTAACGTTTCCGGGAAATTCCCCTGGATTAACACCTAACATTTGGATTCTGCATATCTTAACCATATTGTCTAACAAATCACATTATTTATTGCGATTTAATTACTCCTTTTGGTAGATGTTGGGGCGACATGGCATGCCTGTCACAATTATGATTTGAGGCCAAAAAATATTTTTGAGGTATTTCCATAGATAATTTTTATATCTTCTTATAAGCGTTAAATTAGTGGCTAATGCACTTACATTTAACCAAATCTGATTAAATTTGGAGCAGCCGTTCTATGCGCTACACCCAAAAAAGCTATTTTTCAGAAAATAATAGCATTTTGGTTTTTAACGTGGAATTTCCCAGGATTTATTACCCAAAATTTTGGTGTCTGTGGAGTACCAGCTCAAAATTTTAAGTAAAACTTCTAAAACACCGTCAAAACACATTCAATTCGATTATAAGCGTAATTCGTAGATCGTTTTTTTATTTTTTCTCCGAAAATTTAATTTAGCATGGTCGCAACCTTTATACCCCATGCGCAAAAATGTATTAAAGTCATTGCAACGGCAATACGATCCTATTGCATTCGTTTCGGATTATCCACAAAGTTGCAGTTACATTTAAATTAATGAGTTTCAGACAATGTGCCATGTTTTTGTTAATGTTGCGATGGTCTTTGCACACAATTCAATGTATGTATCGGTCGCCGTTCAGCCACATGACGGTATACCAGAGTCAATGGTTTATCCACTTTCTCACATGGCCTAGGCATCATCCGACGGAACAGCAAATACAATGAGTTATGCAAATAAATACCAAATCTTGGAATTGCCTGGTAGAACCAGCGAAGTTGCGGCCGCCATCTTGTTTTTATGCAGCATGTGTGATTATAGCCTTTTTACATCCATGTTCCTAACCTTGGATAAACTTATTAGTTGTTCTGATTTTCAAATAAAAAAACTTAATATAGAGAGACCACGATAACCAGTTACATTCGCATTTAAAGGAAACCCATTAGTTTCTGTTTGCAGATGCAAACGCCATACACCATGTTTAATATATACCACGTGTAAATAGGTAACCAGGTAGGGATCCGATCGTTTCTGCATGCAGAAACATATAGTGGTTTTAAAACATTGGTTTGACACGTGTTTGACACTTTCTTATTACTGTTGCATTAAATTTTTAATTAGGATTACTTAATAAGGTGTCAAAAAAACTTTTAAAGCGAAATGTTGTCAAAATTCCGCAGACGATTCCAATATCTCGCTCTGATTGAATAGCTGTTAGTCGGTTAGATAATTCCCTTTTGCGCTCCCATGGCAAAATTATCTGCAGGATTACTTAGTTTTGACGGTAAACATGAGGCAATTTAAATAATTTGCTTTTAATAACCCTTCTGCTTTTCCTAGTTAAAACATAAATATCTAATCTTTACAGTATTCGTCTTTTCTCTCGTGTGGTGTGATTTACTTTATTTGCCGTTATTTAAAACTGGGCAAAATGAATAAACTAAACTCAATATTTTAACACTATGGGCACGCAGAGACGCTGCATTCATCACCGGGACGAACATGATGGTGGGCGATGGATACAGCGCAATGGGACCGGAGCGTAAAGGCTCTGGTGCAGCCTTTGCAGGTTGCTCAACCTGAAATTTAATTCAAATATAAGAGTGGTAAAAATGACGCTTGCATTCCTGGAAAATTTTGTGAAAAGTTCATTACAAATAAATTATTTGTCGGACAACAGGTTTACCTGGTAATATATATATATATATATATGTCGCTTTGGACCAGTGCTCCGCAACAGTGCGCCGCAAAACGTTGCTAGGTGTGCCGCGGATAAATATTATTTTTTAAACTCATTTTTACATTTAACTAAAAAAAATTGTTTTTTTTTTGCAAATTCGAATATTACGTCCATCAGAAACATCGCTAATATAATAACAAATGTATATAGCTTTAGAGCGAAATATAGGATAGAAGGAATATTTAAGGTTATCCCCATGAATGGAAAAACGCAAAGGACGTTACCACACGGGCAATTGTTATATCACCTTGCACCCACCGTCCGGTTATCGGAGCTATTGCAGTGTTGTTTATGACTCACACGTATATTTCATTTGGTAAAAACCATCATTCCACTGGATTCAGAAAATGTCCGTAAAGTTCCTTGCCCGAGGACACAATCGACTAGCAGTTTTGAACTTGTAACTCTTTGGCTTGAAAGGGAACGCACTAACCAACCAAGGTAATCGGCCGAACAAATCAAAATCCATATTTATACCAAAAAGCTACAACCGGTTGCTCACCCCGTAGGTAGTCTATCATTGCCTAAAGTTATCACATCGGTTAAATGCATACAACGTGAGTAATTGTTAATGGCTTTTAAGCAATTGTTTAAATTCATTCGTCAATCGAATATGGCGAAGGGTAACTCTCTACGTCACGATACACCCTTGTGGTTTTGGAAAAAATATTGACACGGAAATAAGATCGCGCTTTTGCGTATTTGTCATGGTTGCGGTTATGGTTGACCTATTTTTTTAAGCGTCGTGCTTTATTGACCGTGATCACCTAGTTGTGTTCTACGAACTGCAATGAAATAAATAAAAGCCGAGGAAATAACTACAGGCTCTAATAAAGTTTTGTAGAGCATTCTCATACCGTATGTTGTGAAATGGAGATGAAAGTGTTGGGCTGAGTGGTCGAATACTAGTACTGTTAAGTGAAGTATTAACATGGTATTAAATTAAGTACGGATATAAAATATAACACCTTTTTACGCCTAAAAGTTATAATCATATTTAAATTTTAATTATTCTTTTATTAGCTAACTCCTAAAGAAACTATAATTTATCATGTGCTCACTTTGAAATTTTAATTTACTTTTTTTCTGCGTAACGCTGGTGACATGCATGTCTGGTTACCAGGTCATTGGGTAGAACGCGTTTACAAATTAGGTTGAAACTATTAGAAATCATACACCTGGTCTGCCCATAGTTTGCATTTAATTTTTTTTTCAAAAGAGAACAAACTGCCGCTATCAGGTAAAGTGTAAAAACTAGGTCCCACTTTTAGAATTTGAACGATATCTCCGGAAGATAATCATATCTTCCGTTTTCTCGCATTCAGGCAACTTGTCAATTTTCTTGTTTTTCTTTATGACTAATAATTCTTGGTTTTAAAACTGAGAAAAAAATTACTTAAAATTTTAAAGAGAGTATAAAACGAGAGAGTGTCAATCACGTGTAAATCACCCGTATTTTTTTAAAACCACTTTTAACTGTATTTTTTCTGCATGCAAAAACAATCCGGTTTCCTGTAACCGACTTAATCACTCTTAATATATTTTTATACAAAGTATACAACGTTAAATATGTTAATTTTATTCCCGTTGTAATGGGGAGTTTGAGTGCGGTTAAGTGATAAGGGTTACTAGGGTAATACGGTGGGTATGGGGTTTCTAAATCTTCGCTTACATTGATATTTACTATTGATTTGCTTTGCTTTCAAGTGTTTTGCTGTTTTATATAGTGATAGTATATAATTATGTTAACCCGTAAAATTTATATTTTAATTAGCCTTAAGGCATTTTCTATCGTAATTCGGGGTATGTATACATAAGACTCAATAGAATACTTTTTCCAGTTTATTTTATTCACGTACAACTTTCTTCGCCGGAAATTCGCAAAATGGCCGCTGTACTTATATCCTGGGCTCTGTAGAAAAGTTTCATGGCGCAATTTATCTGAAATTTAATTTTGCATATTCAAGCCATATTAGCTAACACTTCTAGAAGATTCAACCTGATTATATTATTTTGTTTTATATGTAGCGTAAATGAGTCTGGTCACTCGTTTTAGTGGAATTAAATTTCTAAGAAATTTCCGAAAAATAGTTGAAATAATTCCCAGTCGTACTTAATTCACCAAATATCAAATATGAAATTCGTTTTTTTTAAATATGAAATTCGTTTCGACCAATATGAAAACAAAAACAAAAATTAATTGAGTTGAACATTTAGAGATATTAGAAGGAAGATATATTTATTAAAACCATCGGCAACCTTTTTTAGTTATATTTTTGTAAATATTTTGTTAGTGAATTATTTATATCAAGTTGACGTAGTAAACCATTAACGAGCGGTTAAACTGTGATTAAAAAAATTACAAAACTAATAAACTACATATGTAAGCATAATTGGCTATACTTGTCTCAATTTGTTATCTTTCGTTCCATGATTTTCATCCAAAAATGCCATGATTTATTTTATTTTTTCAAGAATATAGTTTAATCCAAATAAAATGTTTGGCTGGACAGGAATGTTAAAATAATATTTTAAAATTCGTGCACAAAGCAAAGAATGATCTGTGGCATTATGCATGGAAACCGGTGGTCTTATTTGTTTCATTTGCATAAGGAAACCATGCGATGTTTTTAAGCATAATACATTTTAAAAGTTTAGTGTATTTGTTCCAGTCTACCTAGCTAGATTGTTATGCAGTTTCGACGAGACTTTACGGCTCACTGCATTCTGCCAACACCTAGCCTACGCTACTGGTAAAACATAGAATATAGGTCAACGAAAACGAAATATAATATTTTTATCGGAAATTTAAGGATAAACGGATTCTAATCCGGAGATAACGCCAAATACTAAAAAATTGTCATAACATAACAACAAATTTGTATTCCTGTCATTTAATGCCTAGTTTTGTACTTTCAGAATTTCAAGAATTCTAAAAATGAAACTACAACAAGTTGTAAGCATTGTAAGTGCTTGTCTGGAATGCATATTGTTTGGTGGAGTCATTTTCGGTTGGCCTTCATTGGAGTATGTTTTAAAGAGGGAGGATTACTTTTCATACCTGTGCAGCAATAATTCTAATGGTACCATCCGAAACGTGACTCTGAAAAACATTGATTTAACCTTGATCAATGGAAATTTAACCTCAACACAATGTGGCAAAAGCAGTGAAATGCTAAATTTGGTTTTTACGGTTGCTCTTGGAGTATCACAAATATTACTACCGCTCGGAGGGTATATTTTGGACACATACGGAACATGGATCCAACGTTCTCTAGCTTCAATTGCTATCATGATCGCTTCGGTTCTGCTTGCTGTCTCATCTGCTGCCAAAGCCGGCATTCTCTTTCCATCGATGGTATTACTTGCTATTGGGGGGTTTAACATTCTTATGTCAAATATTCAGCTGGGAAAAGTGGCCGGAAAAGCTCAAACTTCTGTCATTACGCTTATAAACGGGTCGTTTAACTCGGGAACATTCGTGTTTTTGATGTTTAAGATAGCTTACGATTCTGGGATAGATCTGAAATCAATTTCTATAGCATATGTTATCATAAGTGTCTATCCCTTGGTATCAACCTTCCTACTTATGCCACGAAAATGGTTTTCTGACACGACCACTAATACAAGATACGGGATTTATGAGCTGATGGATCTCGTCAAAGCGAAATGCTTTTGTTATAAATCGGTAGGTAGCGCTGTAGACATGGAGGACCATGCGAATTCACCTGAACGACTAGAACTAGAATCTCAAGTGCAAAACGACAACGAAGCTGGAAAAGAAATGCATTCTGAATCTGGTGAAGTCACGTTATTTCAATGCTTAAAGTCACACTTGTACTGGTCTGTTCAACTCTACTATAGTTTGCTGAATTTACGGATGATCTTTTTCTTGGGAAGTTTTTCCACTTGGATATCAAACATTGAAAGCGAGGCAAACGTCGGGAGGCTAACGAATATTTTGGGAATTTTGCTTGTTCTTTCTATTTGCATTTCGCCCGCCCATGGCATACTAACTGATGGAACAATTCGTTTCTGTATAGTACGAGGCTACAGTAAACAACAGTCGACGTGGGCAGGTTTATTGGTTTCGGTTTTCACAACGAGTTTGTTGACAGTGCTGGTTTCGGTGACGGTGGCTTTAAAACATACCTATTCTTCGTTTATTCTGTTCGTATTAGCGCGATCTTTTGTCTACGCCAGCACCAGCACGT
Source organism: Ciona savignyi (assembly GCA_000149265.1). Classification (NCBI taxonomy): domain Eukaryota; kingdom Metazoa; phylum Chordata; class Ascidiacea; order Phlebobranchia; family Cionidae; genus Ciona; species Ciona savignyi. The sequence goes on along the minus strand of CH002992.1, from coordinate 90,213 downwards.
TTATCGCTTTCGCTTTTCCTTCGCGTCATTTTGGCACTCTTTACGGCATCACTACGATGTTAGGTGGAATTTCTGGATTTTTACAGTTTGCCCTATTTTCCCTCGGTATTTCGGTCGATAAAGATTTTACTATTGTGAATTATTCCATGATCGGTATGTCTGCCTGTACATTTTTGCATTCCATGCTCACTTACAAAAACTTGCGTAAAATTACTTAATAATATTAGCTTGAATATTTTATTTTACAATCCAACACAACAGCTTGTTATAATCAAGTAATGTCACGCTATATTGCAAATGCTATGGTTGTAAAATATTTTGTGTGCAGATGTAAATATATTGCTTTTCAATGCTTGTATAAAAATGTCGCTTTCCAATGCTTTATTACATTTTATTGGGCGTTATACGGCAGCCCATGCTGCTTACATTGCTAAAGTGCCATTTCTTTAATAATTATTCCAGCTTGTTTTGCGCCACCTATATATATTTTTTAATCGAAGACACTTATTAATTGATAATCTTATACTAGAGAAATGACAGTGTGTTGCATATGATAGAGAAATCGCAGTACTTTTTAAAGTGTTTTAAAAGAACTTAATTTACTGAAAATTGTGGTTGCACTATTAACTGTAAATATACTAACACTTCGCAGTAAATTCTTAACTATTGCCAATTTACTTGCAATCGCTTTAATAAAACTAAAATGTATAGAGTTTTCATAAATATTTAGGGATAGGATGTTTATGATTATTTCCGTAAATGGGAAAAAAACAAAAGGGGTTAGGTTAACACATAGGTTATCGTCAGATTGCCTCGCGCCTGGCGTCGGGTTACATGTTACAAGGTCTTTTTCAGTGTGCTGTTTGTTTGTCTAAATACCTCGCGATTACGTAAAGAATGGTTATTATGGGTCCCATTTGAAAAATTGGGACACATATTGTTTTTGTCCGTTTTTTTCTTTTTTTTCTTTTTTTTCGTCAAACGCTTGACAGGCATGGCATGTCGCCCCGACATCTACCAGAAAGAAAAATGGAATCGCAATGAGACTTTGCCATTTGTTAGAAAACATGGTCCAGATGAGCAGAAATCAAAATTATGGGAGATAAAACGAGGGGAATTCCCCTGGGACGTTAAAAACCAAAATAGTATTTTATTCTAAAAAACTAGCTTTTTTGGGCATAGCGCGTAAACGGCAGCTCCAATTTAATTCAGATTTGGTTAAATGTAAGTGCATTAGTAACTGATTTAACACTTAAAAGAAATAAAAAAATTACCTAGGGAAATACCCTAAAAAATAACATTTTGTTTTCAAAACATGATTGTGACAAGCACGCCATGTCGCCCCGACATCTACCGGACGGAAAAATGGAATCGCAATTAAACTTTAGTATTTATGGGTCCCATTTGAAAAATTGGGACACATATTGTTTTTGTCCGTTTTTTTTTCTTTTTTTTCGTCAAACGCTTGACAGGCATGGCATGTCGCCCCGACATCTACCAGAAGGAAACATGGAATCGCAATGAGACTTTGCCATTTGTTAGACAACATGGTCTAGATGAGCAGAAACCAAAATTTTGGGAGATAAAACCAGGGGAATTCCCCTGGGACGTTAAAAACCAAAACGGTATTTTTTTTTTAAAAATTGACTTTTTTGGGCATAGCGCTTGAACGGATGTTACATTTTAAATCAGATTTTCTGGAATGTAAGTGCATTAGGCACTGATTTAACAGTTAAAAGAAATAAAAAAATTACCTGAGGAAATACCCTAAAA
>CH002992.1:43345-75130 GCA_000149265.1 Ciona savignyi | reverse complement strand
AAAATTACGACTTGTTTCAAAACCATGATTGTAACAGGCATGCCATATCGCGCCGACATCTTCAACAAAGAGTAGCCAAAGCGGATTAAAACTGTTTGTTAGATTATCTAACAAACACCTAACTTTGATAACATTACTCAGATATGTAAAAACAGAAATTAATGCACTAAGCCCAGTGGAATTCCCCCGAAATAATGAAACTCAATCGGGCTGTTTTGGGCATTAACCTTCATTATACTACAGCGCGTATCAAGAAGCTTAAATTAAAACATTTGTGGTAAAATGTTCGAAAATCTCACACGCGTATTCTTTTTATAACTGCACATGGAAAAGAAGTTTGGTTTAATAACTATGGGACCCATGCGTTTATGCTTGCAGAAACAAACTACATACTCAGTGTATAAAATACAAAATGTGGTTAGGGACCCTGTAGCATGAATATATGGCATGCAACATGTGTTTTACAAATAGTGGTGGTTAAACACGTGGTTGACACTCTCTAGTTGTAAATAAATCCTTTATCGCAGTTTCTTCACTTGCCAGGAAATATAACATATATTTAGTGTTATCATACTGATTCTCATAAAGAATGTTTCACTCGAAAATAAAATACTAATCCGACATGAAAAGGACAAAATGAAGATATTGAAATATGCATGTGCCACCCCGCTTTAACTTATTAGACTAATTGTCACCCACATTAAAACTAAATTTATTGTTCAAACAATTAATACACAATAGGATAGGATATAATAGGATATTAATGTTTATCTCTGTGAATGGGAAAACCAAGGAGGTTAACACACGGGCAATCGTTAGATCACCTCGCGCCCACCGTCGGGTTACCAGAGATATTGCAGTGTGTTGTGTATGATAGACATGTTCCTTTAATTTGGTAGAACCCACTAAACCGCTAGGTTCAGGCAATGTCCATAAAGTGCCTTGCCCTAGGACACAACCGACTAGCTAGCGGCCAGTTTGGAACCTGCAACAAAGATTTAAATAGTCGCAAATGCAAACTGCAATGCTTTTTACTGGAAAGTTCGTATGATGCGCCGTATATATCTTGTGTGGCCCACGAACTACTTTTTCGGGTATTGGCGCAATTTAGTATTGCTGACGTGGTTTAGGTTTTCAAAATTTAGGTTAAAATATGTTGGCGCAAAAATGCGGCGCACACTAAAACGAACTTTCCAATAGGGATATATGGTGCTACTGGAATGAGGATAGAATATTTATGTTTAACCTTGTGAATGGGAAAAGCACCGGACATTATCACACGGCAATCGTCAGATCATCTCACACCCACCATTGGGTTACCGGAGCCTTGCTGTGTGTTGTATACAATTGAGACTTAAATTTTGTAGAACCCATTACTCTACTATGTTTTACAATCCCTGCTAAATACCTTGCCCAAGGACACAAACAAGTAGCTGTCTTTTGAAGGGCAACACTAAAAAGAGGGAAAGCAGGAAGGAGGAAAACTGCTCACTAAAATTACAAAAACTAATTTTAACCCTGCTCTAAACACTAATCTCAACTTTAACTAATTTTAACTCCAATCCCATGTTTAAAACTGACTCTAATGTCCCAATCTTTATTTCAGTGTGCAGTTTCCCTGCTTCCCGCTTTCCCTCCCTTTAGTTTCCCCGTTTTCGGCGTTTTGGACCTGCAACCTTTAGGCTGAAAGGAGAAACTTTTTTGGGTTGTTTTTACAAAACAGTTACTTGAATAGTATAGAACTAATTTCTTACATGTTCACAAATTAGAAAAAACAAACATTATAAACCTGTCAAACTCAGGAAAACAAACGTCCCGTACCATCTATCTCACCCATTCTTGGGGTGTGCCTCTATAGCCTATACTACAGGATCGCTTAGATTGCTAAAATAATTCTAACTTTAACACCAACTTTATCATCCCGTATGGAAAGTACTTTACTTTTCGCCGAGATCTCGAGTGTGCAGTGTGCAAACGTCCAAAAGTGCACACTTTAAGTGTGCACACAATCTCCTTTTTATTACTATTTTGTAAAAATCTTAAACAAACCTATTATTCTATCCTAAATCTATCATATCTATCAGCTAACATATCTATCTACGTATCAAAAAACGTACTGACCGTAAATTACCTGAGGTCCAGAGGTAGGTTTACATTTTTTTGCAAATTATACGATGTTTATACTGCCAGCTCACCAGCGTGTGTGAAATTACCCAAGTGTGCAAAGACGCAGGGAAAAAAACTCGAGTGTGCAGCTGCCGTATTTTCCACACTGGTCTATCATTAATATCATAATCATTCTTGGGAAGCTCTTTTTCGTGGACTGGTTGTCAGATTTCCGAGAGCCATAGATATTTAAGATGCTTCAGTATAATAAATATTCTCTCACTATTTGGTTTTATTGGGTGTTATTTACTAAACTTGAGATGTACGTCTATTTAGGAAATTGAAAAAGTGTTAAAGCGCCAAAACTATACTTTTTCGTGCGAATATATAACAATTATTTTACCAAAGATATCACTAGCGTTAGGCTATTATATGGACAGACAATACACAGATTTTTATTATTTTTACTCGATCAAGTTTTAAACTTACTTTTGGTTCGTCTGTACACTTGTGTTCATGGCATATTGGATATTCTATGGCGTGGACCAATTGAATACACGGTCGTTTAAGTTGCCATACCGTCCACAAAATTTCGAACATGTAAGGTTAAATTTTGCGTCCGGGAAAAATTTTAAAAAATGCTTAAATGTCCGGAATCCGTGATTTTACTGCCTCTGCAATCGAATCTTAGTGTGCACACTGCTAATGCAAAGCATTTCTATTTCGTACCGTGCGCATATTTTTACTACGAGGTTGTACGGAATTTTGATGTAACAGGGCGTTTTCCTTATCAATGATGTTACCAATTGGAACTTTCTGGAGTTTATTGATCGTTGTACTGAATTCAAATTGATTAGATATAGATCACATGCTGCTCTATAAAAACATGCGAATTTGCACAATTAGAGGTTTAGCGAAACAGTTTGCGAATTATATTCAGAAATAAACTGTAGCCAACCCTGGCACGTAACAACCAAGTATCAGTCCCACAATCTAGGATAAGTCAATCAACAATACTTAGCAAAGCCACTCACTATAATCTAGGCAATAAGCTCAGCCGGTCTGCAGTCAAGGATTTTATATAAAAAACTAGGCTTCTTTTTTATGACATTTTGGGTAATTAGGTTAGAATATTCCTGTTTATCCCCGCTAATGGGAAAAACCAAGGGAGTTAACACACGGGCAATCGTCTGATTACCTCGCACCCATCGTCCGGTTACCGGAGCAATTGCAGTATGCTGTGTATAATTCACACAATCCTTAAATTTGGTAGAACCCATTAATCTGCTGAGTTTGGGCATTTTCTGTTAAGTGCCTTGTCCAAGAACACAACCGATCACCTAGCGACCTGTTTCGAACCTGCATCCTTTTAGTTTACAGGCATCGCACTAAAACACCAGACTAACCGGTCGGACCGATGTAGTGTTTAGAGACATTTATGGTTTGCTCAAACAACATTTCACCATAATATTTACAGTGTTAAACAGACTGGACCATGTCTCCAAACACTATCTACTGTGGAAGGGGTCTTTATTGCAATGGAGATGGCTGATAAAAGTGCTCCCGAACAGCAGACGATTTTCGTTTTCCCAGTTTGGTGTAAAGACTAGCTATTATCCGCCTTTGCAGAACAAACATTAATTTACTAATTAACACAGTTATATCGCGGTAAAAGTATATTAAATTAACTACTAGGGATAGGATAGGATATTCATGTTTATCCCCGTGAATGGGAAAACCCCAGGGGTTATCACACGGGCAATCGTCAGATCACCTCGCGCCCATCGTCGGGTTACCGGAGCTATTGCAGTGTGTTGTATATGATAGACACGTTCCTTCAATTTGGTAGAACCCATTAATCCGCTGGGTTCAGGCAATGTCCGTAAAGTGCCTTGCCCAAGGACACAACCGACTAGCTAGCGACCAGTTTCGCACCTGCAACCTTTCGATTGAAAGGCGACGCACTTAACCGCTAGACCATCGGGCCGTACTAAAAATTTATCTAAATAAATAACCTAACACTTTAGATTTTATTTGTTGTGGTATTTAAAAAGTTAAAGTGGAATAAATATTTTCAAAACTAAGCGCGTCTATAGTCTATATAAATAACTTTGTTTTCGCATATGTAATGCTTGCGTTACATTTAAAGGTGCAATAAACCACGTGTCATTAAAGCCTGGGTGAAATTGACCGCCTTTCTTTGTGTGTTCGTGCACGTGTGTCGACGACGCAAAATATAACCATACAATACTAAATTACAGATAAGTTTATTTAATTGGAAAATATATATGATAAAGTTTATTTAATTGGAAAATTTATATAAACAACTAAGTCGGTAAAACTGCAGCAGTCTCAACAATGTATTTCATATCAAAACAATACCAAATTATTGATTGTGGTAGCATTCGGTAAACGAGTACTCAAGCGTGACCGTAACAATCGGCCGAGTTCGTTACCCTTCTATCTGTAAGTTAGTATTCTATGATATAACTAATTCGAATCTCAAAGGTTCTGTATTGTGCATCCCTAATGTAGAGTATTTTCTCTGTGGACTAAAAAGTGAAACAAGTTGAGGGTTACGACTGTGAGAGGCATATTTGACTCTTCAATATAATCAAAGACATGTGCTGTAGGTTTTTTTATGTTTGAAATCAGACTCTGCTTGTGTATGAAGACAATACTTTTTATTTCGGTAGTTAGCGCTTTAGCATGAGTATCGTTCAGTGTTAGCTTGAGTGCTTTAGCTTGAGTATCGTTCAACATTAAGCATAAGTATCGTACAACGTTAAGCATAAAAAGTATCGTACAACGTTAGCATGAGTATCGTTTAGCGTTAGCATAAGTGCTTGAGCTTGACGTTGTACGATAACGTTTGCATGTCTTAGCATTTCGGTAGAGCATATATATGGTCCCATGAAAATAGTTATACACTCTCCGGAATTCTGCTTATTTTAATATGGTAACCCTAAGTTACATCATAGTGTTGATATTATAACCATGTACGTAACGCAATACAGCAGAAAGATTATGGGTGTTCTATGTAGGTATTTAGAGATAAATCACCTTTTGTTAAACGGTTTTGTGACCGATTGGTTAGCGCGACCGACGCATATACCAGAATTATAAAAACGATATTAGTGAAAAGCTGAATGCCAAAAAGAAAACAAAATATTAAATTACCTATTTCTGTTTTATACAAACACATATTTCTGTTTTAAACAAAGATTTAGAATCATATTGTGGTAAATCGCTGGTTCGATTTGGATGTTTTCGTTTTTACACAATTTTTTGCTTGTGTACTATTTAAACGTGTTAATTAATGGAAAACTATTTGCGCCGTAGTTTACGACCCGGTACAGTAAGTTTAGTTGGAGAAACGTCCGTTGTTTTTTTTACAAACTCAACCCATTTTCACAGTTAAAATAGCCGTCCACACCTTATCTGTCCTCGTGATCTATTTTTATTTGGTATATATTGTCGTGTTTTATGAACAAAAATAACCAACCCAAGCAGATTGAACTATAACGTACAGAAATGTCAAATAAAAAAAAGAAGTTGCAATGTGATTTATGTATGTAGTTATTATCAGAACTCAGTATCAGCCACCGACGATTGCAATGAGGAAGACAGTCTAAGGTGAACCCTAAAGAGCAATGGAATGCAGCGTCTAAAAGGCTGTTCCGGTCTCTGGCTACGCGGCTGTGCACTTGGTCAAGCTATTATCTGACACAGTCTAGACTCGTTATTTTATGGGATGTATTAAATCTGAAGGAACATCTGAATCATACACAACACACTGCAATAGCTGCGATAACCCGACGATGGGCGCGAGGTGATCTGATTGCCCGTTGGAAATAAACATAAAAAACACTACCATTCTAATACAATACTTGTTACCATTCATTTAACAAATACACCATAACAACAACATGTGGTAAATATGACGTTTAGATTAACTATTTCAACTTAAATTTATTATAAGTTTCGATAAGTTGAGCTCATTACCAAGGCGTTATGATATTTATTCATTCACAAGTTTTGATATTTATTCATTCACAAGGTTTAACTATTTCCACTTTAACTTAATAAGTTCCGATAAGTTGAGCTCATTACCAAGGCGTTTTTATATATCGGACTCCACGAATAAATAAAACAACGACACTATGGTGTTTACAAGCTTTATTTTACATTTGTCACGTGGTCAGGTATGACGGTAGACCTGAACGACGTCATATTCGTTGTTCGAAGAAGCGTAAATCGCGTTGCAGCGCTGAACCGGCGCGTCTATCGTCAACAGGGAACAATTATAAAAAGGAAGGGAGAAAAGTGGAGATACTGCAAATTAAAATACAGTAGCACGTTAAGGTTGGTGTCAGAACTGTGGTTGAAGTTTAGTTCTGGGGTTGTGTTAGGGGCAGGGTTAACAGTAGTTTTTATAGTTTTAGTGCCTTTCCTTGATCTCCTTTATTTAGTGTTGCTAGTTGCTGCGTCGACAATAGAAATGATAACCGACAGAGGCTTGTTTATTATTAGAAAGTTAACGAAGCGCGACGGAAATATTACCCGGGATATTTCTGTAGTTTGTTACAGATTTGTTCGGCAACGGTATTACAATAGGAATGTATTACAAATTTGAACATAGCAGAAAAATGTATAACCCAAGGTATGCGAACCAAATAAAGCCTTCTTTAAGTTTTTTAATATTATTTATATATTCACTTCTATCATTGTGTATGTGTTAATAAAGTGCGAACGGCGCTCTCTTTGAAGCCGGCATGCATAGGCTAAAGTTAAGGTGAAGTCGGTTTGCAGCAATGCGTCACAGACAAAGGAAAAATGGTTAACACTACCGATACCGACATCTATACGGGAAATAATTGTTTATTCAATGAAATCATTTCCGCTGTGCTGAATGATGTGGTATCATTACTCCATTGCGCACGCACATACAATCACACATGCACAAACAAATGCACAAGTATTTACAGAGCATTATTTAAACACGAATATATTGCTAATTTGCTGTTTAAAAATAAAAGACAAATGGATTTAATTTTGCGCCTCTCACAATTAAGTAAAGAGGGGACCTATCCCAATTGTCCATACGATTAATTTTAAAAGAGAAATTATCTATTTTAGCTAACACTTCCAGAAGTGTAAATATTCTGTTTTGGGGGGCATTCTGGAGTAAAATGGGGTATTGTTTGACAACTCTTTCTTATCAGTAAGCTGGCGTTCAGACATGCCCGTCAAGAACGTGGCTCAGAAAAAAAAGAAAAAACATAAGTAGAATTTAAAAAGTTGTTATGCAAAAATTAATAGTATTTTCTTAAATTAAGTCAATTTTTTTAGTGGAAATTTCGTGGAAGCTTTAAATTAGCTTCAAAATGTCGTTAAATTAACTTATCCCGTAAAATCGTCCATACCCTTTGTCCTTGGTTCCGTTAATTTTGCGTAGGCAGTAATCCTTTAATCACATTACGTTGCGGTTTGCTTAGACCCACGAAACCTCTTGTCGACAAAGCGCAATGTTCAGTTCAATTGAAGTTCGAATCTATTGTCGTGGTTGGCTCGTATATCTATTGCGGGAACAACCACGAATTAAGCAAAGAGTAATTTTGCCTGCTAGGATAGGAGGTCTAACGGAGTATCCGTATTTATTCCCGGAAAGATGTTTTATCAAGAACTATGCTTTATTTTATATACTAGATAAACATAGGTATCCTAAGCTCTAAAAGAAAAGGGCCTATAGTTTTGTTAGTAGTACAACAATTCAGCGGCAATTAGAACCTATATTTATCTAATCTTATCCATTGCTTATCGAGATATAAGATTCATATTTCTCCCACGAGAGATAATTTAATGATTAAGACAGTCTAGTTTCAACAATAGGATAAGAAGCCAAAAGGAATAGCCGTATTTATCCCCCGAGGCTTCATTTTATATTTAGGAGAGTCTTGAGACAGTTTCTGCAATAAGAAGACCGGTTTTGCTGCAAAGGATTGAAAACGGTAGAGATAAAGACGCTGAGCAACAAATTAAATACACTGGGTTCAGATACAAACACCGACCAGCTTTTGACTGCTGGACTCGCTAGCATATTAAGTGACAGAATAAATACCAGTAATTCCTAGCAGGTGAACACTGGATAGAGATAAAGGCCAATCTTGTAACATTATCTTCTAGTTGTACAGTCGTGTGGCAGAATGGGCGACCGACTTCTATGCTGAATTGTAAAGAGAAACTAAGTGACGGCTCACTATAGGTTCGTCCAACAACGTGTCTATCATATACAACATACTGCAATAGCTCCGTTAACCCGACGATGGGTGCGAGGTGATCTGACGATTGCCCGTGTGTTAACTCCCTTGGTTTTTCCCATTCGCGGGGATAAACAGGAATATTCTAACCTAATTACCCAAAATATCATATCATAAAACTAAACTAACTAATGAACTAATATTATATAATTGCTCCGACGAAGAACAAGAAATTCAACGTGGGGCGATAAAATTAATAACCTTAGCTAAAATAGAAATAATTAACTATAAAAAATATCTAGATATTAAAAATACATATGTATGGGATAATAAAGAATTTAACAGAAAAACTTTGTGGATTGTTAAAAACAAGTTCAGTATATATCTTCGAAAGCTGTGTATATCAGAAAATTTGGAATTTGTCAAAACAAAATTTAAACTAAAACAATGTTTTAAAATTGGTGACATTGAACTTAAGAAATATTGATTTTTTTGTTCGTATATGTTTTATGTTTTTTCAATATGGTAAATTAAATAACATCACTTATATAAGAATTGGCTCAGGCAGGGAATAGACTGGAATCCAATAAAATTTTAACATAAATATTTGTGCATTACTAAATAAATATATCGCATTGCTTATAATATTGTTCATAAATTACCTTTTACTGCTTAGTATAATTTATTGCAGAATCCCACCACACAACACTTTTCAAGAACCGTCATATCAGCTTCTTTCATCTAAGAAGCATCATCACACCCTAAAAATATTGCAAATCACATAATTATTAATTCCTTTATGTACATAGTTTATATTGTATGCTAACTGTTATATGTGTTATCATTGTATTTATTCGCAGTACATGTGTATAAGGCGCCCAATAATAAAAAAAAAAAAAAAAAATATCTGACGATTGCCCCGTGTTAACCTACTCGTGTTCCCATTTACGGTGATTTATCATAATCATATGATAACCATTTAAAATATTATTACGCGTTCGTAAGTTTATCCTTATTTGCAGGTGTAGCTTTTAGTTTGTCTCTTGGGTTTGCATTGTAATGTTGGTGGGTGAGCACCACACCTTTCGATGGGTGGTCCTAACAATGGCCGCTGTGACGAACGGCTTGACATGGGGCTTGTTGTATTCAGTGGGATTGCTTTACTCAAGTTGGTTGGAATACTTTGACGAATCTGCGAGTTATGTGGCAATGGCTGGGAGCCTTCCTCTCACACTTGGCTGCGTTGGAGGTGAGTTCTGGAAGGATATTAATTATCTCTACGTGGGAGGGGAAACTTAGTGGGCGATACCGCAAAAAATCATCACATAACTCTGTACATGCGGTCTGCTGTTGCAGTATGTTAAGCATGATTGAAACGTTCCTTAATTAAAGTAGAATTGCAATTGTCGTGTGGACGAATGGTTAATGCGACCGATATATATAACAATTATACACAGCCCGGCCATAGGGACAGGGCCATTAAGGGTTCGAACCTTGGCCCGACAAAAAATAGTAGAACCTACTATTCCACTGGGTTCAGGCAATTTTTGCTAAGTTCCTTGCCTAAGTACACAACCAACTAGCTAGCCACCAGTTTCACTGCTACTACCTTTCACCTTAACGTTGAACTAAAAACGTACCAAGCTATGCGGTCGGTAATAACCTTATCTTATCTTACTTCGAGTGTTAGTGGGCAAAAATAAAAGGTGGAAAAGAGGGAAGTAGGGAAACTGGGCACCAAAATTACTTGGTAATTAGGGATAGGGTTGGGGTTAAAGTTAGCGTTAGTTCTGGGGTTGAGATTAGTTTTTGACCAGGTTTGAAATTAGTTTCCAAAGTTTTTCTGAGTAGTTTTCCTCCTACCCTCCTCTTAGTGTTGCCCCGTGTTAGTCGATATACAGTAACTTTTGTGTTTACAATGGTGTTATGTTGTGACTTGACAAAGCACTTTGGGTTCGCGCGGTAATGTTACTGCGGTACTTGTATTGTTGTATTAATCTGCGCCCATTTATTTATATTAATTTTAATTTATATATTTTATTTTGATTTTTTATTTACCTGCAATTGTTATAAACATTCGTGGTGAACGAATTTATTTACCAGGCACCTATGGAATAAATAAGAAAGTCATAATCTTATGCATAATTGTATACAAAACATGAAGACAAAATGCCAATGAAAGAGTTAATTAATATTTTATTAGTCTTAATTAAACCAGTAACGAAAAAACGAATAAAACAACCTGCGTCCAATTGCCAAAAAAGAGCTATAAATACAGTCTTAGTGAAAAGTGTATTGAAAATTTAGCCATTAACAAAAATATAAATGTATAAAAATCAAAAATTTGCATTTTAATTAGATCACCCTCTTTGTAGGTCCTCTATTCCGACCAGTAGCGAACGCTCTTGGATTGCGTTGGGGAAGTTTCCTTGGTGGAGTGTTGATGGGGTGTGGTATCGGTGTTAGCTTCTTTGCACGATCTGTCCTCACGTTGTGTTTCACATTTGGCATCATGGGAGGTTTGTAGTGAAGGAGGATGTTTAGTTGCATTCCAGGTACTTAGCTGACATCGACAGAACGCATTGGAATAATGAGGTCTACTAAATACTATGACATGTGGGGGATTTTGTACGGTCGGTTAGCGCAATCGGAAAAAAGCGTACACGGTCTATAGGTAACCGAGAGATTACAAGATCTAAACCGTCTGCTGACTAGATGATTGCATCCTTGGCAAGACACGCATGGGCCAGCGAATTAATGAGTTCTACTAAAACTGAAGAAACTTCTCAATCATACACAACACACTGAAATATCTCTGAAAACCCAGGGCGCGAGGTAACCTAACGATTTCCCAATGACAACGCCCCCTCAATTTTTGTTTAAACAAGTGGAGTTAAAATGGTAAGTTTGTGTTGCCGAACAATTAACGCGACCGATACATATACCAATTACTATGCAAAAACGGCCCGAGTTACGAGCCCATCATTGGTTCGAAACACGGGTCGATAAAAACAGTTATGGGGAGTTAAAATTCAATTTTAACTATAAGCGGTTTTGATGACGATTTTAACCATTTTGTGCCCAGGTCTTGGAGCAGGACTTTCCAACTTTTGCGCAAGTATGGCTGTAAATGAATATTTCTACCGCAAGAGGTCGCTAGCGGAAGGAATTATGGGCGCGGGTTTAAGTATTGGGATGTTTGTGTTGGCGCTTATGCAGCAATATTTTATCTCAAAATACACGTGGCAGGTAAGAGAGTTGGGGAGCAACAAAATGATTACCAGTGTCCACTTGAATCAATGGCGACAATGTATGATAAGCGTGATCGATTTATATAATAAATTATGTATATAAACCTTTTTGAAAAGCTAATCTTGGGTTCAAAACTCAACCAAGCCGTGAAACGGTAGATTCTACTTTGCCTAATGACATAGCCCACTAGCTGGCAACCTGTTTCGATATTATAGTCCGGCCGGTTAGTCTGGCGGTTAAGTGCGTCGCCTTTTAGTCGAAAGGTTGCAGGTACGAAACTGGTCTTCAACTGGACGTCTTTGTCCTTGGACGAGGCATTTAACGGACATTGACTTAACCCAACGGATTAATGGGTTTTACCAAATTAAGGGAATAAGTGAATCATACACAACACACTGCAATAGTTTCGATAACCCAACGGAGGTGATATGACGATTGCCCGTGTGATAACCCCCTTGGTTTTCCCACTCACGGGAATAAACATGAATATACTATTCCTCCTCCTATTTTTATAACCTTTCGGGTAATCAAGCAAACACTAATCCACCAACTTATTTCGCCGTGCAATAAAACACGAATATCCCATCCTACAGGGCACGATGCTCCTAACTGGTGGGATGTGTTTTCATCTGAGCCTCGTCGGCCTTTTTTTTATTTCCCCGAAAGAAATAGGGGACCATCCCCTTAATTTATGGGGCGATTCAAACGCGACACGAATCGGACAACAAAATTTACGCAATGAGTGCAAGACGATAGAAAGTTTAAATGTTGTCGAAGAAGCGAACAACAATATTAAAGAAGGTAAATTGTCATTTGGAATATTAAGTTGTGTATTATTTTATGAATTATAGTATAAAATATTTAGTTTTATGGAATAATAAGTTTTATAAAATATCAAGTTTTTATTGGTATAATTTACAACCAGTGTGCCCTATTCTGGCGCAAGTTTTTTTCGTTGAATGTTTGGTTATCAAGTCTTGTTGAATTTAGTCCATTCTTTATAGTTACCTTTGTCATAAATACATTTAACCAAAGTTACTTAGTTTTATTTGAGTAAGAGAGCAAATTAACTTTTTAAACTTGTTTAAACTTTAGTGAATTCGAGATGTATTTCAAAGTATATTAGTTTGCAATAGGTTGCCGAAGCTATAGTGGTGTCATACTCAAATTAATATGTTTTTTGTCCTTTGAATTGAGTAAGATCCCAGTAGAACAGCGAAACAAGCACCTCAGAAAGTGGTCATGGTAAAATTCGTACGAGGGACCTGTCGTTTCTTGATCTACCTTATTAACCTACACGATTGATATTGTTTGAGCAATTATTCTTAATCCTTTTTAACCGAACCAGGTTTCGAACCCATAATAGGCTTACCATGGATTAGATATTTATGTTTATCCTCGTAAATAATCGCAAGAAAACCTCGCGCCGACCGTCGGGTTTCCAGAGCTATTGCAGTGTGCTGTGTATGATTGAGACGGTTCTCTCTTCAATTTTGGTTAAACCCAATAATTAACCGGGTCCGGTAATATTGATGTATCTTTTCACCGTATGTAAACAAAATAAACTAAACTGTAATAAAACCTTTCAGACGTTCCGAAAAGTCGTTGGAATTTCGTAAAGTTATGTTGCAATCCGACATTTGTTCTCATTTTGGTGTCAGACTTCCTCAGTTGGGTTGCCCTTTACGTTCCATACGTCCATCTCAACGAACGGGCCAGGTATTTAACAAAATTAATAAAAACTAACTATCGGACCGGAGGGCTGAGGCTTCGAAACCAACTTCTTGCTAATTGGTCATGTCTTTCAGAAATCTACTAAAGCCAGTGGATTAATAGTTAAAAACATTGTTTCTTCACGTAAAACACAAAGCAATAGCTTCTGTATGTGTTTATAAAGTAAAGTGACTATTGTCTTTGTTTTAATGCATATTTATCAATGCGACGTCATAAATGATATTATCCTTTCACAATCATACGTCATAAATGATATTATCCTTTCACAAACGTTCATAGAATCCAAGGAATCGATTCGGCCACTGCAGCGTGGCTATCTCCCGCGTGCGGCTTTGGTGGCTTGGTCGGTCGCCCTGGCATAGGATATATTTGCGACCTTTTAAAAATGCATCCTTTTTGGGCGTACGCCGTTGTACAGGTAAATACGATGGCCTATCTGCGCCACCGAGAATTACCCAATGTAACTAACTGCTCATCGATGGGAATGTGTTTTAATAGTTAAACCTGCTTTATTCATCGTTTCCACCAGCCAAGGATTAAATTCAGATTGTTTCGTTGACAGCATTTTCAGACCTTATTCAAATAGAATTTCCTAATGTCTGTCAAGTATATACATTCCTGCTTACCATTTTAAATAAGAATTAACCAAGATGCTTGGGGTAGAATTTAAATTACTCTATGTTGCAAAAATTCTGTAAACTTTTTAATCCGCTATGAAGATTGCCGGTAAAAATTACAAGTTAAAAATAATGTCATTGTGCAATTTTGCATTTATTTTTCTATACCTCTCTTGATTGTAACTGTGGGAAAGAAAAACGTACGCAAAAATGCTGTACTTTACCAGGGTACCATAAACTATTCTTTACTGTTCACTTGCTCGTCGGTAATATCCTTGGGCAATGCATTTAACGGGCATTGCCTAAACCCAGCAGATTAATGGGTTCTACCAAATTAAAAGAACGTGTGAATCATACACAACATACTGCAATAGCTATGGTAACCCGACGATGGGCGCGAGGTGATCTGACGATTGCCCGTGTGATAACGCATACACGGGGATCAACATGAATATCCTTCCTCTTTCATCTGGCATAGTGTCGTAAACTTAGTGAGTTCAGCATTTACTGCCTTAGACATTTAAAGATTGCATTTATTACAGATGCTTTGCGGGGTTGGGACGTTTCTTAGTCCGCTTTGGTCGACCAAAGAAGGCTTGTTCGTTTACGCTGTGTATTTTGGTATTCTTTCCAGTGGATATGGTTTGATCAAAGCTAGCGCTGGGCGGATGCTTGGGCCTTCGAATTTCACTGACGCGTTTAGTTGGATGCTTTTAACTGAAGGCGTCGGGATTTGCCTTGGACCCACTATTGGAGGCAAGTTATTTCGATAATTTTTCTAAACGACAGTAATCTTTGAATGTTTATGAGTGCCA
This sequence comes from Ciona savignyi, assembly GCA_000149265.1. Taxonomy (NCBI): domain Eukaryota; kingdom Metazoa; phylum Chordata; class Ascidiacea; order Phlebobranchia; family Cionidae; genus Ciona; species Ciona savignyi. The sequence continues at coordinate 60,346 of CH002992.1, read as the reverse complement.
TATACTTCGTCGTCATCTGAATAGTTTTCTGATCGATAGTTTTAAAGTGCCACTTGTTGTTTTAATTAATTTGGTCGGGAAAAGTGTTCATTTAAATTAAATTGTTCCAGTAAATATAAAAGTATTTGTAATTTTAGTAAGATTTATAGGCACAAGTGTGTTTAGAATTTCTTAAAATATTTAAATTTACACTTCTTTTAACATATACTGGTTTTTTCTGTCATAATATTAAGTTTAAGTTTTTATGGTCTCCTTTACCTCAAGCTGGTTGGTTGTGTACTTGGTAGATACGAATATTGCCTGAACCGACTGGATTATAATGGTTAAACTAAATTAGTAGAAAAGACTCAATACAGCGATATCATATGTAACCCGACAGTATTCTTGAGGTAGTCTGGCGATTTCCGTATGATTTCCCACGCACGGGGACAAAACATAAATATTCTTTCCCACCACTCAACCAAACACTACTATAACTCCTGTTACCTCTGCAGGTGCCATATACGACGTGTCTCGTTCATACGATTGGACCTTTCGTTTCGCGGGAGTGTGTTTGATAGTATCCTCGTTAATATGTGGATTTAAACCTCTCATAAGTAAACGTCTTGTTAGAAACGTACATTCTAAGAACTCTGCAGTTAACATCATTGGTTAACTTTAGGCACTTTTAGGGATTTACCCTACGAAACGTTTCGTTTCTTTTTTATTATGGGTTCCATTTGAAAACACATATTGTTTTAGTCCGTTTTTTTCTTTTTTTTTATGTTTTTTTTCTTTTTTTCATTAAACGCTTGACTAGAAAAATAATCAACCAAAATTTCAAATCGCATGAAACTTTGTTATTTATTAGACGACATGGTTTAGATATGCAGAAACCAAAATTTTGGTTTTTTAGCATAGCGCTTGAACGGCTGCCACAATTTGATAAAATGTTGGTGCGATTGTGGTTTGAGACCCTGTTCGCATAGATATATGGTATACAATTTTTTTTCAAATAGCGGTGGTTAAACACGTGGTTGACACTCTTTAGTTAATATTGGTTTTATATTTGTGGATGTGTTTTACTGTTCTGTGTTATTTTTTACCTAGCCAAGTTTCCACCTTCTTACTAGGTGTTTTTGTGTAAGAGTTATGTTTATCGTTCGCGTTAACCATTCGGGTACACCGTACCTAACTTTCTGTTTTTAATAGCTAACTTGATAAATTGTTTTCTGCGTGTTCTGTCTAACGATTAGCCATTTTTAAAAACATGTTTTTTTTTAAATATGTTTTTTTTTACAATGTTTCCTTTAAAAACATGTTTGTTTTTTATTCCTATAGCCTATATATAGGCCTCCCGCACATACTATTAGATGACTCCGAAAGGCCCCCTTCGGTCTGAACGATTCACCCACTATTTACCGACCTTTAGCTTACTAGGGTTTCCTTACCGTCCGGAAAATTCCGAACAAACACGGAATTTAGGGTTAATGTTTGCCGGGATTTTTTTAAATGCTCAAATGTCCGGAAACCTACTTTTTTTAAATGCTCAAACGTCCGGCATTTTACTGCATCTTAAATCGTACTGCGCACACTGCTAATACAAAACATTGCTATTTCGTACTGTGCACATATTTTGTGCTACAAGGTTGTATGGAATTAGGATAGGATATTCATGTTTATCCCCGTGAATGGGTATCCTGGTAATATTATGTTTTGAACACTCTAAAATTGTCACATCGGTTAAATGCTTGCAACGTGTGTATTTGTATATTTTACGTCCCGGTACCCCGTTAAGTGTTTTGCTGGGTAAAAAATGGGGTTTCCCAATATTATTTGAGAGGTTCCCAATATTTGAATGGTTACATGTGGGTAGCCTAGTTGTCGCGATAACGTAAAGGATCGTTATCCCAATGGTAAAATGTACATAAAATACCATGGTCTGTTGCTAAATATTGTACTTTCTTTTCACGACTAGCACACTGAAATTTATAATGTAGAAACAACAATGAAAGACTGCATTCTAATTCTACACATAAACAACTAGCCCATAGATTGCGTATAACCAATTAATAAACATCTATGTGCGGCCGGAAATTACATGTGCCCTTTCTGGGTCAAGATATTTAAATGAGTGTTTTGCTGAGTAACAATGGTGGTGAGTCCCCAAAGATTGTTGGTTGAAAGCAGCACACTTTCTTTGGCAGGATTTTGAGTGACAGCCGTTTTTTAAGGTCAATTTGCATTGGAGAGATAGGGACAATACTTAGTTAAACGCATCTTAAAAGATGACGCCTTTTTTTCAAATCCGTTATGAAAAACTATATTACAAATATATGGTTGCAATTTTAACACTAGTCGCTAGGGAGTCGGTTGTGCCCATGGGCAAAGCAATCGCCAGTAGTTTTATAGGTTTTATAGGTTTCACACCAAAAAGGCCACAGGTATTTTCGACCGACTACAATCTGCAATAGCTCTGGTAACCAGTTGGTTGGCGCGAGGTGATCTGACGATTACCTGTGTAATAATTATTCTTTACGTAATCGCGAGGTAATTGGACAAACATCACCACACTAAAAAGGACCTTGTAACCCGACGCCAGGCGCAATGCTATTTGACTATAACCCGTGGTAACCCCCTTTGTTTTTCCCATTTACTGGAATAAACATGAACATTTTATCCTAAAATATTTATGATAACTTTATACATTATAGTTTTATTAAAGCGATTGCAAGTAAATTGGCAATAGTTAAGAAATTACTGCGAAGTGTTAGTATATTTACAGTTAATAGTGCGACCACAATTTTCAGTATTATAAGTTTTTTTAAAACACTTCAAAAAGTACTGCGATTTCTCTATCATATGCAACACACTGTCATTTTCCAGTATAAGATTATCAATCAATAAGTGTCTTCGATTTAAAAAAAATTATATAGATGGCGCAAAACAAGCTGGAATAATTTTTATACTAATGGCACTTTACCAATGAAGCAGCCTGGGCTGCCGTATAACGCCCAATAAAATGTAATAAAGCATTGGAAAGCGACAGTTTTATACAAGCATTGAAAAGCAATATATTTACAGCTGCACACATGATATTTTACAACCATAGCATTTGCAATATAGCGTGACATTACTTGATTATAACAAGCTGTTGTGTTGGATTGTAAAATAAAATATTTAAGCTAATATTATTAAGTAATTTTACGCAAGTTTTGGTAAGTAAGAATGGAATGCAAAAATGTACAGGCAGACATACCGATCATGGAATAATTCACAGTAGTAAAATCTTTATCGACCGAAATACCGAGGGAAAATAGTGCAAACTGTAAAAATCCAGAAATTCCACCTAACATCGTAGTGATGCCGTAAAGAGTGCCAAAATGACGCGATGGAAAAGCGAAAGCGATAAACGTGCTGGTGCTGGCGTAGACAAAAGATGGCGCTAATACGAACAGAATAAACGAAGAATAGGTATGCTTTAAAGCCACCGTCACCGAAACCAGCACTGTCAACAAACTCGTTGTGAAAACCGAAACCAATAAACCTGTCCACGTCGACTGTTGTTTACTGTATCCTCGTACTATACAGAAACGAATCGTTCCATCAGTTAAAATTCCGTGGGCGGGCGAAATGCAAACAGAAAGAACAAGCAAAATTCCCAAAATATTCGTTAGCCTCCCGACGTTTGCCTCGCTTTCAATGTTTGCTATCCAAGAGGAAAAACTTCCCAAGAAAAAGATCATTCGTAAATTCAGTAAACAATAGTAGAGTTGAACAGACCAGTACAAGTGTGACTTTAAGCATTGGAATAACGTGACTTCACCAGATTCAGAATACATTTCTTTTCCAGCTTCGTTGTCGTTTTGCACTTGAGATTCTAGTTCCAGTCGTTCGGGTGAATTCGTATGGTCCTCCATGTCTACAGCGCTACCTACCGATTTATAACAAAAGCATTTAGCTTTGACGAGATCCATCAGCTCAAAAATCCCGTATCTTGTATTAGTGGTCGTGTCAGAAAACCATTTTCGTGGCATAAGTAGGAAGGTTGATACCAAGGGATAGACACTTATGATAACATATGCTATAGAAATTGATTTCAGATCTATCCCAGAATCGTAAGCTATCTTAAACATCAAAAACACGAATGTTCCCGAGTTAAACGACCCGTTTATAAGCGTAATGACAGAAGTTTGAGCTTTTCCGGCCACTTTTCCCAGCTGAATATTTGACATAAGAATGTTAAACCCCCCAATAGCAAGTAATAACATCGATGGAAAGAGAATGCCGGCTTTGGTAGCAGATGAGACAGCAAGCAGAACCGAAGCGATCATGATAGCAATTGAAGCAAGAGAACGTTGGATCCATGTTCCATATGTGTCCAAAATATACCCTCCGAGCGGTAGTAATATTTGTGATACTCCAAGAGCAACCGTAAAAACCAAATTTAGCATTTCACTTCTTTTGCCGCATTGTGTTGAGGTTAAATTTCCATTGATCAAGGTTAAATTCATGTTCGGAGTCACGTTTCGGATGGTACCATTAAAATTATTGCTGCACAGGTATGAAAAGTAATTCTCCCTCTTTAAAACATACTCCAATGAAGGCCAACCGAAAATGACTCCACCAAACAATATGCATTCCAGACACGCACTTACAATACTTACAACTTGTTGTACTTTCATTTTTAGAATTCTGAAAGTACAAAACAAAGCATTAAATGGCAGGAATACGAGTTTGTTGTTATGTTATGACATTTTTTTAGTATTTGGCGTTATCTCCGGATTAGAATCCGTTTATCCTTAGAAATTTCCCGTGAAAATAATATATTTCGTTTTCGTTGACCTGTATTCTATGTTTTACCAGTAGGCTACGTGTTGGCAGAATGCAGTGAGCCGTTTAGTCTCGTCGAAACTGCATAACAAACTGAATAGCAATCTAGCTAGGTAGACTGGAACAAATACACTAAACTTTTGAAATTTATTCTGCTTAAAAACATCGCATGGTTTCCTTATGCAAATGAAACAAATTAGACCACCGGTTACCATGCATAATGCCACAGATCATTATTTGCTCTGTGCACGAATTTTAAAATATCATTTTAATATTCCTGTTCAGCCAAACATTTTATTTGGATTAAACTATATTTTTTTTTAAATAAAATAAATAATTGCATTTTTGGATGAAAATCATGGTACGAAAGATAAGAAATTGAGACAAGTAGCCAATTATGCTTTCATATGTAGTTTATTAGTGTTGTAATTTTTTTAATCACAGATTAACCGCTCGTTAATGGTTTACTACGTCAACTTGATATAAATAATTCACTAACAAAATATTTACAAAAATATAACTAAGATAGGTTGCCGATGGTTTTAATAAATATATATTCCTTCTAATATCTCTAAATGTTCAACTCAATTAATTTTTGTTTTTGTTTTCATATTGGTCGAAACGAATTTCATATTTAAAAAAAAAACGAATTTCATATTTGGTATTTGGTGAATTAAGTACGACTGGGAATTAATTCAACTATTTTTCGGAAATTTCTTAGAAATTGAATTCCACTAAAACAAGTGACCATACTCATTTACGCTACATATGAAACAAAATAATATAATCAGGTTGAATCTTCTAGAAGTGTTAGCTAATATGGTTTAAATATGCAAAATTAAATTTCAGATAAATTGCGCCATGGAATTTTCCTACAGACCCTAGGATATAAGTACAGCGGCCATTTTGCGAATTTTGGGCGTTAAATATTTTTTAGCAGTCGATATTTAGGAAACGGTAAAGATAATTCATTTCAAATTGTAAAGAAAGTTGTAGGTGAATAAAATAAACTGGAAAAAGTATTCTATAAAGTCTTATGTATAAATTACCCCGAATTACGACAGAAAATGCCTTAAGGCTTAAAAAATAAATGTTATGGGTTAACATAATTATATATTACCACTATATAAAACAGCAAAACACATAAAACCAAAGCAAATCCATAGTAAATATCAATGTAAACGAAGATTTAGAAACCCCATACCCACCGTATTACCCTAGTAAACCCTATTACTTAACCGCACTCAAACCACTGATTATTCTGCTTTAACTCCCCATAACAACGGGAATAAAATTAACTTATTTAACGTTGTATACTTTGTATAAAAATATACTTAGAGTGATTTAGGTGGTTACAGGAAATTGTTTCTTCATGCAGCAAAAAACATAGCGTACAGTTAAATGTGGTTTTAAAAAAATACGGGTGGTTAACACGTGTTTGACACTCTCTTGTTTTATAATGTTTCCTCTCTCTTGAAATTTTAAGTAATTCTTTCTTCTCAGTTTTAAAACCAAGAAATATTAGGCATAAAGAAAAACAAGAAAATTGACAAGTTGCCTGAATGCTAGAAAACGGAAGATCTTCCGGAGATATCGTTCAAATTCTAAAAGTGTGACCTAGTTTTTTACATTTTACATGATAGCGGCAATTTGTTCTCTTTAAAAAATGAAATGTAAATGCAAACTATGGGCAGGCCAGTTGTATGATTCCTAATAGTTTTAACCTAATTAGAAAACGCGTTCTACCCAATGACCTAGTAACCAGACATGCATGTCACCAGCGTTACGCAGAGAAAAAGTAAATTAAAGTTTCAAAGGGAGCACATAATAAATTATAGTTTCTTTAGGAGTTATTAAAAGACTAATTGAAATTTAAATATGAATATAACTTTTAGGCGTAAAAAGGTGTTGTATTTTATATCCGTACTTAATTTAATAACATGTTAATACTTCACCTAACAGTACTTGTATCCGACTACTCAGCCCAACACTTTCATCACCACCTCACCACATACGGTATGAGAATGCTCTACAAAACTTTATGAGAGCCTGTAGTTATTTCCTCGGCTTTTATTTGTTTCATTGCAGTTCGTAGAACACAACTGGGTGATCACGGTCAATGAAGCAAGACGCTTAAAAAAATGGGTCAACCATAACCGTAACCATGACAAATACGCAAAAGCGCGATCATATTTCCGTGTAAATATTTTTCCAAAAACACAAGGGGTATCGTGACGTAGAGGGTTATCTTTCGCCATATTCGATGGACGATTGAATTCAAACAACTGTTTAAAAGCCATTTACAATTACGCACGTTGCATGCATTTAATCGATGTGATAGCTTTAGGCAATGTTGGACTACCTACGGGGTGAACAACCACTTGTAGCTTTTTGGCATAAATATGAATTTTGAGTTGTTCGGCCGATTACCTTGGTTGGTTAGTGCGTTCCCTTTCAAGCCAAAGAGTTACAAGTTCAAAACTGCTAGTCGATTGTGTCCTCGGGCAAGGAACTTTACGGACATTTTCTGAATCCAGTGGAATGATGGTTTTTACCAAATGAAAAATACGTGTGAGTCATAAACAACACACTGCAATAGCTCCGGTAACCCGACGGTGGGTGCAAGGTGATATAACAATTGCCCTTATGGTAACGTCCTTTGCGTTTTCCCATGGGGATAATCTTGAAAATCCATTCTATCCTATATGTCCCTCTAAAGATATATACATTTGATATTATATTAGCGATGTTCCTTAAGGGCGGAATATTCGAATTTACCAAAAAAATATTTTTAGTTAAATGTAAAAATAAGTTTAAAAATACTATTTATCCGCGGCACACTTAACATAGTTTTGCGGCGCACTGGTTGCGGAGCACTGGTGCAGAGCGACATTTTGCCCTGGGGGCGCAAAAGGTAGTTCTCTAACCGACTTACAGCTATTCAATCAGAGCAAATATTGGAATCGTCTGAGGGATTTTGACAACATTTTGCTTTAATCGCTTTTTTAAACCCAATCAAGTAATCTTAATTAAAACTTGATACAATAGTAATAAGAAAGTGTCAAACCCATGTTCTAAAACCACTATATGTTTCTGCATGCAGAAACGATCGGATTTCTACCTGATTACCTATTCACACGTGGTATATATTAAACATAGTGTATAGCGTTTGTATCTGCAAGCAGAAATTAATGGGTTTTCTTCAAATGCAAAAGTAACTGGTTATCGTGGCCTTCTCATACATTAAGTTTTTTTTATTTGAAGATCAAAACAACTAATAAGTTTATCCAAGGTTAGGAACATGTATGTAAAAAGGCTAATCACACCTTCTGCATAAAAACACGATGGCGACTGCAACTTCGCTGGTTCTATAAGGCAAATCCAACATTTGATATTCATTTGCATAACTCATTGTATCTGCTGTTCCGTCCGATGACGCCTTGGCCATGTGAGAACGTGGAACCATTGACTCTGGTATACCGTCATGTGGCTGAACGGCGACCGATACATACACTGAATTGTATGCAAAAAAGTCTTGATAACAAGACTATCGCAACATTAACAAAAACATGACACGTTGTCTAAAACTCATTAATTTCAATGTAACTGCAATTTTGTGGATAATCCGTAACGAATGCAATAGGATCGTATTGCCGTTGCAATGATTTTAATACATTTTTGCGCATGGGGTATAAAGGGGTGTTAAGCCTTCAACCGATTATTTAGATCTTGCAACAGTGCTTCATTAAATTTTCGGAAAAAAAACTATCTACGAATCACGCTAATAATCGAATTGAATGTGTTGTGACGGTGTTTTAGAAGTTAAACCAAGTATTCTCCATATTTCTCCATTTCAAACTAACCTCACAAAACGGCTTTAACTCAAACTTCTTTCACAAAAAGTATTTTGTTTTTACAATTTAAAATTGAAGCTTGAATCTGCAACCTAAACCCAAAACCATTCAAATTTTTACTTAAAATTTTGAGCTGGTACCCCTCGGAAACCAAAATTTTGGGTGATAAATCCAGGGAAATACCACATTAAAAACCAAAATGGTATTTTGTCTAAAAAATAGATTTTTGGGGTGTAGCGCTAGGACGGCTGCTCAATATTTAATTAGATTTGGTGGAATGTAAGTGCATTAGCTACTAATTTAACGTTTTTCCATTATCTATGGAAAAACCTTAAAAACATGATTTTGTCCTTAAATCATAATTATGACATAGGCATGCCATGTCGCACCGACATCTACCAAAAGGAGTAATGAAATCGCAATAAATAATGTGATTTGTTAGAGAATATGGTTAAGATATCCAGAATCCAAAATTTTGGGTGATAACTCCAGGGGGATTTCCCGCAAACATTAAAAACCAAAACGGTATTTTGTTCTTAAAAATAGCTTTTTTGGCTATAACGCTAGAACGGCTGCTCCAATTTTACGCTCATACGCTATTTTTTAAATTAAAATTATATATGATGGATCAGATACGCTATTGTACCACGCGACAGACGTGTGACGTCTCAATCTGTTTTATCGCGACATAAATCGACGTGAGGTTGTTCAAGATCGGAAATTCCTACGAAACAATAAGATCAAATATATCAGCTTTATACCAGTAGACTGACTACTCATTTATGATGGCAAGCGTATAAGATTTTTATATCGTATTATTGTTGCGTTTTACATTAATGTTAACACTCGCCATTTTGTTAATGCTATATTTAGATTTTGAATAAATTATTAATAATTAACATTTTCGTTATTGTATAACTCACTGAAGTTAGTAATAATGTATTCACTAAAAAAAACATATATCAATCAAAACTGTGAGGATAGCTTAAAACTTCTCTATATTAAAATATCAAATAAGATGATTCGTCGGCGAAATAAACCGAAAAAGTTTTGTAGACACGCGTTTCGTCTGCACCGACTTTCGATTAGGTTCAATAACAATTGATAAGAATCGAAGACGCAACAGTTTGGACACAGCGTGTGTCACTAAGATATCCGAACTTGGTAAAAACCTCCTGCAGTGACTTCTCTTGCTATCAGGAAACTGTACTTCTGTCTAATTACCTCATTACAAGATCAAACAGAAAAACACAAGTTCGACTGCTTATAAAATCTAAGGCACGCGTTCGAAAGTCATTACTCGAGAACTTCTCTGACACCTCACAAGCAACTTACGGAGTTTCTAGAACATTGAAGGATGAGAATGAACATTGCAAATTTAAACCATCAAGCGATGAGCTCACGATCCGGACCGCAAGTTCATCTTCACGATGTTCAGTTATGGGACAACTTCTCAGCTGCTCAGACTGAAATGATTGTTACTAAAACCGGAAGGTAAGAAAAATATCTAAGTTAATATTCAGCCAAAACATTATAATGTTGAAAATCAATTTTCAAAATGTTAACCTGATAATTAATTTCTTTTAGGTGAATGATTCCTGGTTACCGAGTTAAAATGACTGGGATGGACCCGAACGCTCAGTATTGCGTATTGTTGGACATTTCAAGTGTGGATGAAAACAGATACAAGTTTCAACACGGGAAGTGGGTGATAGCTGGTCGTGGAGAACCACATATCCCACAAAGATTATATTTGCACCCGAATTCACCTTGTACCGGACAACAATGGATGGAAAAAATCGTTTCTTTCCACAAAGTTAAATTAACCAACTCGTGTGGGAATTGTGGAGACGGAAAGTTCCTCGTACATTCCATGCATCGATATCAACCTCGTCTCCACATTGTTCAAACTGATGACGTCAATACGTTACATCTTCAATCGATGTCAACTTTCGCTTTCCCACAAACTTTCTTTACAACGGTCACAGCATACCAGAACGAAGAGGTAAATTTAAGTTTAATTTCAAGCAAAAATTACTTATTACATGGATTAACCAATTATTCATATTTATATTAAATCCACAGATCGCTTAGTTAAAAATCTCTAACAACCCTTACGCCCGAGGCTTCCGAGAAGACGGAGCGAAGACTATGAAAGCGAAATCGACACTTGCGTCGTTTACTCGACCTGTATCAACCACCCACAAGCGAAGATGCTCTCCAAACACCACTTCTCCGAATTTCACAAAACGAGTGAAACTTGATTACGCACCAGCAGTATACGACCACCAAGCACAACCAACCTCGTGGTACCAACCGTCGGAACAATATGCACCATCTGGTTACGTATACGGCAACCATGTTGACCACCAAACCATCCAACCAACCAATCTGTATCCTTCAGTTTTTACCCAGTCGTATGACGCGAATGCCTACAATCAATTATGTTCCGAAGCACCTTACGACATGACTGCTTTCCACCAACCATGTTACGTTCTAAACCAACTTCCAAACTCAATCCAGTCTATTCCAATGGAGCCGAAACCTATGCACGACACAAACGAACCGATATACGTCAGAGATTATGTAGAAAACCGACAATGCAGTGAACAACAATTCGACCAGTTTAATTACCACAACGAGTCAACAAACATTACTGAACCGCCACCAACAGTGTACCTCAATGCTTGTGGAGCTACCAAGCCGACATCATCTTACAGAACCTCATTATCTTCCACTGACGAAGGATATTTCTCATCGGGAAGCCCGGATGCTCATTGCTTTGAAAACATTGATTCTTTGTTCACTTTCAGTTAACGTTATATTGATTTATGCTGTTTCAATGAGTGTATTGTTTAACCAATGATAATTTAATAAAACACAAGTTTCGATATCAATTGCTTTAACAACATGACATTAGTTTCCTTTTATCTTTTCAAAATACTTGTAATGTCATTATGGATATTAACTGTTTAAAGTTCATATTAGGAATTTAGAATATTAAGGCTTTGGCAAAAAAATGGTGTAAAAAATGCAATCTAATATATTTTAATTATGATCTATAGTTTGAAAAAGTTGACATTTTTTAGTTGTCCAAGTCAGTTACATAGTTGGATATCGGGTATAAAACTAAGCATGTTGGACAACTTTGTACCTATGTCAGTACACTTTGTCCGACTGAATAGCAAAGTTGACTTTTAAATCCAATGAGCCACACAATCGTACTCGTTTTGCAATTTCTTACATATCTAGATGATCGAGATCGAGATACACGTGATAAGGTCGTAAGACCGTTTTTATTATTTGTCCCATTTGGGAAAAAATTGCGAACGCTTGACAGGCATACCATGTGACAGGCATACCACCCCGAAAACTTCGAGAAGTCGTGAAGGATCTGTGAAGATAATCAGTCTCCAAGATTTTAGAAAGTTAGCACAGGAAATGCCTGGCTATTTACGAAACAAACCGGAAAATTTCCTAGGAAAACACCCCAAAATTTAAGATTTTTTACATCCTTAAGAAGAAGACGTCAACTCAAATTAAAACTTCATGAAATGGTAAATAACATGTACTCTGTAGGTAAAAATAGAAATTTGAGGTGATAAGGTTATTAAATTGATAAATCGCATGTCGAGTTGCTGTTTGTTTTTCATTGCTTGATCGCGATAGGGGGCTGGTGCATTTGGTTGCTCGTCGCTTGGCCAAAAGTTCTCCTTGGCTGTCTTATCGTCTCAATGATCGGTGACTGGTAGTGATTTGATTACATGCATAAATGAAATGGGTCGCGTTTGTAATAAAAAAACCGACATTGCACCAACTCAACTTGCCGTATCTGTGTCGTTAATTACGACGCAAATAGTTGTACAATAATAAAATAAGTTTACATATAGTTCACAAGTAAAAATTACGAAAAAACGAATAATGTCCAAATCGAAAAAGCGATTCACCACAAGCTAATCCGCCAATCTATTCGTCCGAAATGAGTAACTGTACTGGTATAAACTCCGGTGACGTTTAACTATCTAGTGAGCAGTTTCGAACCTTAAACCCCTCGCCTAAACGGCGATGTATAACAAATCGTAATGCATTATAACAACGCTAATCCGCCAATCTATTCGTCCGAAATGAGTAACTGCACTGGTATAAACTCCGGTGACGTTTAACTATCTAGTGAGCAGTTTCGAACCTTAAACCCCTCGCCTAAACGGCGATGTATAACAAATCGTAATGCATTATAACAAAAGTAAAATACAAATCCATATTGTTCTTTAGGCATAGGGTATAGCGTCTAGAAGCCGAATGCACCTCGCAGTTTCAATTATCTATAGGAAAATTATTTTCCATATTTTTCATTGAGCTGTAGCCCACCTAAATTATCCGCTTAATCTGGATAACACGCTTTCCGCAATATTAGAGAACACGCTAAGCCATGGCGTACTGTATTTTCTTAAATTAGATTTTTTAAGTTCACATAGGGCAATTAAATATCTCTCACGCTTTATCAAAACGGTATTTTTAAAACTGTAACTCCAAAAGATCAGTTCATAACCATGCCGTCAAACATATGCGTATACTTCTTGGTTTAAATTAAAGTGTCTCAAGCACGTGTGAGCCACTACAATTTTTAATACCTCATTTAAGTGCCGGTATATGTTTCTACAAGAACAAACAAACGGGATCACTCTTGGTATATCTAATACAAAGTGTACGACATTTGTTTCTTCTTACAGAAACTAATGGGTTCCCAAGACATTTTGTTTTTACATAGGACGTAAAAGACGAAGTACGAGTTTGATATTAATATTTTCAAATGATATTTTTGGAATACTTCTAAATATATCACTACATATTCTTTCATTACCTATAACTAACATCTTTACACTTTCCACCGTATAAATCATATTCTCTTGTTTATTGTCCAATGTAATAGATATATATACAACACTAAAAGTGTTTACGCGCTTAGCGTTCGTTTATGATCACTTTAAAGTTTGCAGGAGTGCAGGTCAGTGAATTTACCCCAACTAGACTTGGAAGCGGTTCGCCAGGCACAGGATTGATCTCATATTTTTGTAGAATCGCTGTCAGGAAAATGAATATTTCCTGTTTTGCCAGTGCTTCTCCCAAACAACTACGTGGTCCAATTGAAAACGGAATAACTTTGCTGGAATTTCGGTACTTTCCCTGGTCGTCGATGTGCCTATTCGGATTGAATTCCGAAGGGTTTGGCCAAGTTACTGGGTCGTGGTGAACTCCCCATAGATTGGAAAGGATCTGTAACGTGATTTGAAAATATTTGCAAAAATACAACGTAAAACCCTAGGCCTATTTTACAATGTATAGTTTTAAAGTTAAATAGCCAAATGTAAAATGTATATACGAATCGTCATTAACGGCTCGGTCACAACCGACAAGGAACGGATATAGGTTTACGCTCAGCTTATTATATCTCAGAAACATACATGGTTATAGATCTATATAAAGCTTGTTCTATTTTCTTGTCCAATTATTTCTTTTCTGGTATTCCTATCAAATACATGTACACTTGTGTTAGTATTATTTAGCGTCTTTGTTAACCATACCGTTGTTCCTTTTGGTATTGTATATTCATCGATTTTTATATCTTCTTGGCAGTAATGCTGACTTCCCATGGGCACAACCGTGCAGTATCTCATCGATTCCTGTATAAATGCGCACGTGAACGGCATCTTCTCTCTAAGGATTGAACTTGGAATTCCATTCGCACCTGCATTCAGAAACAGTATGAGTTATTCTTGTGCGTTATTAGGAATAAAGTCTTACCCATTGCCTCATCTATTTCCTTGACTAGTGTTTTTGCGTGCTCGGGGTGGTGTAACAAAATGACAAAACACCAAAGCAGGCTATTACTTGTAGATTCGGAACCCGCGAACATCATATCTTGTATAATCGTAGCCAGTTCGTCTTCCTGTGTATAATAACAAAACAGACCAGTTTTAATTGGTAAAGTATTCTATATCTAATCCAGGAGTTTGTACGCTTTGTCCTAGGTTGTTTCATGGCATTTTCATGGCGCATGATTTGACGCGCAAAAATCAACAGTCTTACAATTCGTAAATCATGTAAATCAACAATCTTAATTACTAATATTCAAATTAGGTAGTTGACTATGTAAACCGTGCATAACATTGGTTGGCATGCAAAGTTGCCTTCATTATCATTTTATTATTAAACTGGCACACTGCATTCAAAAGGTTGCCACCCTTGAGCTAATCCAACACATTTTATCTTAAGCTGATCCAATTAAATATTTACCAACTACATTTACCGTAAATCGGTTTCTCATATTTTCCTTTCCAAATTTCATTTCATGTATATAATTGTCAATAAAATCTCTCAAAAAATTTTCATCGAACGATTTTTTATGTTCCGCAACGTGACCCCGAGCGAAATCTATAATATTACAGAACATATCAGATATCATTGTTTTACAAGGTACCACAATTACTTTAAAATAAGTTAGATACATTATGCCGTAATTAGGAAGATAAGTGATTTGTATTAGATGGCGTATCACCAATTAAATTGATATTCACTATTACTTTGAAATCAATACGCTGGTCGTTTACACTGGGGAGTATTATTATAAACTCCTCTAGTAATCATATTGATGTCATTGTTATCTTGAGTTGTGCAATATCTGCCCCTTGTACTACTTATTGGCAGTTTTTAAAACTGATTGTGTTATTTTTGCAGTTAACTTGACGTTTGTAAGTTGTTTTATGTTTAAGTTGAAAGAACTTTTTTATATTGCAGAAATTGTGCGTTTTTGTAATAAGAAGTCCTGTTGTGCCACGTATGGTGTAGTAGGCCACGAAAAAAGATCTTTGGTTGCTTATAGGCCCTACAGCATGTTCATTCACTCCCCGCTTTATTGAGAAAAATTCTCAATGTACTGAACTTTAAGACTTCGTATGGTCGGATTCTAAGACCCTTTTGTGGGGTCAGTTAAAATTGAATAGATAGTAAGAATATATGATTGAGCATCTGCTATAACTCGAACATTAGTCAGACATACTAAACTATAGAAATACGTTTAATTATTATTTTTAAGACCGGATAAATTTTACTCCGAGGCCGCGCATGCACGTAAAAGGGGAAGTTATCGACACTCTCTACCTAAATATTGATGTATATTTGACCTTGTAAGTATTGAAGTCTTTTAACAAGCCGTGAATAAGCTGATCCAAAAACGGGTAACTTTTTGAGACCTGGAAAAAAATTAACGAGAAGAACTTTCGGGGCATCAAACGGGTCTCCCAACCTGTGTAAAAGTGTTCGAATAATTAGTGTTTTCTTGAAAATCAACGGGGGTAATCCCCAAAACCTCGGGTGTAAAACTAGTAAATGTTATTTGTGTACTGTAAAATAAACAAAATTATTTTGATCTTAATTACATAGCACAAACCCCGAAAATTTACGTTTACTATTTATTATCTTGTTAACTTACATCTTTTGCATTGATTCAAGAAATTCAAGGTGCTTTTGGTCGTCGAATTCGTATCGTCGGCCGCATACAATCCGGCAGATTACATTTGATGTCAACACGTACAGATTCATCTGACAAATAAGTTTATATTACTAAAATTAAAAAGATTAAGGCACAGATAAATATACATTTTAGGCTCTGGCTCTGCTTTATACCTTAATATCAACTGGTTCGCCAACTTTGCATTTAAGATACTCAGTAAAACAAAGTGCCTCTTCTGTAATGCGTTCTTCCATTCCTTTTCTGCCAAAGCCGTGTCTGCGTAGGAAAGCGTTTTTAACTGATATATGTTAAGTTATCACCTTTTAATTTTAACGGGTAAATTTCTTCAAAAGAAACTTTCCTCTATTTTTCACTGCTTACTTAGAAAGTGATAGAATGATCCATTTCTTTAAAGCTTTAAATTGTATCGAGTAATCCTTCAAAATGACTCCTTTGTTTCCAATGATTTGACAAAAGATATTTTCGGTTGGTCTTCCACTGGTTAAATTTCCTTGGTTTGTGAATGTCTGGAGTTAAATTTGACGTGTTAAATTTCATTTGGCATGATTTAGACGTTTCTTTAATTTTGGTAGAACCTAATATTTCAATGGGTTTATGCAATGTTAGTTAAATGCCTTGCCGCAGGACACAACGGACTAGAGAACAGCAATTTCGAATCTGCAACCCTTCCGCTTAAAGGCGAATAGCTTACTAAGCTAATTAGGCGGTCTCTTTATTAATATATTGGGTTTCCGAGATATCCGGTAAATGCATTGTCCAAGGACACAGCCAAACTGCAAGAAAAAAGATTTTATCATACAAGTG
>CH002992.1:3920-25999 GCA_000149265.1 Ciona savignyi | reverse complement strand
GTGTCAGTGGAAAATTGTTAAATTTAAACCAGCCACTAACCACTCTGTTGTGGGAAAAATGAATAATATACACTGCAAGAATCTACTGTTTACGTGATTAAAAATAAATTCATAGCACTGATTCATTATATTTAACACTATCCTAGTTTTGTAAACTACTTGATGGTAACTGTAAATAATCATTTAATTATGGGTATTTTTCCACCTATCACAGAATAAAGATGACACAACCAACCTTAGTTCTTAGTAGGAACATTTTTTCGTTTAAAACGTAAAAAATATAAAACCATATGCAAAGAGAAAAATAACATTAGTCAAGATTTTTTGCTTCAAAATCACGTTACAGGGTATTTTTTAAAAAAGATTGTGCATGCCATTGTCATAGTCCGCATACGGAAACAGGACTACTGTAATTTTGCCCAAATGCTAAACTGAACTACTCCAGCGTGTATGAAAGGGGTTAAAAACAACGACTGTACAATAAATATTCACTTTACCTTCATCAACAACGGGTTGTCGTTCATACTGTCTCGGTAAATTCCAAGTCGACACTCTTCCGACATTTTTACGGATTTTCTGGAAATCAGTGTTAGATAATCTCCTCAATAATAATATATTCTTTCCAGTAGCACCACTAAAGAACAAATAAAATTAGTAATTTGCACAGCAACGAAATATCCTAACGCAAAATATGCTGGTCATATCTTGCTTAGCTTGGCAAGTAACCTCTTGTTGCCATGGGAATGTTAGGACTAAAAGTCATAGAAATAATATATAAAATATAATATATTTTATACTGCAAATATTTTGTATATTAATAATAATGACAATATCACAAAGTAGAAATAAAAATTATGCAACATAAACAAATTAAAATAAAGTATTCTATAAAAAGACATTTTTAAAACTTTTTGGGGGCTTCAATTGCACGTCGCAGTATATACCATTTGTCCGTTACATGTAGTTCGAAATCTTCTATATAACTTGTTATGGGAACTCTTAGATAGACCAGTTAACAAGCTTGTAGCGTCTTTTTTGTTGTAATATTTAATGAAAGATGTACCTACAGCTAACTCAGCTCTGACAAAATCTAAACAAATTATTACCACTCCGGTATCACCACAATTAACCTTGGAGAAAAATAAGTATTAAGAAAACAAAAGGTAGAAAAGTCGTTAACAGAAGTCCATCTGACACTACAGATGGCGTATCCAGGGGTCGGCAAACTTTTAGATGCAGTGTGCCATGTTATTAATAATATATATTGTAAAAATATCCCAGTCCGGCCCGAAAATATCGCAGTCCGGCCCGTTGGTCTAATAGTCCGACCCGTTGGTCTAACGGTTAAGTGCGTCGCCTTTCAATCGAAAGGTTGCAGGTGCGAAACTGGTCGCTAGCTAATCAGTTGTGTTCTTGGGCAAGGCACTTCACGGACATTGCCTGAACCCAGCGGATTAATGGGTTCTACCAAATTGAAGGAACGTGTCTATCCTATACAACACACTGCAATAGCTCCGGTAACCCGACGTTGGCGCGAGGTGATCTGACGATTGCCCGTATGTTAACCCCCTTGGTTTTCCCATTCACGGGAATAAAGATGAATATCCTATTCTATCCTATCCTATCCTATCGTAAATAAAGCAACTTCGCCTGCCAACCATTATTATGTACGGTTTACATTGTCCGAGGTTAGTCTTATGGTTTAGTGTGACGCCTTTCAACCGAAAGGTTTAAGGTTCGTAACTGATCGTTAGCTGGTCGGTTGTGTCATTGAGCAAGACACTTAACGGACATTGCCTGAACCCTACGGATTAATGAGTTCAACCAAATTGAAGGAACGTGTGAATCATACACAACACAATGCAATAATCACGGTATAACCCGTCGGTGGGCGCGAGATGATCTGCCCTTGTGTAAACCTCCATGGTCACGGGGGTAAACGTGAATATTCTATCTGCTGCTATAGTTAATTTCTTGGGGAAAAGTTCCCGATGCACGGAGAGGTGATAGCTCAAACTTCAATTTTAAATTGAGCAAAATATCTAAGTCGTTATGTGGCAGAATTTTAAGTGTCAATTGTTTCCGGGACCGCAAGTTGCCAAACTGCGGTCCAGCCGGTGGCTGATTTAATCCAACAACCCGCGAAGCATACGAACATTTATCTTATCGTAACGTAGGCTACTGTGGCGTACATGCCGTACCGTTCTGCCACCATTGGTTTCTGTATATATAACCTCACTGTCACTGTTGAACACTAAAAGGAGAAAATGAGAGGGAAGGGCGGGAAACTGCACACTACAAAAATAAGCATTAGAGTTATGTTTCAACATTAGGTAGGAGTTAAGGTTGGTATTAAGATTAGTGTTTAGGGCAGCGGCAGGATGAAAATTAGTTTTGAAAGTTTAAGTGAGCAGTTTCCCTCCTTCCCTCTTTCCCTTCTTTTAGTGTTGTCATTCTGTGATGTCATAATGCCAAGAAAGAGTTATAAAGAAAAAGGCATTTTTTCGAAACAGGGCATAATAAAAAGCAGGTGCGTTATTTCCATCCGACACGCCACCACTACATTAATATTTTTTAACATAGTACAATTGTATGCGGTCTTTTTGGTTTAGTCTAAATATATACCGTATGTATAGTAAAATAGTACATACTTGTTCTGTTTTATAAAAGCAACAACGTAATTTAGCTCAGTTCTAAAACAAGCTGTGCAAGGTAACTGTTTTATGTTTAGATTAATGTGCAGCATTGGTTAGAATAATAACCATGACGCTTGTACAGTTAAGTGGGAGAATTTGTAACGAACCTCTAGCGTCATAATGAGGCAGTTGTAATAATATGCAGACAGGATGTTAACTGCTTAGCACAGTGCACAGATACAACACATTGTTATATCTCGTAAGGCACAACATATAGTTAAAATGTAATTTACACAAAATTTAGATTTGGAAGCTAGCTATGTATATAAATTTAACCGTTTTTTATGTTGAATGGCCAGTCATTAGACTTTTGAGTTTTTATTAAAAAATTAATGAAAAATCTAACCCTAGTTATTGCTAGCCTAATGTTGTAGCTATAGATATTATCTTTAGAATTTAATAAATCTGGAATTGCTGAAGGTGGCTGAATATCTGACATGTGGCCGAAAAAGGGGATGACGTCATCATAATCTATCGATCACGCGTGACCACCTTTACAATATTTACAACGATTTAAAGAGGCCTAGAGACTGTAGACAGACTGTCGAAGATTAGATTTACAAAGTGGTTTTATTTTGCTACATTTATGCAAAATATCGCAAATTTTCTTTATGCGAGGCTATGGTTTGACAAGCAGAAGAAAGAGCGTGTTAAATTCAACGTTTATGCCAGTGTAAGCATGAGCTGAGAGAGTGCAGTAGCCCTATACAGTTATGCGAAACACTGTGTTTTCAATTAAGCATATATAAGTAAGGAAGTTGCGTCAGCATGATCTTTTCCTGTTGCACAGCAGAACAGTTAATGTTAATTATAAACAAGAATACACCAAGGTGAAAATTAACTGGTGTTAAACTCACTGATTGACAGAGCAACGCATTTTGGTGTTTTGTTTAACGTAACGGACATTTCTTTGTCACAGTCTTTATCAGAACTCTCAGGCCTTAACAAGATCTTATTGTACTTAAGTGTTGCACTCAGTTAAGGACAGTCGTGTGTTAAAAGAAATCGATTTTGTAAACACAACTAGTGGCACACCATCAAATGCTGCAGGCATTTTTCTATTCTAATATAGTTGGAATTCATTCTTTAATGATAAGTGCACGCTTGAACGAGTAATAATCAGTTCAGCTGTTGTTCTTGCTATTGATCGACAGACAGTAAGGGGTAGCCGTTACTGACTGTAGGATTAGGCCTACAGTAGGTAATTCGATCTCGTTAATTGTTTTGAAATGGATCAAAGGGCTTAAAAATAGTATTGTGTTACAGTATTGAAGTGACCTCTTATAATAGTTTGGCGTCAGAATATCTTTACCAGAAATACAGATTTAACATGCAAGTACCAAGCCACAGGTGTTTTGATTAAATATGCAATAAACGTAACTCATCCAACCTTAGCCTATTAAAGTTGTACACTTTTGTTTGTTGTTGTGTTACGGCAATTAGACAGCCGTCGCCCCGGGACAACGCTCTCGCAACCCGGCTGAATATAAGTTGTTTTTGCCGATTAATAAAACCAAAAAGGAAAAGACACTAGCCAAATAGGCAATTAAATATTTATGTTATTCCATATTATAGGCTACATGTTATGTTCTAGAATCTAGACGATGAATAATAATGAAGAGCTAAAGGATCTGAAGCCAACGACACACGATTCAACCGAAGAACATGGCAGCAAACAAAAAAACAAAAATGACAATAGGTTGGTTTCTAATAGCCTCATGTTTATAAAAGCCCAACCATTTGTGGAATTTATATGCGACACACATTGGCCTGCGTTAGCTACACATCACCATAGCTCCGTCATTGGAAATCGACTGTCATTCGACGGGATGTTATATCGAAACCAAGGTCATCCGATAGGACTTTATATACAAAAACGATTGTGTTCTTGGCCAAGCAATTAGTGGATCCTTCCAAAAGTAAAGAAACGGCTTAATCACACACAACACACGGCAATAACTCCATTATAAACCCTAAATTGGAAACAAGGTAATTTACGATGGCCGGTGTCTTTACGCCTCTTGCGTTTTACCATCTACGTACATACAACATAAATATCCCACCTTATGTCCAAATTATTTAAGTTGCATTTTAAGGTAATCAACTAAAATTATAAACCATCCTAGAATATAACATTCCAATAAAGTAACTGTTGACACCCACCACACTAACTACATACACAGCTGCTGTTCATACGCCAAGGAACTTCTTGTTGTGTTCTGCGCCACGATGGGATCTTTCAATGTTGGCTACGCACTTGGCTTCAGTTCACCAGCCACCCGAGATTTCCACGTCTATGAAAAAGAATTGATTGTGACCATTGAAGAATCGTCGTGGTTTGGGGTGATTTTATAACTTTAGAATACTCAACCATTAACACTTCCCTTTTCTTTGTTATACATTATTCAAGCGCATACATTATGTATTGGGGGTAGAAAGGCTCATTTTACTGCAACTAACAAACCTGAATTAAGCCAATAAGATTATATTGTATTGAAGATGCCGAGTATTGCATATTGGCGGGGTTTTGTCAACCGGCTAGTTTGTGTTCATTAATCATTAGATAATAGTTTTGCCCGTATGATCGTTTGATACCAAATGTTCGCTAGTCAGTGCTGTCCTTTGGCATGACCGTAAGTGGGTGTAGCATAGACCACGTGAATTTATTGCTTTTATTATAACTGTATAGTTCTCTCAATCATTTACATCACACAGGAATAGCCCCGGTAAACCGACGGTACACAAAATTTCATATGACGATTACTCGTGTAGCAATACTCCTACTTTTCCCATTCTCATAAGTGAAAATACCCAGTGCTTCAAACTCAAATTCCCCTCACAGAGTATGCTGGTGCTGTCTGCAATTGGCGGGAGTATATTGGGTGGAATCTTTACAGACCGATTCGGCAGGAAAATCGTCATACTTCTCATGTTACTGACCTATACCGGTGGCTGGGTGGCGATCGGGGTGGCAAAATCTCTTGTTCCTCTTTTTATTGGACGTTTTCTTACCGGGTTTGCCTTGGGCACGACTTTAGTTGTTGTTCCGGTAGGTTTTGTGCGTTGCTTGATATATTTTATTTTATTTAATAGGGCAAATGTACAATATGAACCCGAAGTGAGGCAGTACTAAAAGTCAGAAATATGGAACGACGGTAATACATACTACTTCTTTACCCACCCTGTCGTCGTTAAAACTGCCGGAATGCAGAAATTACTACGGTTCACTAACCCACGTAATAGTAATGTAATTTTACGGAAAAAATTGTAACTTTTTACCGGAGTAAGTTACGAGCACAGTAAGTTTCGAACCCGCGATGTGCTCATAACTAGGAGTATTTTTGATATAGAATTCGGAATATGAATCGGTCGCTTTGACCATTCGACAACATCACTATTTTTACCCGCAATACTATTGCAGGCTTACCTCGTTGAAGTCGCCCCGCCTTTTATAAGAGGAGGTTTGGGTTCATTTTTCAGTTTATTACTCGCCATTGGTATAGCGGTCGCGTACGCCTTTGGGTTTTACTTTCGCTGGAGAGGACTTGCTCACATCGGAACCATAATATGTGAGAGCTTTTAAATTAAAACGCGAAATTGGCAATTTCCAACCAACAGCCGTCTGTTATCACTCAACAGATTTGTTTAACGTACTTGAGAACCGCATAGAGGATTCCTTGCGATGGTTTCTCTCAACGCATAGTGATTTACCAGGCTGTTGGAGGTTGGATAATACAGGATATTTATAATACACACAGGATATTTAATACAGGATATTTATGAAAGTGGCATGTTACCACACGGCCAATCTCCACTTCGCGCCCACCTTCGTGCGTATTACCGTAGCTGTTACAGAGTATTGTTTATGATGAAGTCGTTTCTGATAGTCATTCCATTACATTGTGCTCAATCGACGTCTACTAATTGCCTTTCCCAAGGACACAACCTACATATTGCCCTTAGACTACATACTAGACCAAGCGGCTGGTTTCGATCCGACAACCTTTGTGGCAGACTTTTTTTCTGCACAAATTTACCCTATCCATCCAAATTAACGCTGTAAGTAGGCCTTTAACGGTAAAACGCGTACAATATAATCCGAGAAAAAAGTGGTTAAACACAAATTACCAGATTATATCTTTAGCCTCCATCTCGTTTCTTATTTGCCTCTGGATCCCCGAGTCGCCGAGCTGGTTGGTGAAACACGGAAAGGAGTCTGCAGCGAGGAAGCGATTGCAATTCCTTCAAGGCGGTCGAAAGTCAGAAAAGGAAATTTTTAATGAGATTGAAAATATTGCGCAGGATATCCGCTCAACTCAAGTAAGCAAGGCCCTTTTTTTTTTTTTTACGAGGTTTCTAACCCACTATTGGCCACTTAGACCGTTTTTTTGCAAAGAGCAAAGTTTTAAACCACAGTGGGCTTGTGCGCTTGTCACTAAAAGAACAGTACGCAAAAGGACAATGCCATATTTTTTTGCTTTTCTGTTCACATGGGCTGTTTTTGGATAGGTGTCGATATATGTATCACTCGTGTTAACCATTGGGCCACACGACGGTAGGACAATGTTAAAACGTATATACAAGTGTATATATAGTGTAATGCGCTGCATGACGACTAATAGTTCTTGTATTTTAGAGTGGAATGAGTCTTTCAGAGGTTCTCGAACCTCGGTTCTACAAACCATTGGTTGTCCTCGTGTTCCTGAATGCTTTCCAACATTTAAGCGGAATCAACGTTATTATATTCTACGCGCACTCGATCTTTAGGATGGCGAATTTCCACGACGGTAATTATTCACACGTATTTGTAATGATTTAACTGCATACATATAGTCAGATTATCCGAATGCATTTTCTGTTTTACTTTTTCCGAGTTGTGTGATTGATTATAACAGCTTAACATATGGTATAAAGGAACGAAATGCTGCCAATCTGATAATA
Source organism: Ciona savignyi (assembly GCA_000149265.1). NCBI lineage: Eukaryota > Metazoa > Chordata > Ascidiacea > Phlebobranchia > Cionidae > Ciona > Ciona savignyi. The sequence continues at coordinate 18,362 of CH002992.1, read as the reverse complement.
ATGGTTTAAATCTGTAAGACGACCTTTCTTAGGATGTGATACTGACAGGTAATATCCGGGGATAGAAAAGGCAGGATCTTATACCATCGGGTTACCGAAGCTATTGCTATTATGTTAAATGCAAATTGTGTTGGCAACGTACACTAAGCGCCTTGCCCAACACAAAGCACACTTACGACTTGTAAGCGGCTGGTTTCGATGCGTCAACCTTCGAGACGACGTTTTATTCGAATGGGCTGTTAGACTGGACCCTGCATGACGACACGGGAAACTTCAACTACAATTTACCATCATAGAAAGCCTTCCTTCTCTACTCGTCGCCTGCATACAGGTGTTCGCACTTTTCGTGCCACTCGCTTTAATGGATCGACTTGGGCGACGGAAATTGGCTTTTATATCCGGCATTGGAGTTACGTTTTGCAGCGCGTCCATTGGAACATGTCTGTATGTCTTTGAAATGAAGCAAGCATCATTCGGTGCAAATTCAACTGGGATTTTAGACGGTAACGCGTCAACAGTTGGCCAGAGTAATTTGAGTACTATCGCTGGAAATTGGAATGCTGCAAATGTAGAGGTACCAGGTAAGAAAAAATATAATGTGTTACAGTTGGAGAATATGCAAAGTAAGCAAAGTCGTTAAAAAGGTGTCAGCGGTCGTAACCTTGTGCTGACACGTAAATTCGCATTGACACTTTTAACAACTGTTGACCCCGTTTTGTTGGCTTACTTAAAGACTCGAAAACACGCGGTAAACCACGTCTGGCTACATGCAAGTTAAATCGCAATTCAGTAAATCGAGGATCAGCGTTTTTGTGGCATGTTATCGGCATGGTAATCTTATCCATACAAACAATTTACCACGAAATGCTGATTCAAGTCCCCAGCATTTTTCATTAAACCTCAGCTTATAAAAACAATATTTAACAGATGTAAGTTGGATAAATCAAAAACATATAAAACGCTTTTTGTTTTAGTTAAGCAATCACTTAAAACGGAGTTTATTTTGTGTAATTCAGTATAAGCATAGTAGTCGTACCAATACAAACAGTCTGATTGAAACTGTCCCCGACATTTTTCACTCAAAAAAAAAAAACAATATCACCGCGATGTATACAATCGGTTTGCTTCAAATAAAATGGCGCGATTGCTTTCTTTTTGGGCAAGTACCTCAATTGGGAAATCTTTTTATGGCCCAACATGACTCATACTGTACATTTAAGCAAAGCTAACTTGTGGTGAAACGATGTCTACATCAAATAAAAAGAATCAGGTGGATTCAACCTACGCCCCTTGTGCATCGTTTTTACTATTTTGGATAAGAAACACCACAGCTTTATAGCAAGATAATACGCATTACTAGGCTCACAATTTAAAAGAGTTGTTTACTACATTTATGTTCAGTAACTTGGTCTTACGTTTCGTATCCCGCTTGAGGGCTGTCTCGTAATGTGTTTCTTCTTATCAGAGTGTGTAATCTTTTTAAGTGCATCAATTTTTCGCCATTTGCGCAAGCAACTGGTCGTTAACTCGATGTCAAAAATCCGCAGTGACCGCATGGCTGTCGCTCGTCAGTATTCTCATGTTCGTTGTGTTCTACGCGATGGGACTTGGCCCGATTCCCTTTGTCGTCCTTGGGGAACTGATGCCACTGAGAAGCCGCGGGTTGGGCGGGGGAATAGCGAGCGCCACCAACTCTTTCACGAGTTTTCTTGTCGTCAAGTGCTTTCATTTTTTAGTCGTAAGTTGAGTTAAAAAGTTGTGCTGTTCGATAACATATTTCTATTTAAGTATATTGAAAAACACAGGGGCGCTAAAACACTGGCAATCGTTAGATTACCTGCGCCGATCTTGGCTTACAGGAGCTGTTGCAGTGTGTTGTGTATATTTTAGATGTTTCTACTTTATTTGTTCAACCCATTAAACCGCTAGTTCTGTCGACGCCCGCTTAATGCCAACGTTTATTAAGTGTCTTGCCCAAGGACACAACTAGTCAGTGGCTTGTTTTGCTGGTTTAACCCGACGGTGGTCACGAAGTATTCTAAAGAATGCCCGTGGGATACCGTCAGTACAGTTTCTTACTGGCTTAAAACATGAATGTGTTCTATATAAACCTACTTCATTTTAGAGTATTTTGAATATCTACGGCCTCTTTTGGCTTCTGGCGGGTTTCGGGGCTTTGTACGTGCTTTTCTGCTGGTTCTCTTTGCCAGAGACTATGGGTCGGTCACGTGACGAACTGGAGAGACTGTACGACCGACGTCATCTTTCGGTTGCTAAGCAACGCGATTTGAAAATCGATGAAAACACATCATTTACAAATGTTTTATAACGAAAACACAGCTTTTATCATTTTTACAAAGATACCGCCAGTTCATTTGTCAAATGTGTTGTATGTTATGTTATTATATCGAAAGCATTTACCATATACTTGCCGACATAATATAATTTTACAAAAACCCGAAAATTACTGTTTGTCTTTTCATATTACAGTTGCGGTACCAACGGTAGGCACGAGTTAATCTAACAGTTACCCCTGTAATAAAGTTCCCTGAGTTTTACCATACATAAAATATAAAATTAATTGGAGTTTAACTTAAACAATTTGGAAAACGATAGCCTGTAAAACATATATAATGGGATATTTAAGTTTTCTCCGTATATGGGGAAACACAGTAATCGTTATAACTGAGGTAATCTTTAGATTACATCGCACCCTCTTACAATTTCCCAGATCTATTACACTGTGCTCTATATTTTTTTTGAGCTGATAGCCCTATTTTTAACGAGTCAAGTTTTGAACCCATGATAGGCTAGTTACTCGGACCGTGTATAGGAGTAGGTATATGTATCGGTCGCGTTAACCATTTGGCCACGATCGTGCTCACTTTGATCTGTATAATTAAGGCTTTTCTGCTGTTTTCATTTAAGCCATCTGCTAGGTTTAGGCACCGTATGCCACAACTGACAAGCTATGGAAGAGAAAATCATAAAAATTTGAGCGGAGACTCCACTGCTAGTCTTTGTTAGTGACTAATGATCATTTTTTTTTAATTTCCAGCGTGATAAAATGTTGTGCGCAGTCTAAACCCCCATCAGTTCGGCTGAATAAGTTTATTCGGGTAAGGGAAACTTATTGAGTCTACATCGTATTCAACACACCATAATAACCCTGTATGCAGTGGACACGGGGCAATTCTCTGACGATCACCAGTCTTATGTTCCTGGGTTTAACACTCTCTGGATATAAACAGGCGCATCTTACTATCCCATTATTCTAAAATGAAAGACACTTTAAATCCGCAGTTTTATTTCGGTTAAAACATCAACAAGAGAGTATAAGAGCTGAATTGTTAAATTACAGTGTCAAGCAGTGTGAAGGAAGAGCAGAGGCAATGGAAGGGATTCAAACGTCGGATTCGTAGACGGCAGTTTCATCCGAGTAATGAGCCATGATGCGGAGAAGAGGTCGGATCTGCATCCACCATTGCTGGACCGGGATTCTGTGTCTGGTGTGGAGGGTTATCATTTAGAAATATGATAGAATAAGTTTATCCCATTGAATGAGAAAATTTAAGGAGCGTTATCACACGGGCAATCGTAAGATTAGCTTGCGCCCAACGTCGAGTTACCGGAGGTATTATCGTGCGTCGTAAATGCTTAAGGGATATTTTTATTGTTAGTTTAAACCAGTGATTCTCAAATGGTGCGCCGTGCAGGGGTTACCTTTGTGCGCCACACTTGCATTTCGTAAATTTACGACGGAGTGTGCATAGATCATAAACTACTAAATGGTTAGTGTCTAGTTTTCTTTACCACTGTAACGTTAGTTCTACATTAACTTCCGAAAAGCAAGAGCGCTCAAGAAACAGTAATTTCGTTATGTAGAAAATTTCGTGATGAAATTAAACTTTTAATTTTCCATATTTTTTCTAAATTGTTTGAGTATTAAGCATATTGTTTTGACTCCCCGTGCAAAATGCGCCCGTTCGTTTCTTAATTGGTCTCGGGTGCGCCACGAGGTCAAAAAATCGAGAACCACTGGTTTAAACCAATAATCTAGTAGGTTCAACCAATGTCTAAGTGCTTTGCCCACGGACAAAACCGACTAGCTAGCATCCTATGGTGGGTGGGACATGTATATATCGTATGGACAAACCTGTTTAACTGAAAACAACTTACTTGAAGTCGGTTGCTTCTTTCAAGTCTTCAACTGGCTGGAAGAGCATCTGTCTTCGCTTCATACCAAGCAGAACCACAGAGTCATGTGAACTGCAGACGACCTTGTCTGGAATGTTAGTCACTTTAGCATGGGATATCCGTGTTTTCTTCAAATTAATAGAAAAACAAGGAAAGGTCGTCACACGGGTAATTACATTTTCACGCCAAACGTAGAGAAAACGGAGCTATTGCAGTGTGTTGTATTTGATTAAAAAGTTCCTTCAAATTAAGGATACGATATTCAAGGGATTGGAAAAACGAAAGGGCCTTCAACACACGGCCCCTCGCGCCCATCGTCGGGTTACTTGAGCTTTTGTACTAGTGCAATGACAGTTAAGTGATCAAAACTACAACCTACTAGCTAGTGATTAGTTTTGAACCTCCAAACTTTTGGTTAAAGGGTGTCAACCAACCAGACTAATCAATCAATTTTGGTAAAACTTCCTGGGTCAATGTAACGTTTACTAAGTGCCTTACACAATCGACTAGCTAGCTCCCTTCTTGCTTCTTTGTGATTTTATAACTTTACTTTCGGCAGCTCATAAACTATATGAACTATGACTCAGCTCCAAGTCTCACATTCCCTTACCAAATGTGGAAGAACATGAGATTGCAGAAATAAAACATAGTTCATACACATAGACACATACCATCAACAATGTTGTTGGAGATCTTGTCAAGGATCCAGAAAGCAGCTTTGGCGGCAGATTTTGTGGCGTAGTTTCGGTCAAAAGGTGAAGGAACTCCACCCTAAAATGGTTGTGGGATAGGATATTCATATTTATCCTAATTAATGGAAAAAACAAACGAGTTAACACATAGGTAATCTTCAGATTACCTCGCGCCCACGGAAGTGTTACCCTATTTCAGTGTGAATTAGTATGAATCAAACGTTCTCTTAATTTGGTAAAACCCATTGTTACACTAGGTTAGGGCAATGACCATTAAGTGCCTTGCCCAAGGACACACTCGACCTGCTAGCGACTAGTTTCGAACCTGCAACCTCTTGGCTGAACGGCGACACACCAACCTACCAAGCTTATCTGTCAGATAAATAAAAACGTAATTTGTCCTGTTACGTAAGCAAAGCATTTTCCCAGACATCATCTGAACCCAATAGTTCAATATAATGGGTTTAACTGCAACGTGAATTTAGCTGCAACTAGGCAAAAGTATCAATCAAAAATACACTGCAATACCCTCTGCGGGGAAACATGACTATTCTCCTGAGTTTTTCCATCTCTAAAAATAAAATGACCAACAAACAAACAACACCTGTTGCATGTGACCCAGCACATTGACTCTGCAATCGAACACATTCTTTCCTTCCTCAGCGTAGAGTCTGTGCACAAAGTCGGTGGAGAAGTTCTCGTTGGCCTTCTCGTTGCGCAGAATCAGTCCTCGCTGGATCTTTCCTTGCATCTTGCTTCGCAGGTGGGAGATGTTTTTCTGGGCGATACAACGTGGTGAATTGTGGGATCGTACCATATTTCGACAACATTTACTTAAAAAAAAATATAGATGGAACAAATACTTAAAATATAGCAAAAAGACATGTACAAAAACGCTGAATCGCCAGTCGTTAGAAGACCTCATGGAAAAATAAAGATAAGATAAATTATGAAAATGTACCGACGTAGCCATAAGAGCCAAAAGTGGTTTCAAAACTTCATAATTTGTATGAAGTAATCTCACTGAAATTTCAACATATTTTTAGGTAATCTTGGTAAAATTTCATTATTTTTTTTAGGTAATGTTGCTGAAATTTCAATAGTTTTTTTAGGTAATCTTGCTAAAATTTTAAATCAATAAACACAACACAATAATTTAAAATAATGAACAACAAGTACAGACATCCCACCTGGAGGTCCTTGATCGTGAACTCCTCCTCAAAGATGTACGCGGCATCTGCTCCAGCTGCAAGTCCCGACATGGTGGCGAGGTATCCACAGTATCCTCCCATCGTCTCGAGCACGAAGGTTCGGCGTTTCGTGCCGCTCGCCGACATTTTGATCCGGTCACACGTCTTGGGGAATATTTGTGTTTGTCCGTGCGAACTGATTAATGGGTTAGTGCAACGCTTTTCAGCCATAGGGTTAGGGGATCAGAACTTGACACTGGATAGTAGGTAGTCTCTTTGGGAAAGGAACTTGGCGGACAATGCCTTAACCTATGGATTATCAAAGTAACTCCTTGGAATTAACGACCCCACACTCTATTGAGCTACTGAGGATTAAGCGATAATTTAATTTAAAATTGGGATTTCAACATCATCTCTTATGCAACAACCCCACTAAGTCTAATCATAAGTTGTGAATTCGTTTCCCATTACAGGCCATTTTTTTTCTTACTCTATATAGTCCCATCGCATTATCAAATTTGGAGGTATTTTAACATTATCTAATTTACAAATATTAAACACCATGTGTGAAAGGCGCTAAACCTTACACTCTAAAGATTTTTAAACCTTAAGAAGTCAGGTTACCAAAGCTATCACAGCGTTCAATTTTTGTTTAGTTTTACTAGAGTTTCAAACCTGCAGTATAAATTAGCACCATCCTTGCACACCTGCGTCTTGTGTTTCAAGCTGCTTGGTGCACAATGCACAACCATGCACAAGCGTGAAAAGGGACGCAACATAACACACATTAAACATAAATTAAGCATGCAGCAGAAGTAATATCGTGAGAAATAATTTTGTCAATGTATTTGTCTGCCTAGTTAGTTAAAGATAGTAAACCACATTCGGTCTAAAATTGCACAACTAAAAGTTGTATCAGCGGGCAAGGCAATTAATAGAAAACCAGTTTTGTTATAAAAGGTTAAACCAAAAATAAAAGTAAAGTCTTCACCCTTTAACATGGTGCAATAGCTAACCCTAATTGTCGGCATGTGCTATTCTGACCAATACCTGTATTACAACATTCCCCCCACCCTTTTCCTTTTCCTATTTCCAACCCGAAGGAATAAACATGAGTTTACTATAATGTCCCTCATCCTATAGTCATAAAACCTATATTAAAAAAATTAAATAACTGAAAGCTTGAGTGAATAGGTTGAAAATATGAAAGCAGTCACCTCACAGACAGAGTTTAGACCTGTGTCACTCCCAATTGAAAGATCAGTTCCTGGTACGTTATTCGATAAAGTAGCAGGCACGACTACCATTGGAATTTGAAGGTCCGGATAGTTTTGTGAAGCTTCCTTAATCTCAAGCGCTCCATGGTATGCCTGGTGGGGTTGTTGTTGGTAATTTTCCGGGTGATTGATTTTACCCCGGGGGAACTAATTAGTGCTAAAACCGTTTCCGAATATTTTTTGGAATATCGGATAACTATGTGGAAGGTAGCTTTGAGCTAATCTGTCATGTACATTGTGTCAGAGCACAATTAAGTTACTCCAACATTCCACACTGAAATTTTGCGTCTACCTCTATAAAAAGGTAACCAATAAAATGCAAAATCGAGCTACTCAAAGCCATGCTACAAGATTGTGTTAATAGTATTCATTAGCTTGCAGCTCACTGTGAATACAAATCGCACCACAGAGCACATAAAGCCCTAGTTGCACAAATGGACCCACAATGCACGGACAAACCAAGGGTGGTACAAATGATGTATTACCACCACTGTGCACAAACATAGACCACGTTTCAAACAGCGCCCAGATACCACGCGATGCACGCATCAGCCACAGTGCTCGCAGCGCACATGCGGTGCATCTCACCACCGTGATATACCTGGACTATCATATTAAGCGCGGTGTCGGTGCCGATGGAAAGATCGGAGCCGGGAATATTGTTCGACACGGTGCATGGGACGCACACAAGGGGGATTTGTAACTCAGGGAATCTGTCCCGTGCCCCGTCCACCTCCATCGCACCTTGCACTGCCTGGCATGGCAGGGACAGGATAATTCACCCACAACTCTACATCCCCACTTAGTCAAATCAACACATAAATTAAAGCTTTTCCACAACTAATGCATCCACATGATATTTAAGCACTAAGTTAAAATCGCAAGAAACATTACGTTTTTAATATTTCTGGATAACTGGATTAACCGTTTGCAAAAAAAGACTTAGACCAGCACAAAATTCACACTTGTTCTCTTATTTTACTCTTATTAATTATTTTTACAGGAATAATAACTCATATTACTCCAATTAATTATTTTATAAGATAACTAGTTTTCCCATTCTGGGAATAAAATATAAATATTTTAACATATCCTAATATAATTTTATTCGGTTTTTGACAAATGAGAAAAACACGCGATTTTGTTTTTTTTTTAACCGCTCCTTCTAAAAAGTATATCGTATGCCGTTAATTATTATACAATGGCATATCCCTTTCTTTTTCTTGTTATGGAATAAACAAAACCTGGGCGAAATAGCTTGGTTGGTTAGTGCGCGCCTTTAAACTGAAAGGTTGTTTGATCGAACCTAGTCGCTAGCTAGTCAGCTTTATCTACCATATAAAACAAATTGCAACAGTTCCGGTAAGCCGACAGTGGGTGCGAAGAAATCTGATGATTTCTCTTGTGATAATATACCTTGCTTTCTCCCATCACACAAAAACTCATGAACATTCCATACTTATTCTTTCCTGATAAACAACACAATGAAGAAGCCAAGGAGAAAGCATGATATCTACACTTACCTCGAACCCACCAATGCAAATGATACCGTGGATATTTCGTTTCTTTATAACTTCCGATATCTTATCGAAGCCACACTGAGAGGGTAATGTCCTGCGTTGGAACGTTTGGTTAAAAAGGTAAAACTAAATAAATTTCCGATATCTGTTTTACACATGGCAAACAAAGACCACATTTAACATGGTGCACAGACACAAGGCGAAGTGTCCGCAGAGCACGTTCGGTGCGTTAATTAAGCTCAGGTCCTGACCCACATGTGTCCAGCATTTGCTGTGACCAGATGGAGAAATTTTGTAGTTTTAAATCTGATGATCTCGCATCTATCCCGGTCAAGCATTTAGTTAGCTTCCTTCAAGACACTGGCTGGACTTGACCGGTATATCACAGATCCATGATGGTGCGGGGCTATGAAGTAACGGGCCTTCTATGGCCTAAATTCCTATTCCTGGAGCTACCGTGGACCCACACTAATCTAATGTAATGGACCACATCTAAACCCAATTTGAGTTGACACATATACTTATGTATTTCTTCCTTATTTACCATATGATACAACAGAAAAGTGGTTCGCAATCTTTTTACAATGAAAGCATATTAAGCAATAACAGACCGCTTCTAGTTTACCTCTTTGTGCCCAGTATTGACCCCCCTGCAGCCACAAAGTTAGCCACACACTTCCATGTGTAGTTTTCAATCTATGGGATTTGATTAGATTAACATGATTAGAAATCGAAAATATAAGATGTTTATCCCCGTGAATAGGAAAACTCAAAGGAAAATACTAACATGTGCAATCGTCAGATTAATGCACGACCACCGTCAGGTTACCAGAGCTATTGTAATGTTTTGTGCATGATTAAGGTTCTTTTACTTTATTTTAACAAATTAATCTCTTGAGTTCCGGTGATCCGCTAAGTATATTGCCCCAAGACATAACCAATGAAGCCAGCAGCTGTAAGTGTTTTTTGCTAGCGCTTTTTTTAGTCACTTTATTAGCTTGTTTAATTAGCTTTTTTGCTAACTTTAGTGTAATAACCATTTAGCTAAAAGCCAACACTCTAAACAACATAACTATGTGGACATACATACTTCATGGATACGGTTTTAAGGGGGGTGAATTGTAAGGGGCAATAAAAAACATATTGGTGAATGGATGTGTCATGTGTATCCTGGCGGGTGGATAAATCAATCAAAGGGTCTATCAACATTTAAAATAAATATCCACGGTTAACTAACACCCACTGTTCAGTTACCAAATCAAGTGCAGTATTCCATATAATTAAGCTATTGGTGCTGTTTTTTAGTTTAATCCATTAATATATTGGGTCAAAGATGTATGCTAAGGACACTAACTAGCCAAATGGGCAAAAAAACACTAAGTTAACACGACTCTTTAATTTTAGTTGATTCGAAAAAAAAGGTTTTATCCATTAAAAATAAAAAGTTCTATATCAGCTTTGGTTTTTAGCTCCATACTTACTGGATTCGTCATTCCAAAAATACATACCATGTCATTTGCAAGTCCTTCGTAACCATTATGTACAACGATTGCCTTGTACCCATTGTACAAGCAAGTACGAACCGCCGATCGTACCGCAGCGTTCATTCCAGCTGCTGGTGCCCCAACATTCATTATCGCAATGTTGTATGGTTTCTATGGAGTGCAGATTAGGATGTATACACGACAGCAAAATTTGCAAAATTGGTTTATTTGTTAAATAAATGAGCTATTTTGTTCAAGCTATATTGATTAGAACTTTGCATTAGGTTAATTTTTTTAATATTTTATGTCAAAATTACCAAAAAACAAACAACAAATCTTGGCTGAAACGGAAAAAAATTTGTTGAAAGAAGCAGTCAATAAAAATGTAATTAAAACACTTATAAATTGTGAATTAAGAGATAGGGCTGTTTAACCTATGCAAATTAATAAAATTACCATTGATCAGCTTTTTAAACTGGCGGTACTAACTGTGCACAATCACAAAGGACCAACATTTATTTACAACTTTCCGGCAGAAATCACAACGATCTATCATCATTTGTATTCAAAAATGGGAAACCCCCTATTAAACTTTCATCATGAGATATTGTCTGATACAATGTGTAGAAAATACAATGGGTAGAAATAATTCACCGAGATAATTAAGCCACCGATTGCTAATATGCTCACATAACTGCTTATAATTAAATTATAATTAAAATCTAGTTTTCCACCACAAAGCAGTCACAATAAACATTGTATCCCGCCACATAAATTGCTTTTACCGAGTGCAATTAATGTCAGTGTAATTTAACATGCAATACCAGACCAAAATGCATTAAATCACAGGAAAGACAGGATCTAAAGCCAAAACGTCGCTTTTATAATTATTGTTTTTAATTCCCTTTATTTGAATTATAACCATGTTGATTACATGATTTTGTTTATTGCCTTTGCCTAAGATATTAACCCAAAAAAATGTTTGAAATCTAACACCACAGATATCACAGTACATACCGCATATCAACCACATGTAGTGCTGGACCGGAAAAAAAACATCATTCCACTGCATTAGTAAAAAAATATCCTAAAAACATTAACGGCATTTTTTCTAGAGAGGGGGCTCTTATACTGACGGCTATTATCGGTTATATTTTAAACGTTGTTCAAAAGCATGCAAATTAAAAGCCTATTTTTCATATTATTTTAAATATTTTGTGTCAGTATAAGTCTTCTACTATTGCCAGCACTGCATAGAACGTTATGTTTTTACTTTAAGCACACGCAACTATATCTTTGGTTGATGATGATGATCATATAAAACATAAAAAGTTTTATGCATGCGAGCTGTTATTTACAATCAAGATCAGCTACACTAATCTTGGGGAAATGATACTTTACCAGTCAATGATTGGGTAAATGGTATTTTACCAGTCAATGATTGGGTAAATGGTATTTTACCAGTCAATGATTGGGTAAATGGTATTTTACCAGTCAATGATTGGGTAAATGGTATTTTACCAGTCAATGATTGGGTAAATGGTATTTTACCAGCTGTTGATTAGGTAAACTGAGAAGTATCGTGTAAATAGTGGCAAATTTGAAATCCTTTAACAAATATTACCAAGCTTCCAACCAAAAGATTTGAACAATTAAGGGTCAATCAGCAATTCACCGTCTACTGACTACTCTAACAAGCTTTGATTAATGGATTTGTCCACAAGCGCCATGCAAAATGCGTGCAGGTCAACTTACAACCGAACAACTCTGCTCATATCCCTCACTAGTTAGCTGAACCATACAATGTTAGAATGGAAGGGGTAGGAAGAGTGATATGGGTACAATACTATCATTATTATCGATGTGTGGAAATACAAGGTCCCTTAAATATGGATCTGGTTCATGTGATTACGAAGAAAATACGTCATTGTTTATTGTACATGAAAAAATTGAAAATATGTGATTACAGGAAAAATAAACGATCTTAAATCCACACAAACAGTTCAATTAAAACTACAAAGAACATTATGCACTTTTAATAAGACATTACTTTCCATTTTTTTCAAAACCATGCTGGCAACTTTGAGGACCTTAATGATAATATGAGCTTTACTGGTTAGATAAATGGGTAAGGGCAGTCCAAGCAAAGAAATCATGTTATTTAAAAATCAAAATGCAATATATCACATTATTCCGAGATAACTAGCATTATTGGGCCATTGTAGCCATCATTATTATGCTAATGTAGTATTTATTAATTTATTAATATAAAAAATGGATTATGATCTAGCACTATTGAATGGGTATTCGTATAATGCATGTTACAACTACAAGTCCATGCAGATTCAATTTGGCTTCTAAATCACCAACTCTTAACAGACTATCCCAAGATAACTACAAATACATGTTCTAACCTACTTAGTACCAACCTCCAGTATGTTTGCTGCTTGGTCTTTCATTGCCTTCGACATGGCACCAAGTTTCTTGTAAATCTCCAAGTTCCCGAGAAAAGTTCTAAAACAACAAAATATGCGGTTGATGTAGAAGCAGGAATATACAGGGGAAAAATAGGACATCTTATGAATTTTGGCAGGTGTTAAAAACTATCTGAATTGTGGTGTTAAAACTATCTGAATTGTGGTGTTAAAAACTATCTGAATTGTGGTGTTAAAACTATCTGAATTGTGGTGTTAAAACTATCTGAATTGTGGTGTTAAAACTATCTGAATTGTGGTGTTAAAAACTATCTGAATTGTGGTGTTAAAACTATCTAAATTGTGGTGTTAAAACTATCTGAATTGTGGTGTTAAAACTATCTGAATTGTGGTGTTAAAAACCATCTGAATTGTGGTGTTAAAACTATCTGAATTGTGGTGTTAAAAACTATCTGAATTGTGGTGTTAAAACTATCTGAATTGTGGTGTTAAAAACTATCTGAATTGTGGTGTTAAAACTATCTGAATTGTGGTGTTTAAAACTATCTGAATTGTGGTGTTAAAACTATCTGAATTGTGGTGTTAAAAACTATCTGAACTGTGGTGTTTAAAACTATCTGAATTGTGGTGTTAAAAACTATATGAATTGTGGTGTTAAAAACTATATGAATTGTGGTGATGGTTGCGCCACTTGTTATCTTTGGAGATAGCCAAATCCACTTTAGATAATTAAAAGTGTTGAGTTGGGAACACATGCACATGAGGTATGTATTCTTGGGATAAATCATACAAGATCTGATTCAACCCGACCCAAACAATTGAGTTGAACAAAAAGATGCAATAATTTGAATTAAGAGACCCAGGCACATAATATGTGACAAATATAGAAAACAGATAATACTAAAAAGTCGAACACAGTATAAAAATACACATGGTCGTTTACCAATGTTCTATCAATAAATTTTCCCTAATAAAGCATATTTGTCTGTGGTTAAATAAACAACGACGAGTTATATTTTCTATAATGTGTTCGGGCACAACTTAGTCTGTAGCTCCATAATTTTGATAGGGATGATTTTTATAGAATCGATACATCGCTTGGAAAAGACGAAAGCAATACTACCTGAATATTTAGGGTCAAAATACTTACGGTCAAAATTAAAAAAACAAAAGTTTTAAAAAAAATTAAATAACGTTCGTAAAATTACAGAAAATAGCCAATAAACTATCTACTGCCCAGTAAAAACAAAAGCATTGGCAAAAAAATAAGCAAGCTCATACTAAATATGATTAAGTACTAGGTAAACAATATAATGAATAAAATGTTTGTCACCTTCCACGTAAATTAGCAGCTTTATTGAAATCTTTTTCAGCCAATGCCTTTCCAACCTCCTTGGTCTGTGAATGTGTGGTTATAACACAGGGGTAGGCACACCATTTGAATCAGGGGCCAAAATGATTTCATTTTGAGACTGATGGGGCCAAGTGATTAAGCCGTTACTATATATAGTTTGTTACTGATAATACAAAACATTAAATTAAGAAATACGGTACATTACCGGTTAAAACCAAAAAGCACTGTTGATATAGTGACATCTATATTTAGTCTTGCAAAATGACGAAACCTGACGGCACTGATATAGTGGC
>CH002993.1:396212-424617 GCA_000149265.1 Ciona savignyi | reverse complement strand
GTTCAAAAATTATTAAATTTCTTGCTATAATATTCCCACAAACTTGCTGTTTCATTAGTCAGGGCACTTAACAGATATTTCATTAGTCAGGGCACTTTATAGATATTGCGAAATTTAGAACAAGCCACATGATAATCTCACTGCTTGTACTCTACTGTGCTATCCTATATAAAATACAAAGACAAAATTAAGGACATATAAAATGTTTCCAAAAAACTAGAATATCTTAAATCTTAAACTGATGAGAAAAATGTAAATCAAATTGAAAAATTGAAAATGAGAGATTTAAAATAATATGGTTTAGGCGAAATAATAAAAAAAAGTTTAAACTTCAAGATATTTAAAATAATATGGATTAGACAAAAAAATTGGAAAATCTAATTTTACTGAGATTTCATCTAAATGGGCATAGATACATTGCTAAAACGTCTACAAAAAATACTTTTAATTGTAATGGCTTTGCAGTTTTTATACCACAACCCAGCATTTTAAAAAGCATACTTTGACTCTGCATCGATTGAAATATTCTTGAGGCTGATAATCTGTTGGATTGCCTCGTTTATGTCTTCTGGTTCCACTTCAATCATTTTACGGATCTCAGTGAATTTCGACCTTTGCATGCTTTCCTCTGTTGGGTAGAAACATGCCAATTATACAAACAACACGTTCCTTCTTGTTCCTAAAACCCATTAATCCGCTGGGTTCAGGAAACGTCAGTTAAGTGCATTGAACAATGACACAACCGACTAGCTAGCGACTAGTTTCAAACCAGTAACCTTTTGGCTGAAAGGTGACATACTAATCCACCAGACCAATTAGTCGGATAATTAAATGCTCACAGGAGAACAAATAAGTTTTAAATATACAATTTTAATGCGAAGTTTAAAATGTGACAAATTTGTTTTTATTTCTAACATGGTCGTTAATTTTAATTATGTCATTAAACTTACATGTAATATTATTTTTCTAAATCAAATTCTAATGAAACGATTAGTATATTTCAGTTTTTCTATAACCATATATTTTAGAGCAGTTCTGTTAATTCTTGTTAATTCGAAATTCTTGATTAATGATTACATTAATTCTTGATTGATTTTCATTAAATTAAGAAGATAAGTGTGGATGTGTAATTAGAGGTACTAATCTTTGGGATTTGAATCCATTTTAAAAACATACTCAAGATAGCTTACCTATTCTAACTGTGCATACTCCAGATTTATATTTCTGAGTGATTCTTTGCAACTCGCAAGCTCCAGTTATGAGTCTGAGGATCCACTTAATGAAACACCTTAACAGGGAGATTTTATAAAGCAGGTCGATCAGGTTGACACTCGCTTGGGTTTGAACCGGCATCCTTCTTGTTTTCCGGCCCGTGCTCGTCGTATGCTCAGGCATTGTTTAAAAATAAAGCTAAACAGACTCTGCTTGGCAAAACAAGGTTTTCAGAAAAAAAGGAGCTTAAATGCGATAAAATATGAATAAGAACTGTTGAAAACTTTAAAGTTGAAACCTAAAGAAAACTAAAACAAAATTGTCACAAAATTCAAATCATCTGTATCTTTAGGCTGAATTGAATTAAAGTGGGAATCAAATCGTTAATTATTATTCATGATGATGTTTGGACACCGTAAAATAAAAGGCAACAAAACACATCAGTTACAGTGAAAAGGCAGAACTAACAAATCAAAACTTTCCTTAGAAATTCATCTATGCACTCAAAACGATAATTAGCATCCAGCATCATCAACAATATATAACTCAAGTAATAAATATATCTTATTGCACAAACAAAACAATTATCAAAGCATTGCAAAAACTCATAGTAAATTAAATAACTCGGGTAACCAATCCAAACTAGAAGCAGCAACTACTACAGCTCCCACCGCCCCACTTACAGCAAGAGCTGCTGTCCTAGACGCGTTCCAATAGCTTTGTTTCAGGGAAACAACAGGCGCTTCCTGCTTTTTTGGCAATTTGTCATCGGGATAGATTCCACGTCGCCGCAGGACGACGTCAGGGGTTTCGTGGCGCGCCACTAACGCATAGTCGCAGAACGTTGACACTGCCAGGTTGTTTTTGTAATACTGTGCCGCTTCCCGGGCTAAAGAGGAAGGAGGGAATAATATAAACGAATCAGATGATTTGCTGATTAGGTATTCAAGAGGGAGGGTCGGCTGACGGGCTGATTGCAAAAGGACCTGGTAGACACGGGACATTTCACACTCTCCTGTCATTATTTGCGAAGAGTTGAGCAAAACGATTTGTGCGGCAAAGTAAATCGGCATTAGCGGGTTGCAGGAAAGGAAAAAGTCATATAATCTTTCGATGTCGCTTTGATTTCGAAGTACATAGCTGTACCATGTTATGAGCCAACTGATCGCGAATGTGGTACCAACTTCGGACTTGGCAATATACTCCACGAGCTCTGGATTCGATTTGTTAAGAATTGGTATCAGGTAGTTGAGTATGTGGGTGGTGCTGTTCATAGTTGGGTCCATGAAGTCCCTCAGATGGTGTGTGGATAAGCGATCGACAAGTAAGAGTGATAGATCGGGACCGCATGCCAGCAGAAATGTTATACATATGTCATGATAACCTTGGTAGTAATTTAACTCGGGGTGTAAAGTTAAAACGCTAAGGATTAGGTCAGTTAACTGATCTTGTAGTTCGGTGATTCTGTCTTCTGGTAAGTCAGGCGGAAATCGCTTTCCTGATCGGTTTACATCCAGTAGCACCTGCTGGCATTCTCGGTGGCTTCTTACATTTTGAGGTTTGTCTAATTCCTGCCGGACTGTGTTCAGTAAATAAGGCCAAACTTGCCGCCGAATATCGTTGTTTAATAATCCATCTGGTGCAATGGCAAATTTGCGAAGTTGGACTACATCGACGGGAACTTTGCACAGAGCTTTCAGAATTGCAGCTTCTTTGCTACGATGTCTTGATTTCACAGCATTTTTACTCATTGTCAGCTTAAATCCAAACAAATCATAATCAAGCAGCCTTTTTCTACTTACTTTTAAGAGCCTATGAAAAAATCTGCGTAAGTTTGGCTTGGCACATTTAAATTGTAAACGGCGGATATTCAGCATATATTAGCACATGTCATATAAAGTAAATAAAATTAAAAAATTAATCCATATATTACGAAAAAAAGATAGGCCTACATAACCTAAAAGATTAACCATCAAACAGAAGTGGATAATAGTATTCTAATAAATAGTTAAGATAATAGTATTCTAGTATCTTAACTATTTATTTCTGTTTAAATTTTTTTACATATTCTGGTACATTTTGAACTGTCAAGGTTTGGTAATAAAGCATCAACCAGCAATAAAAGCTGCCAATTGAACAGTAGGTGGAAGTTAATAACAATGGTAAAAAAGGCAGCTTATGAGTCAAAAATGGATGCACTAATAAACCATACAGTTCATTTAACGCAAGCCCATAAACGTATAACGACTCAACATGATTCAGCATTGGCAAACGTAAATAAGACTTTGGGTGGTCTGAGTATAAGTTTCCTAAAGCAGCATAGCAGTACACAGAATATATTAAAAGCAGGCAAATTTTGATCAAAGTTTCAAGAGGGGTGAAAATTAGTGGGAAAAGCGAATAGTGGCCCACTGTTTGAATAAGAAGAAAAGTTTTTGCATCTTGTTTTGAGCCACACATCATGAGTAGGGTACATGGTAACACGGACATCAAAATCGCTTTTTCATGAACATGCCAACCGAACATAAAGGAGGTAAGCGAACAAAGAACGATACTACGCAAAAACTGATTGAAAGAAAAAGATTTCGATGGTGACGGTTTAAACCAAATGTGCAGAAGCAAGGGCACCATTGCCAGAATTGTCACAACAAACGTAAATCCTGGCAGTATGGTGGGTAGGACTACATGCTCTACATTTTGCACCAACCCACTTGTAGTTGAACTCGTACCATTGGATTTTAAAATATTAAGCTTTTTACCAGCTATTTGAAATGCTATGTCACCTGCGTTGTACAGGGCCCAAAAATTTGGAGCCCAGTAGGCATGAGTTAATCCTCGTTTAAATGGAAAAAGCCTTGAAATTACTTGATTGATATCAATTAAAAATGGTCCATATGATAATGCAAATATAGAAAGAACAATTACTGCAAGTGTGATCAGGTTTTTTATCTTTAAAGTCAGCAACGCAGAAATCCCTCCTTTTGTTCTATCAGTGCAAAAATTTCGTAACATAAAAATACCGTAAACAGGAGCCATGTAGAAAAATATGTGCTTGAAGTTTAGTAAAACTGCAAACCATGCAGCTGACCAAAGATAACTACCACTCGATAAATTTGCAAATGAAAGAAACAACAAACCGAACAAAAATCCATTATATTGAAAGTGAATATGGTCCACAATGATTAATCCACAGTTAAATATGGCAAGGATTAAAAACACAGCTGATTTTTCTTCTGATTCTTTTGTTGAATTTTTCCATATCTTAGCACACCTGTAGCAGGCATATATAAACACAGCATCGGTTAACATAACACTACATCGCTGGAACCACAAGGTCTGGTCACTTTTATAACTCTCCTTTGACACTTTGACCATCTTTGGGTCAAATAAAACAGCAATTTGAGACAAACAGAACTCGAACCAAGCAAAGAAAGGTGGATAGTCTAGCGTCATTTCGGATGTGCTTTCAAAATACCAATCCTTGTATGGGAGGGAGTGGGTTATTGCAAGCCAGTTGCGGTGAACTTCAAAATCGGTTGATGTGTACGCAGGCACCAAAATTAGTTTGAACACAGTCACGATGCCAGCACACATGGTGGCACATAATTCTAAGTTAATTTCGTTCGCCATCTGTAAAATGCGGTAATAAATGACTGCTAAGAAAAAGTATTGTAATTCATTTTCTGTACTTTCCAATTATGCTAAACAACGGTAGAATTAGATGTTATATGCAGACCGTATTAAAAAATATGAAAAAATAATAAAGCCAGACATAGAAGCAATATGTTCTTAATTCTATGGGAGAGGGAGACTATCTGTAATTTAAATGTCATATTTAACACATAATTGTGATCACTTAACATTACTATTCCTTTTATTTTTTACAAGTGCCAAAATCAAAAGAAAAATATGCCTGATGCATTGAAAAATTGATTAAATTTCATTATAAATGCCTTCTAACTTACTGTTTGATTACTTTCTCATTTGTTTAAACATTATTTTGAAAATACGCAGTTACGACATGCAGATCCCAAAGCTTGGAAGTTATGTTACACAGCTTCTGAATATCTCTGTACAACAAAACTATCCGGCCCGGTGGTCTAGCGGTTAAGTGCGTCGCCTTTCAATCGAAAGGTTGCAGGTGCGAAACTGGTCGCTAGCTAGTCGGTTGTGTCCTTGGGCAAGGCACTTTACGGACATTGCCTGAACCCAGCGGATAAATGGGTTCTACCAAATTGAAGGAACGTGTCTATCATATACAACACACTGCAATAGCTCCGGTAACCCGACGATGGGCGCGAGGTGATCTGACGATTGCCCGTGTGATAACCCCCTTGGTTTTCCCATTCACGGGGATAAACATGAATATCCTATCCTATCCTATATCCTATCAACTTATATTCGCTATCATCCACAACTTTATTGTTATGTTTGCGACGCTACTTACTTTGACCAGAGGTTTTTGTGTATGTCAAATTTGATGACGTATCACAGATTTGTTAAACAAGTTTTCTAACTTTACTTTTGTAGCGTAAATCAATTAACATAATATGCCAAAAGTTATAATAAACTAGACCTAAACGTGATCTAAAATTAAAAATTCGTAAAACGCTACTGAGTACAGAAACTAGTATCTCGATATACGGAAGAGTACACAGAAACCTCGGTTTAATTAAACAATTACAGACCACTAGGTTTATAGATTTAAAGGATGCTTTAAGTGCAAAATGACAGATGTTGGTAAATCTGTTGATTTGTCGTCTTCGGAATCTGGTAGTGAAGATACAGAATGTGAAAAGAAGAGTAATTATGGATGTAACCATTATAAAAGACGATGCCTTTTTGTAAGCCCGTGTTGCGGCAAAATCTACCCGTGTCGCCTCTGCCACGACGAAGAAATAACGTCACACAGTCTCGATCGTCACGCCGTTCGAGAAATCGTATGTTCGGAGTGTAAAGAAAGGCAACTCATTTCAAAAAAGTAAGTGTGGAAATAAAAAATATATGTGGAAACTTTGTAAAGTGTGGTTTTTTTCGGTACCTCTAAATTAGAGGTATTAGAGGCTCTAATTATTACAAGATTGCTTGTAGGGTTAGGATTAGAATTAGGGTTAAGGTTAGGGTTTCAAGCACTCGATTCAGGGTACTATTAATACTATACGAGCGGTTGGGCGCTTCAAGCGATCCTGTATCCAAGCGCTCCAATCCAAGTGCTCTATGCGGTCGGAGTGACTGAACCCCTTACAACTGAACCCCTACAACTAAACCCCTTTTAACTGAACCCCTTTACAATTAAACCCCTTTCAAGTGAACCCCTTTACAACTGAACCCCTTTCAACTGAACCCCTACAACTAAACCCCTTACAACCGAACCCCTACAACTGAACCCCTTACAACTGAACCCCTTACAACTGAACCCCTACAACTAAACCCCTTTTAACTGAACCCCTTTACAATTAAACCCCTTTCAAGTGAATCCCTTTACAACTAAACCCCTTACAACTGAACCCCTTACAACTATACCGCTTACAACTGAACCTCTTTCAACTGAACCCCTTTAAACGAAACCCCTTTTAACTGAACCCCTTTACAATTAAACCCCTTTCAACTGAACCCCTTTACAACTGAACCCCTTTCAACTGAACCCCTACAACTAAACCCCTTACAACCGAACCCCTACAACTGAACCCCTTACAACCGAACCCCTTACAACCGAACCCCTTACAACTGAACCCCTTACAACCGAACCCCTACAACTGAACCCCTTACAACTGAACCTCTTTCAACTGAACCCCTTTAAACGGAACCCCTTTCAACTGAATCCCTTTCAACTGAATCCCTTTCAACTGAGCCCCTTTCAACTGAGCCCCTTTCAACTGAGCCCCTTTCAACTGAACCCCTTTCAACTGAACCCCTTTCAACTGAACCCCTTTCAACTGAACCTCTTTCAACTGAACCCCTTTAAACGGAACCCCTTTCAACTGAATCCCTTTCAACTGAGCCCCTTTCAACTGAGCCCCTTTCAACTGAGCCCCTTTCAACTGAACCCCTTTCAACTGAACCCCTTTCAAGTGAACCCCTTTCAACTGAACCCCTTACAACTGAACCCCTTTCAACTGAACCCCTTTTAACTGAACCATTTTCAACTAAACCCCTTTCAACTGAACCGCTTTCAACTAAACCCCTTTCAACTGAACCCCTTTCAACTGAACCCCTTTCAACTGAACCCCTATCAACTGAACCGCTTACAACTCAATGCAAAAGAGTAATACTATATTATTTACCGGTACTAGTCTTGGCCTGTCATCATCCCAAACAAATGAATTATTTAATGTATCTTTACAAATTATTTGTAATCATATTGTGTTTTCAGGATAGGGAAGCTGGGCATACTCATTTGGGATGTGAACTCCTTATAAATACCACCCTTCAACTATGCTCTTAGATAAAAAAGATAAAGCAGTTAGATAAAAAACTGCCACCCATGATCAGTCTATCTTACTTTATTTAATCCTGTTATGTCAGGTGCACAAAATGTGGAATTATTTTTGGGAATTACTTCTGTCCGGTATGTCGGTTGTACGATGACAAAGACAAGGGCCAGTTCCATTGTGCTGGATGTGGAATATGCAGAGTCGGGGGAAGAGACAACTTCTTCCACTGCGAGAAGTGTGGACTCTGTCTTCCAAAGGATAAAACCACCCACAAGTACATATTTTGAAATTTCAATGTAATAACCGCAAATTACTTCTATAAATATATTTTTATTGAAATATTAATGTTTTCTCTTCTTTAAAAAGCAATGATTAAAAGAATGACGACTTTATCATATATAATATGGAAAAACGTTTTATAGACATAATACCTACATTCTTTAAATCCAAATTTTTTCATTTTTTTCGTGATTAATAAAAATATTTGATCAAATTATTACTTTAATTTAAATATGGTAGTGGTGGCCTTATCCATGTCATGTATAAGTTGAAACCAGTGTAAGTTAGAGATTCACCAAACAAAATTGGAAATCCCAATTTCGGTGAACTAAAATTAAACTTGTGTATGATTCATTTATAAATGAAAAACTAAATTTGAGTGTAACACATAATTTCCTAACACTACCAATAGGGTAGTATCATGTGCCTAAAATACCCCAAACTAATAAACTACCGCCCCCAAGTAAAAGTGTTCTGTTTGAAAATATTTATTGCGTGTTGCCAAATTTATTTAACTCCATTTTAAATTGGAACAGATGCATCGAGAAAGCTTCCCACACGAACTGCCCGGTCTGTATGGAGGATATCCACACTTCAAGGGACACCGCCCACATTCCCACTTGTGGACACCTCATACACAGCTTGTGCTACAAGAGGCTGCTGCGAATGGGTGACTACAGATGCCCCATCTGCGGAGTTTCAACTGTGGCCATGAACAGTACTTGGGAAATGGTTAGCTCTATGAATATAAATATGTTGGGACCTCTATATAGGAAAAGGTATGGGGTATATGATGGCGTATAGGGGTAAAATCAGATATTCATGTTTATCTATGTGATTGGGAAAGTGTAAGAGGCCGTTTTAAAATGGGTTTTTGCTATATCTAATTTAGGGTAATGTGCTATGTCTAATAAAATCCATTAACCCAATAGGTTCTAACAATGTCCACTAAGTTTTAGTGCCTTGCCCAAAGACACTTACGACTGGCTAGCAATCAGTTTTATTTCAGCTATAAGGCAATGCACAAACCACATAGATTTTAGGTTTGACAATTCATCTGAATCCACTTGGCATTACTTTAATTTCACTGAAAGTTAAGAATGCTTTGTTCCGCTTTTTGTAAGTATAAAAACATCACTATTCAGCAAATTAGTATTTATCACTGGAAATAACTCAGGTTTTATTAATTCACAGATGGATGAAGAAATAGCAAGCACCCCAATGCCTCCTGAATATGCGGACCATAAAGTTTGGATTCTTTGTAAAGATTGCCACAGTGTAGGTGTTATATACAATTGATAAAGGATATTTTTTTAATTTTTTAATTTACAAGGATATAATTTTACTGTATTTTTTAGTATATTTTTGACCTTTATTACATAAAAGAAAAATAGCAGTTATGTAAAAAAGGAGGCAGAAAATAAGTCAAATCTACAATAGTAAGACGTCAATAATATCACCAGATATAACAGGGAAAAGTAGGGAAGTGGCCATTAAACCTTACTGGTATATATGTCCTTAGAACAGGTTAGGACAATTATGTTTATCCCCGTGAATCGGAAGACGCAAGGGCTTTTAATGCACGGGCAATCGTCAGATTACTCCACCGTCGATTTACCGGAGCTATTGCAGTATGTTCTGTATGATTAAGGCGTTCCTTTAAATCTTCAATAAAAGGTTGTCTTCAATAAATGCCCTTTCCAACAACCAACTAGTTAGCAATCAGTTTCGAACCTGCAATTCTAACCAACCAAATTATTCTGTCGGACAAATACTCAATGTCCTATCACCGAATACATATTTAAATGGTATTCTGCATGAGATATTGCTTTCTGCCGAACTTTTGTTTTCACCATGACTTTCAGGTATCAGAAGTTCGATTTCATGTGTTGGGGTTGAAATGTATGAAATGCAACTCGTATAACACATGTGGGACTTCCGCGCCTGAAAGCACTGGCAGCTGAATGGATGGTCTACAGACGAACGTTGATTTTTTTTCACCAACGTCTATTAAAAAATAATGGGCCGCTGTGAACGTTTATTAAACTAACAGGAACAGGAAAAATCATCGAATTGTTTAAGCCTGCCTAATTTTAACAAATTTAACCGTGAAGTCGTCAGTCGCATTAAGCATGACGTCATAGAACGTATTTAACCATTACGTAATCGGAAAAGTACATGCATGCAGAATTGTGTCATCGCGCCCTAGCCAATACACTTTTGAAACAGCATATCGCGTACTTCATAAATGCAGCCGAAGGTTTGCAGGCTCGAAATTAGTCGCTGACTAGTTGATTGTGTCTTAGCAAGGCACTTGGTGGACATCCCCTAAATCTAGTAGGTTAATGATTGTACTAAATTGCTGGAACGTCTTAATCATACACAGCAGTAATAACTCACTTTTGTAACCAACAGCGAATGCAAGGTAATGTATTAGGTTGCCCGTGTGACAACACCGCTTGCGTGATAATCATGCCTTTCTTAAGAACGCGGGCGCCCGTAAAGTGGGCGGGGTGATGGTACTTTAGGTTTTTGTTAATACTATTTTTAAATATACGCTTTGGTACATTCTAGGGCTGTCGGATCTCGCTAAATTGTTTCTTACAACAGATAGTAAGAAAACAACAACCGATGTCAAAGTGGCATCACAAAGCTTCATTGCAGTAGGTATAGGGTTAGGTGGTAAATTTTAATTGGACTGATTTGCCAAAAATATAGCAATCTATACTGATATTGACAATGGGCGCGAAAACAATAAAACATCGCGTTTTCGTTTTTTGAAGTGTGGTAGCAGTTAGTTGTGTTGTTCTCTTGTAGAACCGGTGTCATTAGAGTAA
Source organism: Ciona savignyi (assembly GCA_000149265.1). Lineage (NCBI taxonomy): Eukaryota > Metazoa > Chordata > Ascidiacea > Phlebobranchia > Cionidae > Ciona > Ciona savignyi. The sequence goes on along the minus strand of CH002993.1, from coordinate 413,855 downwards.
TGGTCGTTTGGCCGATTGGTTAGCTAGATCGATACATATATACCGACTTCTATACAAAAACGGTTCTAGTGCCGAACCCATCATGGATTCGAAACTTGACTGAGTAAAAATAAATAAAGTAGTGGTCGTGGGAAATTCTTACACGATGATAAGCCATTGATTGTGGAAAAGTTTCATATATGTTAACATGCAGCTTAAGCGGTACTGCGGATTATGTTATGTGACCATCTGTTGATTGCAACAGGAGGAAAGTCATTGTGCATTAAACATCTTTTTCATTGGCGTGTTTTAACGACTGTTCGTTTTGCCATCTTTTCCTATTCCTGTGTAGTGGACAATACCAAAAGAATGGAAACACTCAAATAATCAAATACGGACTCGTTTTTTTTATTTTGTTTCTGTTCGTTTAAATGAATGTGTTTGATTAAATGGTTGATTGATTAAGTTAAGGAAGGAAATTGCCTAATGAATAAGTAAAAAACTACTTCTAACCCTCCTCTAAACTCTAATTTTAACATCAGAACTAGCTTTAAAACCAGCGTTTTATTTGAACACAACCCTCTAATCTTCAAATAATATGCAGTTTCCTACCTTCCCTTTCTCCCTCATTTTAGTTTTAATTTGTGTAATGATTTCTAATGTGATTAGCATCATTAGATACTATTTAATACTAAGCCACAATTAAATAAACTAACTACATGGATATATCTTGATGGTTTATTCTAGCTGCTTATACGAAGCGTTGTGACCTTGGGTATAAAGACGCTTAACGAACTTGAACAACTGTATTCAAATGTACTGATTAAAAACTAAACTTGCGTTTAACACACACCACAATGCAGTAATAAGTAGCATGGCCATCTTAGCATATAAATATTATATTCAGCCCAACAAAGCGTTTCGTATCCTATCCCATAACACATAGCAAAAACTTTAGTACTCCGTGAAAACAGGGTAATAGACAATTTACTTTTGTTTCCATCACCTAAGATGGATTATAAAACTGTTATTCTTTTTGAGTGTGTTTTCTTTACCGGGCTCAGTTTTAACCCAATGATGGCCTTGATGCCAAGACATTTTGCGTATATAATTTGGTATACCTAACGGTCGCGTAATTCGGCGACACGACTGGTCATAAATCCTATTTAATATCACTTTGTTTTTCAATTACGTCTGACGCTTTTCAATTATTCCTAACGAAAACGTCACAAATGACGTCAGAGCTGATTTAATTTAAACAACAACAGATGCGACAAGGCGTGTGACTTTAACAAATTTTTGCAGCCTTTACACGATTGATCCTGAATAGGCTACATAGGAAGAACTTAAATTGTTGGGCATGTGGTTTGGCGGATTTTACGCTCTTTCTCTACCTCGTTCCAGTGGGCAACACTAAAAGGAAGGAAGGAAGAAAACTTCTTACTAAAACTATAATAAAATATTTTAACCACAATAATTTTAACGCTAAATATTCAGTTTCCCGCCTTCCCTCTTTTCTCATTTGTACTTACGCAAACATTTTTGTAATACATTTTGCTTTAATACGAACATTACTGGAAATATGTCGGTCAATTTACATAACCCACCTATATATAGCATTTACGTTGTAAATCAACAAACAACAGTGATCTTTACGCTTCTTTGCGTGACAATTCCCAAAAGGACATCTTCCAACGTCACTGCAGTTGTACACCCATGCCCTTGTCTTATAATCAGACACGCTTATGTTTTCTGCCATACAGACAAAAAAGGAGAGCTTACCATAAACGGAGCAGTTATGGGGGGAAAAACGAGAAAAGGAGGGAAGGAGGAAAACTGCAGACAAAAATGAAAATTATGGCTATAAGGTTAGTGTAAGGGCTGGGCTTAAAGTTGTTTCTGGCGTTGTGATTAGTGTTAAGGGCAGGGTTAGAATTAGTTTTCATATTTTTAGTACCCAGTTTCCTTTCTTTCCACTTTCATTTATTTTAGTATTGCCAGTAGTGACGTGTGAGGTTAGGTGTAAATTTTCCTAAGGAACGTTTATATCATACACAACACACTGCAATATAGCTGCGGTATCCCTGCGGTGTGCGCGAGGTGATCTGACGAGTGTCCGTCCGTGTGTTAACACCTTGGTTTTAACCTTTCACTGGGATAAACATGAATATCCTATCCATATCCTTTTAGTACGCAGCCTTCCACTCCATGGTGTTGTTTCTGGCGCAAATCTAGACAAATTTAACGCGTCAATGTAGTTTCTGTGTGGTCTTTATCAAGATGATTGATTGACTTATTAATATTTTCACAGGTAAGCCTTGGGAGCCTAATCACTCAATCAAGCCCGTGTTAATAATTTGTCCTATTGTTGCATGCACTGCGAGCTGGCAAGTGCACTAAAGATCTGAAATCTGAAAAGTTTTCAATAATCATCTATATATCTAATCGCCTATATTAAATACTGGATAGTTGCCTGTATAAAGTCGGCTATAATGGCTATTGGTATACACAGTGAATACCGGCCGGAATAATTTACGTGTTTCGTGGGTTATAAAACAGCTATGACATTACGCAACACCAGCAAATATAAATTGTCTGTCGATGACACGACTGAAAATAGTTTGCTGTTTCTTTTAATTCAAGATTGCCAACAATATACTAATTGGTACAATTCATAACGTAGTTAAATCAAAAATAGCTCTTCCATTAACTAGAAGTGATTATTTTTTTAAAGTTGACTCTTGAATGACAGTTTTTATTCCCGTTTTCATTCGCCCTTGTTACTTTCATTCGAATAAAGGGAAAATCAATAAGGAAATCCGATTTCAATACACCACTGGCCCTGACGCCAAACTGTAAAGCAAATTGAAATTGTCGTTTTCAACGAGAGAAATTTCTCGCACTGTTTTTCGCGTTCAGTTAAATTTAGTTACGATTACCCATGAGACAACGAACGCACGTGATCAATTTAACTGCTTTGTATTCTTATCAGTCTGCTGTCATCAAAGTAGACAGAGCTTATTACGTTTCTGCTCGGCAGTGGTAAGCCATCAGTTAAATTGTAAAAGCTTTCGATTCTAAAAAGCCTTTAGATTACTTCAATGAGTTTACCTATAAAACGCTAACGGATCTCGATGTATAACGCCTCCTGGTCTAAAGTTTGAAAGTAACCTATAAGGCAGTGCCAGTTAGAGTTGATTGATAGATTGTTATTGTTCAATGTCTGGAATACAGTTATATATTAATAGCGTTATCTATGCATGACTTTTATAACTGGTTTCTTTACCAACCGATGCCTTGTTTATGCGTACTGTTGTACACTCTTTAATATATATCGTAACGTGAAAAGCACAATGTAATGTACAATATGCCATCTTTTTAGTTCACCCAATTTATCTCGTACATTTACTAAAATCATGGACTTGATTTAATTTAACTTGTCATATAGGCATTCCCTTAAACGAAAGTATTTGGGGTAATAAACGAAAATGTCAATTACTTCCACCCTTGACAGCAGTACTGTTAGCACAGTTGGTGTAAAGTCAGTCTGGTCATTATTTCTTTCTATCGGTGATTAAGTGGGTTCTGTTTATTTTGTTTTGCCCCTTTTGTTAAAACACTAAAAGAAAATCCATATTTAAAAGGTGAACTAAAAAGGCAAGCTGTAAAACGGCATATGCTCCATCTACGGATATTATTTTGTAATTGTAGATTTATTTAATACCGATATTACTTTTTTGTCACTTGCGTAATTAAAACATAAGAAACGTGCAGCGAGGGAAGAATTAATACAATCGATTGTTCGCATTACTATTCTTTCTGTTCGCTTAACCTTTATGAAGTATCTTATAAGAGAGTCCTAAGAAAGGCCAAGGGCACGGACAATGCAAGATGCAGATTGCGTAGGCGTTGATGCAGTGCATTTTTTTTAATTAATAGTTTAAGATTCAGTTACAATTTAAAACGCTATAAAGTGCTTGGTAAAGAGATGGTAACCTAATTATTACTGTTAGCTGGTTTTTTTATATCATTTTGGTGGTAATAATTTACTGTGGTGTAGCGTTGTTCATTTTATACTAAATAAGAATTGAGTGAACTTTTAACTTAAAACCACAGTCTAGCTTCGTTAAAAATGTTAAAGCTCCGATTTAAATTTTGCATTCAACTAAGATTTACGGGTTGGAACGTATTTTTTTATAAATTGCAGTCTGATGTATAGATGCGACGTTTTATAAAGGTTCCACGAGGATTTAACCCACAGAACTATCGACCGACGTTTAATCCCCTACGAGTTGCAGCCCGTGCGGCTTTATAAATTTTAACTAATGCGAGAATCCGCCACAATAAAGTTTAAACCCATAAAAACAATGTTAACCTACAGGAATATTAATCAATGCTAGTTTTTAACCTCAGACGAACTTATGTATGGTTATAAATTATAATACGCGGTTAGTTATAACTGAACGTACTACATAAAACTGACCAAATAATATTTACCTTTAAGTATTTCGTTATTTACTTTAATTGCTGTTTCTCGTGCGAGAACTTGCACTTAAATAGAAAAATAAGTTAGTTATGTTAACATACTTATATTTGAAAAGTGTATTGCGTGTAATACTTAAATTAGCAACTGGGTTTACTTTGCATTAAGTAACTTTAAAACAAAAAGAATCGTTCTGAAGTTAGGTAAGAGCACTTATCGTGAAATATCAACTAAATCGTTGCGTAATGATATCGTTTTATCGGGCCTGTTGTTAACCGTGCTGAGTGGGTTACGTTTTTTAATAAAGATGCCAAATACAATGTGGTCATGCCAACCGGCGGAAAAACTGAAAAGTTGGAAAGTCGGTCATAGGAAAAGAGAGAAACTGCACACTAAATAAAGATTATGACCTCGTGGTTGCTTTAAAAGATAGCTATTAAGTTAAGATTAGTTTTGTGTTGAGATGAACGGTAAGGGAAGGAGTAGAATTAGTTTCCTAAGTTTAACTGAACTGTTTCTTTCTTACTATAGGACCGTTTTTGTATATACCTTGGTATTTGTATCGGTCGCGTTAACTAGGCCAAACCACCGTACTTACTGAACAGTTTTTTTTACTGAGTCAAGTTTTAAACCCAGGATGGGCTTATCACTTGGACCGTGTTTGTATAAGTAGGTATATGTATCGGTCGCGCTAACCATTCGGCCACACGACCGTACATTACTGAACACATTCTCTCCTTCCGTATTTTCCTTTGATCAATGTCGCCCCCATTTGTCTATACTATTTTAAATGCGCTGTACTGTTGTTGGTGCGATTTATTTCCGTTAAGTTGCTTTAAAGTTCTGCCCGCAGACTATAAATTTTCATTAAGTAATAGACAATCAACGGGAACAAATCTGGGCTTAAACATTAGAAATCAATGTCGATTACTCTCTTATGATATGTATTCTTAATAATGTAAATTTTAAAAGACAGACATGTGTATTGTAATTTAAAATCAATTTATCACGTTCTACTTTTGCTTTGTACGTTGTTTGTTCGAATACAAAATACAACCTTCGTTATTTTCGCTATAGATTATTAGGTGCTACTCCACAATGCCCGGCACTAATGAAGACCCGCCACCTTGTTATAAAGGACTTAACCTGGAACGAGCACAAAAGCGATGTGCCCGCCAATGTGAGGTAGGAACATAGAGGTAAAAAATAACGGGTCGGTGACCTTTTTTATGCACTGCTGGTTAAAAATACCGCACCTGGTAATTTTGAATTATTTTAATCGCAGCTCGCTACCCGGTCGTGTGCCAAAGCTCTTATGGATCACAGTGTACTTTCGATCATACTGCCGACGTTCGTTGCTATCATATTTGGAATACTACAGATCACCACGGAAAAGAAGGATGTTGGTAAAATAAACGTCGAGAGAATGTTCCTGCCTGAAGATAAGGAGTTTCCCGCCATTCAGCACTTTGAAAACGTGAGTGTCGGTATATGGATAAGAATCCTACCATATGTGATCTCACCATATGTAAGAAAATGTAAGTAAAATGATAGAAATCCAACCGTAAAATATTACTGTTTTTATCCTGAAACTCTAAAGGCGATCGTCAGATAACTCACGCCCACAGTCGGGTTAGCGTATACCTATTGCAGTGCGATGGTGATCTGATATTATAAACCTCGTGCCAACAGTCGAGTTACCGGAGATATTTCAGGATGTTGATCAAAATTAAGACTTTGTTGTTGTTTTTGTTTAACTAAATAATCCAGAAGCAAAACCTGTCAGTTAGGGGCTTGTTTCAAACTACCCGACTAAGCTATCCTGTCGGAAGAGTACTAATGCTTTAATATTGCCTTAATATAACCCCTGTACTATCCTAATATGGCTTTGCACAACTACAACACGAACTTTATATAGCTAAGGGTAAATTAGGTGTAATATTTTCGATTTTAATGTTTTTTTAGCAGGCTAGGATTTAAACTAATGATGAGCTCGTTTCCAAGTTCATCATTAGACCACATATTTTGATTCGATGAAATTGGACACCAGCTTTTAAGGGGTAATTATGTAGTCACTTATGAATGTATTTTCGATTCCAGGAGTGGTTCGGCGACACCTGGTCTGCACTTGGCTCGAGCAGGTGGGCAGGTCACGTGGTCTTCAAGTCGAAAAACAACCGCGACGTGTTGTCCCACGATTCCATCTTTGAAGTAATAAAGCTCCATAATCGCGTTATGGCGCTCTCTCCGCTCGACCCAGCGGATAATTCGACAGTGACTTTCCGGTTTGCCTATAATTTTAATTTAATTTTTGGTGGTATGACATCCGGTGCCACACTTTTACCCGAGGTTACCGGTACTATTGCCGCTGGATTGGTAAAATTGAGTCATTAGTACAATTTTATTCAATCCTTCACAAATAACTTACAGAATATATATATATAAGGAAATGTCTTTCTTGCCCAAGGACATATCTAAATGAAAAGCGACTAGTTTCGATATCGCATCTTGCGTATGACGGTTTTCACTACGGACGAGCTAAACGGTCGGTTAAATCTACAGCGATTTGTGCATTAAAACAAAGAAGAACGCAAAAAACGGAGATTGTCAAATCGATCCGTTGATAAAGATCATGATGTATTGGTAAGTTGTAATTTTGTCATTTCGCATAGGGCCGTTTATCTACGATCATCTTCGGATAATCGTAACCGCCTTATATGTAGAATAGTTCTTATAGCGTGGTTATTTAGGAATTCAGTTTAATTTGGAGATACACTCGGTTACTGTAGTTTTAACGGTGTAATATACTTTAAACAAGACTTTTTGTTGTGTTTTGTGGCAATTTAAGCTTAATGAAATTACTGAAATTCAATTCAAAGTTTTATCAAATAAAAAGTTGCTATTTTGTATAAATCCGATTGACCATTGCTTCTTGAATAATTTATAAGCCACCTCAACAACAACCCGCTGGTGTTCCGTACTAGAACCAATGAAGTAACCGGCGTCTCGTCGCCAAGTTGGACTTACCCCAGACGGCGGGGCGCCAAACATGCGGTTCAGTCCGCAATCAATCCACGAAAGAAGGAGGGTAAGACGAATGAATTTACTTAAGTACTAGGGGGAGTGTGAATATTTTGGGACACTTTTTACGCTTTTGTTAGTGAATAGTTTGTTGTTTAGACTAACGATGTGCTTTATGGTTAAAACTAAGTCAGATATGTTTGGCTAGCTATTTTTCAAACATGATGGGGATTGCCTAATGAGAAGTGCGTTTTTTCCCTTTTACATTTTTTTTTAATTTTGGTTGATTGGACCCACACAGGCGGAACTTTTGGTATATCGCTATGGGACGTTTGAACTGTCATATATAACAAAACACATTTTTACCTAATGTGAACAAAGCATTAGCGACAATTTGAAACATGAATAAACTAATAATGTATACTGATGTAAAAAATGCATCATAATATAAACTTCAAACGAAACGAAAAAAACATCGATGGATGAAAATAAGAGGAAAATATTCAGGTCGGATAACGAGCTTGTCAAAATCGGGAATTCTGTCGGCGTTGGTAAATGCAACGACACCAAATAACATGGTAAATTAGGGTCTTCTTGTGACCCCTCATCTTTTTGTTTGTGACCCATCATCTTAATATCAGTTACAGCTGACGACAGGAAAAGTCATCGGAAAGGATATCCCGGTTAAAGGGATATATTCTTGTTGCTCGAAATGATGAAACTATATTTCCAAGTGTGAATGATTTTTCAAGGGCGCCTTGACCTAAAAGTCGCGCAACATCGTATATAGAAACTGATCGACCGGGCTTATCAATCATCGAGGAGTTGCAGTAAGATGTTAAAAAAATTAAATGGGTTCGTAAATAAAGACATCTAAATGTTAAAGCTGGTGGCTACAGTGAGGAGAAATAGTTAGCAAATAAGAGGAAATAGTTAGTCCTCTTTTCCTTGAGTTTTTAATTGCTTCTAGCGAAATGTGACTGCTGTGATTCTCGATTAAAAAAATATTAGAATTGGGGGGTGAAACTTTTATAATTTTAATAAAATATGTCAATGTTTTCCCCGATCGAAGGGGGTTCAAAGGTCGCACTCTGCTACCATCGTGTGACTGGTTAATATGACTTGAGACTGGCATATACCGGGTCTAAAATAATTATCTTGTGTGAGGCACAAATCACTACTTTCATATAACAAAAACTCAATATAAAACATATCTTTTTTAAACTATAACAAATATTTTAGACACCTTAAATTAGACCTTAAAATTACTTTGATAGCTTCGGTAACCATACGTTTGGCAAGAGGTAATCCGTTTTCTCACAAACAAGGATAAATCACGATTATATCATTCTTGGTTTTTATTTTGGTCGTTCCTGGTGTTTGTTTGGATCGTTGGGCTTAAGGCCGCATTTGGCTATGTACGGGTGCATTGGGGCGAATAGTGCCAAATCAATTAGTCGTTTAAGACCTCAAGGAGGCGTCCAACCAAATATTCTCCCTATCTCTCCAATGCAAACTGACCTCATTTAAAGGTCTGCTACTTAAAATCCTGACACAAAAAGTCTTAAATTTTCTTTATATTAAAAAAAATGGATCTGTAAACTAAACCCAAAACTCTCCATTATTTTACTTAAAATTATTGAGCTTGTATACCTTCGTACATCGGGAACTTCTTACCAACAAAACAGCATGGAAATGCACAATTAACACATTTATTTTACAAAACACTGCTTTACTAATACAAAACTTTACAATCAAACGAGAACACCGGTGCACAGGCCAGCACATCCTGCTTCCAACCGTATATACACATCGGGAATCACCACCATTGTTACTCAGCAAAACACTCGTTTAAATACCATGACAGAAAAGCTTACACTCAATAAAAAATAGTACATATTTATTCGCATTGTTTGAATTACTATATATGCCATTTTTATTTTATGGTTATGCACTAATATCTTTGTATTCTAAGGAGGCTGCCATCACTTTGTTTTGTGCACAGTCTGTTGACATTGATGCACGGTTGTCTTAATTCATTCTTACTTAATTTCCCGCGATTAAAATTCCTGCACTCTTTAATGCGTTTAGGAAAGATTTTGGGAATTCCCATACAGGGCCGGTTTTAGGCCGATTTGACCGATTACATCAAATTGGGCCCCGCACCTTGAATGGGCCCCGCGCTAGCGGGGGTCTTTCTGTATTACGAGGTTTAAAATACTACTAAAACGTAAAATAATAATATTCTTTCTTATAATATCAATTTGTTATGCATCGTAACTAAGTCAAATTTGTATTTTTGTGTCTGCCTGTTACGTCATAATGAATATGGTTGCTTGCAATCATTCCTTCTTTTAAAGTGTGTCGTATTAAGACTTGAAGCAAGCTTAATCTTAAATGTAGTTTTTTTGTGTGCTTGATCGTTTAACTAAGTTATAGTTGCAGGTCTAGTTGTGTTAAGTCATACAGTATTAAAGAAATAGTTTCTTAACTGTATTTCGGTATATCGTAAATACGCATCCACATTACCTTTAATTTGTTTTATAGCAAGTATTAAATGTCTATTTTTGTAGTTTGTATGTACTGGTATGTATTTTATGATATATAAACACCCATAAATTTTGCTATAAAGAGTAGGGGCCCCGCCATCACATTTCTAATTGGGCCCCGCGGTTTCTAGCACCGGGCCTGTTCCCATACAAACTAAACACGCACGCAAACAAAACGAATTGCTCCCAGACTTTGGTAAGTGAGAAATCCGGTGTAAAAAATGTCCACGATTTAAAAAAAAATAAGTTCAAATTTTTGTTTAAAGTTAAGCATAAGATCGAATAGCGTGGTGGTTTATTGCGGTGCTTTTCAGCCATAGGGTCACTGTTAGAACTGCATATACACTAGCATATATATACCGTATGTTTAAGAAGCAAAACGAAAATTACTGTATGTAAAAATGGGGGTTTAAAATTTGGTACGCGTATTCTTTTGTTTTGGATGTCACCATGATTTGTTTATCATTTAATAGATTTAATGAAAACGGTCACTATAAACCTTTGTGGAGATTCAGGAGATTTTTTTGCTTTGTTGATAGTTGCGCATGTTGCTGGCACTAGATCTGTCCTTGAGTTCCCCACCTAACAGTCCTTAGCCAAAACTCCAATGACTCGCAATCCGAGACATGCAAATTTAAAAAAAGGTTTCTTTATTCTTAGATTACGAGTGGGACAGTACAATACATACAGTTTAACTGGTTCGTTATACATGCCTGAAGCTGCGCTCCAAGAATGCGATATTTAGGTCCGTATTCCAGAACCTGTCGTTCCTTACCATTTCGGCTCACGATCAAGGATAAGTTAAGGGGTTAAAGTCGTATTTATTCATGACTCGCGTAACGGTTTGATAAGGAAACACGAACAGGCGTGAGATTTGCCATATCGAGACAGAGAGCGTCTGTGCCAACCGTAGGGTTAAGTTCAAGGATGAACGAGGCAATGGTAGTTCTAAAAGGAACTATTGGTGTGTCCCAAATGGACTGATGTGTAAAAACAAAACACGTCAATTTATACTGAAAGTGACATAGGCGCGAATTCCATGAATCAGTGCCTCCGCGTTTAATGACGTTTGTGGTGACGATCAGTGTGTTGTTCTCTTGTGCAACCGATAAAACTAACATAATGGTTGTGGGGAATTCTCACACGAGAATTTGCAACAAACGAGTTTCTGATAATGAAATATGTGAAATATGGTTATCGGTGCGGAAATTAACGCTAATAGTGATTGACAGGCCGACGGCAATCGAGGTAAACGTTTTTTTTGGAACAGGCACGGCGGTGCATGCATTAATAGCTTACTTTAACAAAACTTAATACAATGCGCAAAAAAGATAATACACAAGCCGCGAATTCACTACACGTTATATTAATAAAAATTACAAAAAAAGGAAAAAGAAACGACACTTCACATCGCAGTTTGAGGGCACAGTATTATTATGATAGATAATAAAAAATTAGTGATGTATTGTTGCTTAACCTTCTGAAACGTCTTGCGATGTTTTCATCGTGTGTTTTTCAATTTAACGGATGTACACAATCGTCATATTCCAGAGTGCTTAAATGATATAGTGTAGTCTTTACTGGATAGTTTGTTTAACAAAGGCATATCTACATTTACAAACTTTTTTTCAGTGTTTCTGGCACGAAGTATAGGATTGCTGGATCAGCATTTTCCTTCTGCTAGGACACTACATCTTGCTTACATTCTTAAAGAACCCGACAGCAAGAAAACTGCAGACCAAATGTAACAGTAATTGTGTTTTATAATAGTCTATCTTAACAAACATATTAATTCTAATTTATTAATACACAATTATTAAACAATGCAGTGCATGCAATAGACCAATAATCCAATAAAGTTTATGATGTAATATTAAGACTGTTTTTGCAGTAATGCCCCACAGGCCCCAAGAAATCCGAAAACGCAAATGTCTTATCCTAACTTATAGTCCTAACTGGCCAGTTTTTCTTTTAATCAATTTTACACAGTATTTTCTCAACAGTTCAATATGGTTGGCCAGATTATCGGAAGAATTGAAAGATTACGAGAACGACCACTTCACTGTGTTGGTGACTCAGTCTGAAGGCATCAATGGCCACTGGGTGGGGTTGATGAAGCTGAGAACGGAACACATTGTTTGCATAACTGTGCTCAACTTTGCTTTGGTGTGCATCTACACAACGGTGCTAAGTGATGTTATTTTGTAAGTGTCTTTTTCTTTGCTCCATTATAAAGATAGGGTAGGCCTACTCATGTTTAACCTTAAAGTAGGTAATGCAGGGGTCGTTTTGACACATGTAATCGTGAGATTACATTATTTTCTAATGGGTTACCTGTTGCATTGTGTTTTATATTTTTTCACCCTACATACTTGCTTGGTCGATCTAATAACCCCCTGCAATACTCTTTTTTTAGTGGAATCTACCTGGGGATATGCAGCACTTGTTCCTTGTTCATGGTGGTCACTTGCACGGTCTCAATTCACAACTTAATATATGCTGTCCCACATTTCAATTTCGTCCAGTGCATTATCTTTATCACAGGTGGAGTCATACTTGATAGAATGATTTTTTTGTTCATTTATTGTTGGTATGCTTATAATAGGATATGGTATTCATGTTTATTTTTGTGAGTAGGAAAACCAAGTCCGTTAACAAAAATGCAATCACTGGATTACCTCGAGACCACCATTGTGTTACTGAAGCTATTGCCGTGTGTTGTGTATGATTTTATGTACCATCAATATGTGTAAAACACATTAATCCTCTGGGTTGTTTTAGTCTTGCAACATGTCAATTAAATTCGGCGGGCCAGAATGATAGAACTGTCAGACCGCACTTGGCCAGCGGGCCAATGTTATGTTTTCCCATGTCTGGTCCAGAGTATAGACCAAGCTGCTGGGCATTACAAATTTTCCTTTCATCAACAGTGGCACACTCGTTATTTCAAGCTCGATTCATTAAACAGTTCGTCGATTATTTGAAGAAGTCGGACTCAGAGCAAAATGAAACGACGGACACTGGTAAACAAATGTAATCATCAAATTATATTTGTGTAGGAGAGCTCAAGATTGAATCACACTATCCAAGCCATGCTTTTTTCCTAAATCCACTAATCATCAGTATAATCCAGCCCTCACTGCTTACTATGTAGCAACCGTTTAGTATTTTAACTTTGTCTCACATTTTCGACCAATTACCTTGATGGGTTAGTGAGTTGCCTTTTGGCCAAAGGGTTGGTGATTGGAAACTGGTCAGTAGCTAGTTGGTTGTGTCCGTGAAAAGTACTTTGCGGATATCGTTTAAATCCACTGAAATGCTGGTTTCTATCGAGCTGAATAAATGTCTCAATCTTACACAACACACTCTGTTGCATAATAGGGTCGAACTGGTTTAGTTCAATCCGTTTATACACTAAGTTGAGATAATGTCTGCTAAGTACATTGTCCAAGAACACAACTGACTAGCTGGCGGATTGATTCCTCAACTTTTTAACTGAACAAACCAGCCATGCTATGCCAGATTGCTTAGATACTGTAATAAAGAAAAATGCTTGAAATTACCCTTTTGCCATATAACTCTTAATAGCTTTTCTAGACAGGAAGATATTTTCCGATGCATATCACCAGAGCTTAAGTTGGAATTTCGTTTTTCTGATTGTGTTTTTGGTTTCTTTCCTGCCCCCTATGATACCACCTGGTACACTAACATCTATGGAACATATGTCTGTGACGTCTTCTATAGGTTTGTATTCTATGATGTGTTTTTTTATCTATGGTCGGATGTGTCATTTCTATCAGAATCGAAACTGCTCCCTTGGTAGTCGAGTAAGTCTTTGGGAAAGCCACTTAACCTGTAAATAATTAGTTTTACTAAACTAAAACTGAAAGAACGTCTTTAACAACACACTACAACAGCTCAGGATACTGATGGTGAGTGCCAAGTCATCTAAAGGTTATCCATGTAATAATACTAATTTATGTATTTTGAAGGCAATCTGATAATTGCAACGTGCCAGATTACACTATGCTTACAGCCAAATTACTCCACATATTGAATGCGGTGCAATGAATATAATAAAGATCATTTTGCAGTTTTTTTGTTTAATTCAAACCGCCACTAGGTATACACAATATTGCGCTTAACGTCTTGCACAAGGACTGACATGTTTCACTTATGGCTCGTTTAGATATTGCCACCTTTCGGCTAATAGGCCAATGTTTCACATTTCTGCCTTGTAGGATAGGATATTCATGGTTATCCTTGTATAATGTATATACACAAGGGGCATTAACACACCGGCAATTATCAGATTACATCCCACCATCTGGTTACCAGAGCCTCTCAGTGTGTTGTATATTATCAAGACGTTCCTTCAAATTTAATAGAACCTATGAATCTCCTAAATTCAGGCAATATCTGTATATTGCCCAAGGACAGAACCAATTATCTAACAGCCAGTTTCGATCACTAATTGAATGAAAGGGAATGTAATAACCCACCAAGCTTTTTGGTCTGTCTGTTAAAAAAACCCAATCCCAGGTTTTTTGTTTGCAGGTTTTGCATTGTGTTTCTTGTACCAATCAACGTTCTTCCCAACCTGCGCAAGATTCTACCAACTGATGCTAAGGAGGGGTGTCCAGTCCATTCAGCGCCCCAAGCCTGGTAGTATGGGGTATGGGATGATGAAAATTCAGACCGAATCATCAGAAGTCTCCGCTAGTCCTCAACATGAAGACAAGTTGAATAGGTAGAATATTTTTCTGCTGATTAGCTTGATGGGTTAGTAAGATGAGTTTCAGCCGAAAGGTTGCAGGTTCGAAACTGGTTGAATAGTAGGTTGTGTCCTTGGAAAAGGCACCCTGTGGACATCTCATGCTCCCAGTGGAGTATTGAGTTCTTCTAAAATATTAAGAAACAACTCTCTTATGTACAACACACTGTGATAGCTACAGTAACCTGATGGTATGCATGAAGTAATCTGACGATTACCCGTGTGATAACGGCCTTTGCAATTTATGATTTACGGAAATAAAACCTGAATATTCTATTTTCCTAGAAAAATTAGTGTGAAGAATGAACCGACCAAAGAGAAACTATTTGAGTGTAATGTGAGTATCTATTTGTTCTGCTGCATGGCCTATATGTTTACAAATGAAGTCAGAACTCAGCTAGGTTTGAGTTTAATATATACCCACTTTGTATGTAGTTGTGTCCTTGGGCACTTAACATAAACTGCCTTTATTTATTCAATATAAATAGAAAATTGTTGACACATAATCTAAATGGATGGCATCTTAAGTGTAATAAAACAACAAGTTGCAGTAGACCTGGTAACTGAACAGTTCGCATAAGGTAATCTAACGATTATTTGTGAGGAAATGTCTCCTTACTTGTGTGTGAGGTAATCTTACAAGTGCCTGTGTGGGAATGTATCCTGACTTTTTTGCAAGGTAATCTGATGATTGCCTGTGTGATTATGCATTTTCCCATCCGCACGGAAAAACATAAATGTCTCTGAATAAACTGAATGGTTAAGACGGCCAATTAAAATACTCAACATCATGTAGTAGCTCCGGTATTTGAAGATGGGTGCAAGGTAATCTTACAATTGTGCTTGTTATAATTCCTACTGCTCTTTTCCATCCACTTGGATAATGGTTAGCACAAAATTCAAATGGTTAAGACAAATTCAAATGGTTGACATCAAATGTCCCATTCTATTACAGAAATGCAAAGCGTATGTTTATTCCTGGGTGAAGACATACTACAACGGAATCGTCTCCACTTATGTGAGGCCAACCACAGTCCTAATATATCTCACGTACATTTCTTTCTGCTACGTGGGCTGCATACATTTCTATGAGAACATATCACCGCTAAAGCTCCTGCCTATGGTGAGAACAGGTTTAACTGGTGCCTTTTATATGAGTTTAGTTTATTTTTTGTTTCCTTGTGTAAAGTAGGACCTTCTATAAGAACATTCTGGATAAGATCTGGCAAAACAGTTGTTAAAACACCTTTATTATCAAATTATTTATTTAGTGTGGTTATTAGCTAGACATAGTCACTAAAAACGGATTAAATGTTTAAATGAAAATTATCACGCTTAAGCCCCGAAGAAAAGAGT
Source organism: Ciona savignyi (assembly GCA_000149265.1). Taxonomy (NCBI): domain Eukaryota; kingdom Metazoa; phylum Chordata; class Ascidiacea; order Phlebobranchia; family Cionidae; genus Ciona; species Ciona savignyi. Next base: position 397,693 of record CH002993.1, on the reverse strand, counting down.
ACGGTAATTAGGGCTGCAATAATATATATAATATATGTTTATCCATATGATCAAATGTTTTTTTGGTTTAAAATTATTTTTTGTTATTTTATTTAATCACATGCGATACCTTGTATGACGAGATAATTTTTTTATAGATAAATTTTTATCCCCTGGGTGCGACAGCAAAAGTTGTCAAAGAACCATATGCCCACACGCTGTGAATAAATCTTTCAACTTTACTTTCCTACTTGCCAAAATAGATGCGTCATTTAAATAAGTTTGTAACTCGGGATTGGAAACTATGGAACCCATTAGTTTCTGCTTACAGAAACAAAAGTTATACAGAGGGATTATAGGTAACAAGGGTTCGTTTCTACAGAAGTATATAATGTAGAGTCAAAATAGGTTTTAGTAGACGTGGCTAACCATATGGTTGACACTATCTACTATAAATAAACACATACGTATTAGACCAGCACAGACTTCAAATGCTTGAAAGCCATGGATGACGATTTCACCCCATTCACCCCACGTTTTGTTGTGATGGGTCGCGTGATCGGTGACCCGTGGAACAATGATGTCAGTGATCTATTGCGTCAAATCCACGATGACATCATCAGTACTGATGTGGTGGATGAGACGAGCTCGGATAATTGGTTCATTGAACTGCTGAGGTGGGATGGAGGGTTTGGTGGTCGTCTTTATCTTTGTGGATTAGAAAAAGCAATAAAAGTTATCACACAGTCAATTGTTAGATTCCCTGTGATAACGTAAGGCAGCGTTCTCGTATGGTTAAACGTTAGATTATTTATGATTATGTCAAAGGAATATTATCAAATAGGTAATCGTTTACCTCATGACAGATGACATTGGGGGTAAAGAAGCATTCTAATACGAGATAATCACAAGACTATCTCGTTATTATTTTGGGTTACCTTCGATTCCAAAGGAATCATGTTTTGAATTTGCTCACCTTTTGAATCAGAAAAAAAAGTTAAATTACAGTGTAGCCTGGGAATTCCCCAAAAATAGAATAGGCCTAACGAATCATAAATACAATCTTATTACACGTTTAAATGAGATGAAGACACAAAACTAAGATAAATAAATAGAGATTTTAATGGCAAACATAAAAAGAAACGTATTCCCAAAACCAATTTTTAATTCTGGAAAATCCCCATTATAAGCATGACTGCAGTTTTGTGAATGTTTAGCACCAAGATTATTTACCTTATTTATATTGTAAGGAAAGTTGTAGTTTACCACGGGGACATCCATAAAAATACTAAATTCATAACTTGAATACTTTATTCAGAAAACATGGATATAAAGTTTGAATTGCTAACTTGGGAACCCAATAGTTTCTGCTTGCAGAAACAAACGTTACACACTTTGTATAAGATATACGAAGGGTGGTGAGCTAACCAGGAAACCCGATCGTTTATGCATGCAGAAAAATATAGAATACACTCAACAGGGGTTTTAAAACTAGTGGTGGT